>VWZN01010080.1:0-37812 GCA_013396955.1 Regulus satrapa | reverse complement strand
AAATGCCGCCCGCGACTCGCCCTCCTCGAGGGGAGAGACAAGATGAGGGTTCAGCGAGGGCAAGTGCAGGGTCCTGCGCCTGGCGGGGAATGACCCCAAGTACCGGCACAGGCCGGGGGCTGAGCTTCTGGAGAGCAGCCCTGCGGAGAGGGACCTGAGAGTCGTGGTGGATTGACAAGTCGAGCCAATGGGATCCTGGGGTGCATCGGGAAAAGTGTGGCCAGAAGGTTGAAAGAGGTTATCCTCCCGCACTGCTTGGCCCTAGTGAGGCCACATCTGGAGTGCTGTGTCCAATTCTGAGCTCTTCAGTACAAGTAAGACAAGGAGCTACTGCAGAAGGTCCATCAGAGACCACAAAGACCAGGTATCTCTCTTACGAGGAGAGAGTGTGGGAGCCGGGCCTGCTTGGTCTGGAGAAGACTGAGAGGAAATCTCATAAACGGAAGCAAGTACCTCAAAGGCAGGCACCAAGAGGGTGATGCCAGACTCTTTTCAGTGGTGCCCAGCACCAGGACAAGGAGCAACGGCCATAAAATAAAAAAGAAGTTTCATTTCAACATGAAGAAAAACTTCTTTACCTTGAGAGTGGCAGAGCACTGGAAGAGGCTGTCCAGGGAGATCATGGAGTCTCCCACTCTGGAGGCATTCAATACCCACCCAGAGAGTTCCTGTGTCACCTGCTCTAGGTGACCCTGCCTTGGAAGGGGGCTTGGGCCGGATGATCTCCAGCGGTCCCTTCTAACCCTAAGGATTCTGTGAGCTGCTGCGCTATAGTGTGGGAATGGCCCAGAGACCCATGGCAAGAGACAGCCCCGGTGAACACGGTGCAGCCCTACCACACACCCACCAGGCCTCAGGCAGCCCCAGACACTGCCCCTCTGTAAAGGTCAGGACCGGCACAGGGTGGGGGAAACAAAAAAAAGTACACTTTGTCCCATGCAGAATGAGAAATTTTTTAACTTTTCAAAAAATGTTGCAAGACAGGAAAACCCAGTTCACGCCACAGCCCAGCAGGCACAAACCCAAGGCAGCTTCTGCCTTGCCTGTGTTCACTTGCAGGCACTGTCCATTCCAGGCTCAGTAATGCAGTCCCACACAGAACTGTCAAGCATTCAGTTGCCCTTGCCCCTCCCCCATCCCTGTTCATATCCTTTGGGGTAGTGTGGATTATCTAGTAAAATGGCCACCTTAATCTCAACTAAACCACTTGGGAACAAGTATAGCAACCAAAGTTGCTGTTACGTGTTTAAATGCAGGAATATTTATTTACACATACCATTCTCACAGAAATAAGGAAATGCGTGTTTCTGGAAGCACTGGAACAGATTGCTCGGAGAGGTTGTGGAGTCTCCCTCACTGGAGGTATTCATGAACCATCTGGACACAGTCCTGTGCTGTGTGCTCTGGGATGACCCTGGTCGAGCAAGGAGGTTGGACCAGGTGACTCACTGTCATCCCTTAGAACTTGACCCATTCTGTGATTTCTGTTAACTTAGAGAATCAGTTCATATTCCCATCCACAATGTGCTCTGAAGAATTTTTCCTTCCCAGCTGTACCTGTGAGCCTAAGAATGAAGAGGATAAATAGCAGGGACGAGGTACAGGAAGAAGTATAAATGTTGCTGACTTTAAGCATGTGCATGTTTGATTCAAATGTACTTGTTTCACTTTTTGTCTCACCTCTCCCTAATTGCAGGTTGGAAGGAAGATGTAAGTCTGCTTGAGGGAGCCAGGAATCTGCCAACCCAGAATCCAGAGCACCAAGCTATGAAGATGGTGGAGGTGATGGCCTGAAGTTGGTGCTGTGGGTCATCATGACTGGAAAAGGGGGAACTAGCAGATTACTTCCAAAACAGAGAAATGGTCAGAACAGCAATGAAAGATTATTTTAGCAAACGTAGTTTGGATTAAGCCACAAGGAGCCAAAGGAACATCAAACCCTACAGAAAGGAAGAGCTTCCAGTAATAGGGATAATTACTGGGGCTACATGTCCTTAAAGTTGCAAAAATCATCAGGCGGTCACAGGGTTAATCCATAAATCAGGATTTATAATTCATTTATTTTTAATCTAACAAATTGGGAGAAACTTGATTTTGTAGTTAGCCATCGAGAGTCAAGTGCTCCATTTCCAAAAGTGCCCTGTTAATCTGTATGTACTTCATAAAAAATTAGTCTGACACACTTCAGCTGTACTCCCTTCAATGACTTCTCAAGGAATACCAGTCATTCACTTCCATCAAGAGGGTCTTCCCATGTGCAGAGGAATATCCCAACCCATGGAAAACCTTGTAAAGTATAACCAAATCAGCTACCAAGTAACAAATTTTTCTTATACAATATCTCTTGAGTGAAAAGATTCAGCAATTTGGGATATTTTGGGCATGTAGGAGGAGGAGGACAGCAAAAAAAGATGAAAATGCACACACATGCTCAGAAAGCATTGTGATGGTGCACGTCTGGAAAGTGAAGTGCCAAGAACACCCTGATGATGATACTCTTGTTCCTTTCCAAGATGTCTCTGGAAGAGAGAACCTGCCACCTTACACGCTGGCACCTGGCAGGGAACATTTTCTGGGGTATAAAAATTCCTTTTAATCACCAAAATTTCTGTTTAAAGTTCTATTCAGTGTCTTGCTCCACTTAAATGTGGCTGAAGAATGTCAATATTTCTGAAGTTTAGAGGGACAGTTAAAGTTTTTTCCCTGACAAAGTTATAAATCATAGGAGAACTTGGAGTTGTGTAGAGGTTTCAGTATAAAGAGAATCCCAGGGAGAGTTTGGTTATATGAAGAAATTCAGCTTAAAAAATGAAAAGAGAAAACCCCAACATCTCTTCAGTAAAAGCCATACTCACAGTATCATGATATTGGGTTCTCATATCCATAAGGCTGCACAGATATCCTGACTGGTTTTTTCCTAGATAAAAAAAGTGAAAATTCTTATAACTGATTTAAGATGTAAGCAGATCTGTGTATGATATTCATTTTTTTCTTTATCTCCCTCCCTAAAAATAGCAATGGTATAGTTAATATTTGGACTATTGGGGCTTTTGTTGGGTTTTTTACTACTTTATTGTTCATCTGATAGTAAAAGTGACTTCAACGTTACTGGCAGACAGCAGGGTGTTGTGTTCCTAAGGGTGCAGCTAAACAACAGAAGCACCACTTACCCCTGCGATGTCCAGAACCCCATTGCAAAAACCAAGGAAACCTGGCAGACAGAATCTCTGCTATTCTATAATAAATACTTGGCCCAATCATGCTATTAGATATGGTAGGAGATAGACAGTCTGGTGAAGCACTTGGGTCTGAATGTCCATATCCATCCCTTTTCCGAGCTTGTTACACAGGCTGTAACTGCTGTCACTTCTTCCTTCCCAGTCTGGCTGTCTGCAAGAAGTGCTGCACTTCTAGGGAGGAAGTCAGTGGGGAAAGCAAGTATTTGAACAATTATACTGAGAAGAACAAATTTGAATCCAGGGACATAGAGGCTGTTGGTTTTAGTTACTGGTGACTCATCTTGTTTCCCACCAGGAAGCCACAGATCAGTGTATTTCAAGTATTGCTGATTCCTATTATCTGTTACGCTGACAGAACAAGGAGGAAGAAATTAAAAACACTCAAACCACAGTAAGAACACAGCTAAATAACATATGGGCATGTCATAAAGCAGCCTTGCAAAACTACTACACATAAAAGCATGCTAGAAATAAAATACCTAAAACTAGTCAGAAGAGTATTTGGTAGGGTTTGTTGCAGGTCATTCATATTCCTCTCCCAGCTGTCCACCACGAGCAGATAAGCACTGCTCATAATTCCAAACCTGGGGCNAAAAAAAAAAAAAAGCCTGCAGCCCTACTGAAACCCCACAGTACACAGGGACAGAAACACCTTCAATATGCCAGCTTCCAAAACTCCCCACTCAATCTAGCCTCTGGAGTGGGAGGCAGGGCTTGGTTTTGGTGGTTTGGTGGTTTTTTGGTGGTTTATTATCATGGCAGAGTCTAGTGAGGTTTGAAGCATTACAACAGAGAAAAACATGACAATTCTTTCTCACTAAAGCCAGGATGTTATATTCTTTCTCTTGGAAGAGAAAGCCCAGAAAAGTCATTCCAAGGGCCTCCACTTCTCTTAGTCCTGATTAGACTAAACAGAGTACACTGGGGAGAAAATGTCTTTATTAAGCAATCTACAAAACTAATGGTAAGCAATCAAATCTCTTCAGAATTTTAAAAATCAGTAACATACAAAAAAACATGCCACGGGCTTGCCATTATGTTTTTTGGCCATTTTGAAGGAAAAATCTGTTAAATATTTTAGGAACAGACTCTGAAATTTTCCAAAATGTTCAATATCTTAATTCAAATTCTAATGTTTCAGTTGTAGAGCGAAGGAGGCCTCAGCCTGCACTGGGCTTCAGAGAGATGCAAGGCCTTGACATGCACTTCTGTGCCCCAGCAGATGTGTGAAGAGGGGCTTAACGTAGAAGCCCTTGACCAGACTCAGGACCCAGACGGTATTTCCAACAGGTCACAGTGGTGTGAAATTGTGTCACTCCAGTGAGTGCACCATCCACCTTGTATGCCTTGTTACGTAGGTGGTAGGTATGAAAGCAATGACAGGGATATATGGATGTAAGGATGGCAGCATGAGAAAGATTACTTATAATTTTCCTGCCGTAGAAAATTCTCTGCCTGTACTAGTCATTCACTGAAATTAGACTCCAGCTTGTTTGTTGTTCCTGGGTGCACACACATACACACGCTCACTCTGCAACACGTTGCTCGTCTGCCAATTCCACCCACACACCTGCAGACCCCATCACTAGATGTCAATCTCTGTTTTAGATTAATCCCACAGATCTTAAGAGATGTTTTGGTTTTCTTGTTGTGACGGACATAACTAAAAAAGGTTTTCATGCTAAATGAAATGAAATGTCAGACTGTAAACTAGTGAGCACTACGAATATCAGAAGCACCCCAAGACTCTCCAAACTGTAACAGCAGCACCACCACCCTCTTTTTCTTAAAAGGAGGCCTAAAGCAAAAAAGCTCACAGTGAGTGAGCACAGATCAGGTTGCCAGGTCTACCTTCAGCTTCTGATAAATCAGCCAAGAAAGCTATGATGCCAAAACTCTCTGCAAGGAGCCAAGCAAAAGGAGCTGGAATCAAATTGTATCTCATAAGATAATACCACATAGATTACCATAATAAACAGATAAATTACACGCCCTGTGTAAGAGGGGCTGGGCAACATCTTATTATACAGAGTCAATAATGTATGTAGCAATTAGACAATATTGGATCATCAAATAAGAAACAAATTCTTGTCTTAACCTTGCTGTTCTAAAGGATGTACTCTGTTGTCATGAATTTACAAACAATTTACAAATATGTATGTTTCCACAAAATGAAGTCTTTGCCACATGAAAAGTACAGTATTTTTGTTTATGATACCATTTCCCAAACATATTTGTAATATCTTTCCCAAGTCTCAGACTGATTTGTGTTGGAGGACAAGTCTCAAATTTCCATTATATAGATACAGAATTTAAGTTATAAAAGAAATATTATTTGCTTTAAGAATGTACTGTGAGAACAGGCATAATTGGGACCTGTCCAAATTCTCCTGGTTTATTCTATGGCATTCTGTCTACCGGATCACAAAGCAGCTATTCACTGCTTGTTATTCTACACTTTTTGATTTAATGTACTACCAACTCCCTTTTTCTCCAATAACATCTCCAGAATTACTTTCTTAGCTACAAGTCCTACTGTACTGGCTTATCTCAGTTGTGAGGTAAGTGATTAGTTTGCAAAGCACTTGTAAATGAAAGAAGTGACAAATATTGTTGGAAAATATAATCTTTTCAGGTTCCCATCAGAAATCCCACTGACTTCAGTAGAATAGAAATAATCAGACTCATATTATACACACACACACACACACACAGAAAACCTACAGAAAAAGTATTCAATAAACAATACGTTGCCCACCTTCTACATCAAATGAAGCCATAAGCCAAAAACTCCAAAACCTTTGAAAGTCTTGTATGAAGGAAGGGATACTGTATGACAGGAATGCATGATAGAACTGATAACCAAGAACCGTATGATCATCATCTTATGTTTAACTGTAATGGTAAAATCAGTACTACAATCTATATCCTTTTGGTTTTATGTTCACTAATATCATAACTCCTATTCAGCTGCCCATCTTCCTACCTTTCATAACCTTCTCAAGTACTGGACACCTCCATATGTGCTTAAAAGCCACTCCATTCTTCTTCTTCACGTCTTTCAATTTAAACACAAAAAAAAAAAAATCCCTCATTTTTTGAAATAAAGACCATTTTTACTGTTTCCCTGGTATAGTACAGAGGCATCTGGTCAACACTTCAACTTATGTAACTACTTTCATTTTAAGAACCCTACCCTTCCAATAAAGCTCTGTTTCTGCCTTTCAACTCTCCCACAAAAGATAAAGCTGCAGAGCTCTGAGAACTTCCCAATGTCCACTTATTACAACTCCTCTTTTCTCATTTCTGGGTTTGTTGTTTGGGAGTTTTTTTCCTCTGCTTTTGGACTTCTTTTCAATTAAAGCCTTTGCCTTAATGCAGCATTGAGAAATCTGAAGGTTTTACCATCAGAGAAAGCGACTAAATCAAAGCAAATAGATTGCACAGAGGACACTGATCAAATTGCATATATTGTCACATTGTATGGTAAATGAGTGTTTTCTATGCCTAATAGGAGCATCACCTTCAAGGACCCCAGGCTAATGCTGACCACTGAATCAGATATCCATATTGTCCATAACATGCACAAGTGGAACCTGCTGCTGACCACATGCCTGCTTTGCTTCATCTGCTGCTCTAAGCAAATGCATTTTTTCATTGTCTGGAAAAATGTTTTCACAATTGATTACAGAAATACTGCATATTGCACTGTTATATTATTCCATTCTAGGTAACTCCCCTCAAAAGGATCTTAGGAACTGTTCCCTATGCTCTTTCTTGTTAATGAGTCCCAGTGACTTTTTTTATCCTCCCCACTGGTTTTGCATATCACTTATAATATATTTTTACTACTGAAAATCTGCATAGCATGCAGTTGTTTAATGCCTTCCATTAAAGGCTCTCAAAGCATTTTGTTGTCACTAATCAGTTCAATCTCACCAACCCAGGTGTACACAAGCATTATTCCTATTCTGTAGACAAGAAAACAACTACAGAAAGGGTTTAGTGGCAGAATTCATTCCTGCATTCAAACTCCAACTATTAGATCACAAACTGCTTGCAAAGACAAACTGTTCTCTAATGCTCAGACCTGCAGGACTTCATTAACCGGAGTTCTTCCAATACCTTGCTCTGTCTTCTCTCAGATACTTCCTGAGCCACTCATTTATTGGCAGGTTACCTACAGATGCTAACATACCATACAGACTCCAAAAACAGAGGCCAATACAAAATAGGCCATTAAAAAGGCACTTTCCCAGTTATTTTAGCATCTGTTTAACAAGTTGCAAAATTGCAAAATACATAAAAGCTACAGATTTTTACACGATTTTCCTTTAACACACTGTTTACTCCTTGGGCCACCATCTTCAGCATCCTACACTGTCAGCTGAATTACTTTAAACAAGACACTACTGGGAAAAATATTCAGAAGATGTGAAAGGAAAAGAGTTTCTACATCTCAAAATCTTAAATTCAAAGCTCTATTTTATCTTTATAGGTACCATCCTAACAGGTCAAACATACATCTCTCAAGTGAGTGTTAGAAGTAGTGAGATGTGCCCTGTCATGTTGTGAAAATAATACCTCAGTTCAGATGTTTAACATAATGAGATGAATGAAACCTCCCTGTATTTCTCTCTCAAATCTATAGGGTGGGAAACTAATATGTTCCAGGATAGGCTTCTGCAACTGATTAGAAATACTGCAGATTATACACTATGTAATATAGACTTTCACAAGTGAACCAGTTTTTCTAGATTAGGAATTTACACAATAGGCAGTGATGCCATATACTACAGTTTCTGAGGGGTTTTTAAGTGTTAAGTGACACGATGGATTGTAATCCTAACACTGAAAACAAAAATCCTGTTCCAGAGTAATACAACTTTCGAAATTCTTCTGATATAGTATTAACAGTTGCCGAAATATGAGTCAAATTACACTATGAAATTAACCTCTACTTTTGTTTATTTTTTATTACTATGTTTCTACCATTTCTAGAGTAGTTTGACCTTCATTGCATGGAGGGGAAGCTGCTTAAAGGATGAATCAGCAATACATATGGAAAGAAGTTCCCCTTGGTAGAAACTTTGCCTCACTTGTGCAGATTAACATCTTGCTCTTGTTCAGTATCATATTGACTACACCACACTCTAACAGTAGGAATTAATGAAGAAATTGTCCCAAATTAAGCTAGGATGTCAAATTTACTATGAATCAATTAATTTTCAGTTGTTTTCTATAAAATGTATACTATGCCCCAGCAGCACATGTAAAAGGAGTTGGTCCTTAACCAAGAAAATAAACAGCTAGGAATTGGCTCATATTGACCTGACAATAACAATTTGCATTCAGGCAGTTAATACCAAACAGCTGACTTGGAGTAATTTCCTTAAAATGAGGAGTTAGAGACCAAGCAGATTATTTGTGTATGTATACTCTTGATAAGTATGCACTTACATTATGTCAGACAGCCTGGCAACATTTTGATAAAATACATCTACACCTGGAGCTTATGCCAATCTAAGTTATCTCATTTCTAGAAAATTTCACTTCTTCAAGCTATGTCTTTCTGGCAAGGTGAAAACGTGTGAAATAATGTCCTTGTTCCTCAAACTTGAGACTCTTCATCATTGTGCAAACAAGGGCACATAAATACCTGCTTATGGTTTATTTGTGGCTATGCCACTCACAGTCTTTTAGCACATAACTATCCCAAACTTCAAAACTCTAAGACAATAAGGCCTGTGCCTGCTCTCAGGTTTTAGAACTGATTTCTTAATTTCTTAATCATTATAGCTTTTATAGTACTATATATTTCTTTCTCTGCTGTGCTCAGTTTGTTACTCTGAAAGCGTGAAAGATGAGCAACAACACAACTTTAACATTACATTACATGCAGCGAGGCCAGGCAGAGACTTCAGAGCCTCCTCCAGCAAACAGGCACAATGTTATCTCCAAGCCCTTTCTCCCTCCCAATATCTGCACTTCTGCTAGGGGCAAGGCAGCAGAGCAAAGTAAGATATTGTTCTGTTCAACCCCATTCCTGGCACCACAGCCCAACAGCAGCATGGAAATCTTGGCAGGGAACACCGGTGCCTGGGCTGCTTGAACAGTTGCATGGGGCACGCAGCCAGAGGCTGCCCAGCTGCTGCTGGAAGGGGCTCCAAGTCACCCTCTCACCTACTGGGCCTCTCTGGTTCCACAAACCACTCACCCATATGGTGAAAACTGGAGCCATATCAAGGAGACCTCCCCCCATCCATAAGTCCATCTATTAACTGGTATAGGCTCCACTTGGTAGTTAACTGCAATGATCCAGGCACAGGCTAGATGTTGTGTTCATTTAAAGAGGCGTCAGAATCACGTCTGCCACCAGAAATAAAAGCAAAACCACTTTGGAACCAGTATAGCTGTGATTTATCTGTTCCTAAAGAGAATTACATGAGCCTAGGAATTTGTCAGTGGGCAGTCTCAGCTTTGTACTAGACATATGATTTTATATGAAATCCGGATGTCATTTAGAACAGTGTCAAAAGTCGGACTAAAATTAGTATTCACTGAATGAATTTTTAAAAGGAAAAATATGCTCTGCAGCTTAAAGAAAGAGCTGTAAAAATATCTCAGATTCATGTATTTCTCTTAGCAATGTCAATGGAGTTTCTCTTGCACAAATATGTAAGTCTAAAGAATGAAGAATGAAAATATTTTCCATGTTTCTGTTCATATATGGCTCATAAGTTGGGATAGTTCCCCCAGAGTACAGAACTGTCCACTGCTACTCTTTGATCTACGTGCACAAAATTTACCTTCATGAAAAGTCTTGAAGAGACCAAGACGTGTTCTCTACATTTATTTAGCAAACAAATGAAATTACTTTCAACAGTCCTAGGTTTACTTAGGCATTACCAGAACTCTCTGCACACTAGTCTACTAGACAGTGTAAGCAGGAAAAAAAAAGCCCAAAATACTGCTTATTTTGTTTTGAGAAAGCTACACCAAAGCTCTACCTACCACTCTACTGAGTGAGTCCACCTTCATGCCATGCTGTGCCTACCCAAATTGTAGCAGTCACCCACTTTCACTGAATAAAATGGTGCTTTATTTGTAAAGATGTAAATAAAGCTCTCTTTGTTCATGAAAGATCCCTATTCTTTTCAGCAAAAGGCATGATCTCATCATTCTGATATAATTGTCCCATTAATTGCATGAAAAGAAACTTTGCATTGCCACAACTGAGACAGATCACTCTAGCAGGTGAATTTGAGAGTCTAGAGGGATGTTTACAATTTACCTCATCAGCAGGGAAGAAGAATATGTGTCATTTAGCTATTCCCTAAGAGTGAGAAAGAAAGCAAAATCAGCATGGGGCTAGGCTGACATCGAGATGCCATTCAAAGAGTATCCAGACCCAACAATGTCTCAGCCTCATAATAAGCCTTTTATGATCAGTTGGCCCTCAGCTGCATTGCAAAATTGCATTTCAGAAAGGGATTAAAGATATCTTTTAGTCAGGAACATTCCATTGCAGCTTCAGGAACACCCATTTGCATTAATGGTCAGTCTTGATATTTTCTGTTGCATGGTCCTCTTTAAGTTCTGCAAAGACATGCTTCATATAGCTTTTTGATCAGTTTCAGGTTTCTGGTTAAAAAAAAATGCTTAGATTTGTAAATCACAGCAAGGACAATTTCAGAAAGAAAATGTTATTATAGTTTGGGGTTTGGTTTTTTAAGAAGAAAACATTATGGTCATACAATAAATAAATGTGTCTGTTCTAGTAGAGTACCATTCAATACAGATTTTGAGCTACAGATTTTTTTTTTTCAAATCAGTCTTCCTTTCAGAGTTCTAACTCTGGAACAAAACAAACAAAACCAAACAAATATAACAAACAAACAAAATAAATAAATTGGACAAAAGGTGATCAGACACAATAGACGTATGAAAGAAAAATCCTTTCTTTCAGATGCATCTTGGTAAGTAGTCTCAGCAACTTAGCACTCACTCTTGAGCTGACACTGTACTTGAGTCGTTTCTAAAACAAACATTGTCAGAGTCAGCTACAATAGACACAGTGTTACCCTTCATTGCTTCGAGAGCTTCCATTTATTGGGACTGACAATTACAGAAACTTGATGCTGAAATAGCAGTACTGATCGGGGGAGGTGATGGAGTCACCATGCCTGGATATGTTTTTTTAAAATATTGCATGTGGCATCATGGTTTAGTTGAGATGTCAGGGCATGGGGTGGGCTCAATGATCTTGAAGTCTCTTCCAACCTAGCGATTCAGTGACCTGGATGCAAGAATGCTGCACTGAGCAGCCACCATGTTCTTTCAGTCCCACTAGGAAGACCAAAGTCCTCATAAGAATATGCTGTTCTTGGTGAATAAAGCCAGAAATTCAGGAATGTGGAGTTACAAGATTAGACCTGTACCCTAAGAACTACAGAAGGCAAGACCAAGTAAAACTATTTCTACTACAGGTCCCTTTTCCCAGTGCACATTGACACCATGCCAGAACAGGTTAACAGACTTTTCACCTTTCCTCTAGCTCATTCTCTCATGGCCCAAGGCTTGCAGTTCTACCCTTGCACTCACATCACTGCTAATTGGATTTCACTTAAAATATCCAGTTTGCCTTTTTTGTTTCAGAGTTTGTGCTGACTCCACATGTATGGCTGTTTTATCTGCTTTTGACCATGACCTCTTGGATTTTGGGACTGAGGACAAATACATCTTCATCTTCAACAGGAAGATCCATTTGAGAGACCATTTATCTGTCTGACCTACTAGAGATTAAGCCTATCATATTAACATAGAAAATGGACCTCATCCTATCCCCAGATAAACAAGTAAGGCAAATTCTTGGCAAGAGGAACCATAAAATGCCTCCTTTAGATAACATTATTTATAAATTTTCATATCCTGAGATATATTAACTTGGATGAGCACTGTGGAGTTCTTCCTCTGCAGAGAGGAAGTATTGGCCTCCCACACTAACAAGTCCTCAACTCATGCATCTCAATGAACAAATGCTTTAGCAACTCCCACATTACCACATTAACTCAAAAGCATCTTAGGACAACCTTCATGTTAGCATTTCAGCATATATTAATTGGATTCTTGAGAAAGCAGGTTTTCAAGAGCTCCAGTGCCCTCCAGGGTATTGGCAGACTCCCAGAGTCCCTGCTGCTGCTCCTGCAGCAACTGTCCCCTGTTTTGTTAGTTATGGGATGAGTGCATCTGGACTTCAACCCAATTTCATTAAAAAATGGCACCTGAGTGTGGGCTGGTCCTTAGTCAGGCTGACAAAGGCATCCTCATACTCAGCATCACTGTTCCAAGCTGGCCTGCTTTCCACTGCAGCATGTCTTTCTGACTCGAACAGGCTCTAAATACTGACACCCTGCTTGCTCTAAGTCACATGCCTGTAGAAGGGAGCAGATCAGCAGCATGGGTGGCTCCTGGCTGTGGAAGTGTCAGAAGCAGCTTTTGCAGGGTGAGGGGTGTCTACAAGACCCCCGCCCCTGCAGCAGATATGCTTGCTACCACACAAGTTTTGGAATAACTAATTTATCTCAAGAAACTCCTCCAGCTCAGAAGAGGTTACAACCTCCAGCCGCCTGTCATCACCCTTCTGCTTGAGATTATCTGCTGGAGGGGCTCTTATTACAAATGTTCCACAATCTGTTGCCTTCAAAGAGAACCAAGTTAACTTAAAAAAAAAAAAAGTCTTTTCAACCTAACTCTTTTTGACAGACAAGTTAGAAAATGACAACATGCACAACGAACAGATCTGAGATGATGATAATTACCAGCTGAAAAGATGGTGACAAGCAGCTGAGGGGCAGTTACCTCCTCTGAAAACACAGCAAGATCCAGGCAGTAACTTCTGCCCACGACTTCATTAAACTACTACAATACAGCTTATTTTCTATACATTCCTAGAATAAAGAAAAATTATTTCTCATCTGCACAGCTAAAGCTAAGATCTTCTTAACCCTCCTTAAGATCTCCTTCTGCACAGCCAAGTGTTAAAGTCTCTTTTTTTAACATCCTGTCAACTTCCTTACCTTCAATGAATCAACATTTTTCTATTTGTCTCATTCTATACCCCACCAAAAAAAAAATAGCTTTCATTTTTTGTGTTACAAATGCAAGCTCCATGTCACTATACAAATTTCTCTTTCATTCTATGTGCTTTTGCAATGACACAAAATAAATTTCATCTTTCTTCAAAAGAGTGGATAAGGAACTCCATGCCATAAAAATAACCCCACAATAACCTCCTTACTGAAGCAGTGCAGGGGAATCTCACCTAGGAATCTTCCTAGGAGGGCAACATCATACTGCATCATAGTTGTTTTTGTGTCTGGTGATGCTAGTGATTACTCTTCTTGTGAGTAATCCTGTACTGCTATAGCAGTTCTGGAAAGCCTCAGCTCTTCTGGGAGAGGGTCCTGTTTGTTTGGAGTTTGGAAGAGATTTTTTTAAATGCAAACATCTTTTATTTTTCCTGTTTGCAGCAGTTCTGAAAAACCTAACAGACTAGTTCCATACAGGCCACACAGTGATGTCTTAAGCTTTGGCAGTAATTCCTCTGAGGACTCCAGGGGTGATCACAATGGAGAGGGATACACAGAAACTATAGAGCCTATGCAAGAAATAGGTAGCATATACAAGAGGCTTTAAAAGAACTTCCTAGCATACACCAGATGCCTAGCATGGATTGACTGACCCCAGAAAAAGCTATGCAGTAGGGAAGGAGCAGCAAATGAGTTTTGGGGAATCAAAAAATTTGCCTGCATTAAATGGTTTGTACAAGTAAATAGTGAGATTAAGCACCAACTGTTGCTCTAGGTATACAAGTGCTTTCTAAATTTCATTCCATCATTTAATTTACTTGATTTCTAAAAATGCCAAACCTCCTCAATTAGCACTCAACTACACAAAGGGCTGTTAGTTTGCAAGTCAGCAATTATTTCCAGATCTAAGTTTTAGGCTTACAGTTGTATTTTCACAGTTAAAACCAGGTAAGAATCTTTATCTCATGATCTGATCTCAGGTTATGCCAACATCCTGTTCACACACATTTTGCTTTCTGTTTTGTCAAAAGGACAATACCTCTCAGACATTTTTTACTACCACTTCTATAATTTCATTTAATTCTTTTAATTTTTTAATTCTTGCAATATTTATTCAATTTTTAGCTATTGTCAACAGCCAAGTGCATCAAAATTTTCCTTTCTTCATTTTGACTCCCTAGAGAAAAAGGGGCTGTTGAA
Source organism: Regulus satrapa (assembly GCA_013396955.1). Taxonomy (NCBI): domain Eukaryota; kingdom Metazoa; phylum Chordata; class Aves; order Passeriformes; family Regulidae; genus Regulus; species Regulus satrapa. The sequence continues at coordinate 23,282 of VWZN01010080.1, read as the reverse complement.
TATGTAGTTTTAAATTTATAACTAAATTTAAATTTATTTTAAATCTAATTAATTTAATTTTATTTATATATCTTTAAATTTATAACTAAAACCATTAAAAGTTAATGCTGTTAGTCCTTTTCATCCATGGTTATTCATACCAAATATGCCACTTTTACAAGACCATGAAGTACATAAGGTAAGCCTTCAAAAGGCATGATTTTGTGAGAGCTTCTTAGAAGTAACATCTATTTCAATCATTAGAAAATGAACTCACCCAGTTCACTAAAGTTTGTTTTGTCAAGTCACCCATAGATTTCATTAAATGAATCTTTCCTAACAATTTCTTTCCCTAACACTCAGCAATACAATTTAGAAAGGAAAGCATATTTGTTCAAGGGCTTGGAACAGAACACAAGGTCCAAATATTCTTGAATTTTGCCAAGTCTGCTCCACACTGTTGTCTTTATTTACACTGGAAGAGAAAGAGAGAGAAAACGGTGAGAAGCTGGAGCAAAAAAAATCCATCAAAATGAGGAGGACATGTTAATACTTTGCCTTTGTGTCTAGTGTTTTCTGTAGAGAAAACAAATCAAGAAACCACTCCAGTACCAAACACCGCAATTAAAACATAAAACCCACAATACAATACTAAAATTTCCTAAAATCTACAGTACAGACTGTCACAGGGACACAGCATGATTTACCTGAAAGGTGGGTTAAATTACAAGCCTTTCTTGTTTTGGAATTGCCTTCCCTTTCTGTGGAGGTCTTGGTCTCCAAACATTGATAGATAGCATCCATAGGAACCAACTGAAGCTCTGAGGTGATTTTCACACCATTGCTGAAAACCTGTAAGATACAGAAGAACCACTGAAGAATGGATTACTGAGATAGAGAGAAGAAAAAAATCTGCAATATCAGGACACAAGATATTTCTTTCTGAATACAGAAATTCCACTTGCCTAGCTATCATCCTTTACTATGAACCAACTTGCAAAGACTATTTCTCTCTAGTACTCATGAGTCATTTTCTAACATCATGTCTTTGGCAGCTTGAAGCATTTTGAAAGTGGAAAGCAAATAAAATTGCTTTTAATGCACTCATAAGAGGGTACTTCAGGTTTTTTAAAAGCCATTTTTTCTCTATCTTTTAGCTGCTAGGAGGCTTTAAATGGGACCCCTGTAGGTTTTTGTCTGTAAACCATACGAGAGCATAAAAGCTTGGAAAACTTGCAGAGATTCTGAAGCAGGTTCACACAGCTTCATTGAAACTGTGTGTGGTTTTGAAGCTCACCAGGGCTCTACTCACCAGGAACCATTTAAAATTGCCAACTTATGAAGCAGATTTAAAACTCATAAAGGATTATGATGAAAACCTACAACTTATTTTGCAGGCTTCCAGCTTGAAAGAAAAAAAAAAAACATTCTGTAAATAGGGAGGAATGGGTTTTCATTCTCTAAAGGTTTTAGGGTATTGTTTCTTTGAAAACACATATAGGAGCCTGAAAAAGGGATCAGAATAACCTCTGTAAACACAGCCTGAATTAAGCTGCATCAAAGTGATTTACCTGTATCAAGAGAATCAAATTGATCAATCCATTATACCAACACATGGTGGCTCAACTATTCTAAAAGCACTTGCAGGACAGTTACAATCGAAATGCATCAAATCTTTCCATCTTTGGAGATGACTCTTCTCAACCCACTTTACTACCAATCAGAACAGCCAGCAAGAAAAGAAGGCTTGGAAAACCACTATAAATACTATGAGAAATGAAAAACTACATTCATTTATATGGAGAATCAGTCAAAGAAGATGTCATGACTTATACTGTTCTCTCTCTATCTTTTATTCTAAGGTTTATTAAGACTCGCTGCTGCACAAGAAAATGGAAAAATGTTGGTTTGAATGGCAAGGGAGACACGAAAATTTATCACAATAGGTTCTAATATAATATTCTCTTTTTTCTGTGCATACACACGTCATCTTTGAAGGCTCTGAAAGTTCTGTCAGCAAAGATTGCCAGACTGGGTTTTTAGTTCAGTCAACACAGAAAATCTAGCAAGATCCCAAGAAGTTAATGGACAGAAATTGAACTGGTTTTCATGTTTTCTGATGGCAAGCAGTACAGTGGAGGATGTTGGGTACTATTTAAATGTGTTGTGGGACTGATTTTTCCACTAGTGGATGCTTTTGGCTTTTATACTCATTACTTATAAATTTTATATTCCTTGATAATAAAGAATACTCAGCAGTCCTATTGATTTCAGACTAAACATTCAACACAACAGCAGCTGTGCAGTGCCAGGAAACCAGTGTCACTGCTCACTAGGGTCATAAAGAACATGGGGTTTGTCATAGAACCTTATTTTTCCACAATTGCAACTAGCCATGGAATTAATTCCTTACTTGGGAAGGTCTATGTAACAACTCTTGTTCTAATATATAATACACCAAAAGCTGTTGACATTTTTTTCTTTGTGGCTTGGAACCCATTGGCCCACACCAAAAGACCAAAATCAGTAATATATGAGCCTTTGCACAGGAGCAGGAGGAAGTGGAGAGCAGGAATTTCCCAAGTCCTTATACTAGCTGAGGTTTTTAAGAGCTTCCAGAGGCAGAAAGGAGAATGCTCAAACCTTGAAGATGATGTCAAAACACTCATCCCTGCCTATTTGGAGGGGACAGAGGTCCTGACCTCAAATGTAGGGACAGGAAACAAAACTCACTGACTAGGTGCTTAAAAGATTGCTGCCAAATGAAGTCCCAGTAAACACCTTGTGTGTACAGCTGTAGCAACCTTCAGTGCTTCAAAAGANGGAAGGGAAATTTCTTCCTGGATCTTAAGGGTAAGCAGCAATTCTGAAGCATGGCATCAATACAGCAAAAGTGTAATGTAAACGGATATTCGAGTAGTCTGTTAAAAAAAAAAAAGTGAGAGAGAGGAAGGAGAGAGGTACCATTCAAGTACTACTCAAAGAGAGCAAAGTCTGGAAGAGCACAGTTCATGGCTGGCATCTTAGTATTTCTTTTCCACCAGACCAATTTGAAGAAAATCCCTGCAAAGAAGCTTTCATAAGATGGCATTTTTGTGATTCAGTATAGCACCAATATTCCTTTTGAGTTTTATAACTGTTCCTAGAACATTCTTGGCAATGAATTTAAACGTTTTGAAAGAGGTTGCATTTCACTGTAAATGGTTATCTGGTATTCACAACACAAAATAAGCATTTGAATATTTATTGTGAGCACATTGCATTTTAGGGAGAACACACAAAGATTCTTACCACAATTATCTTGTTCCAGCTTTAATATATTAGCTGTCACCTCTTTAATGGATCTTGTGAGAAAGGAAAGTTTCTTTCTTTAACTCTCTTTTCCCCCTGAACGCAATTACCACCTCATTCAGAGCTCTTTGTGTCCACCTAATCTCTCTGATTATGTCTCTGACACCACCACAATACTACATGACTGACATACCTGACAGCTGTGACTGGTGACAGAACACTCACAATGCAAACCAGCTCTATGCGGGATGAGTATTACCTACCGCCAGCCTCCCAGAACAAACATGGAAGGAAGGTAAAAGGGGTGGGGGCATTTCACAACCAGCCTAACCCCTACCGATTTTGCCTCCTTTTAGAGCCAAACAGCATTGACAAGCAGAGCCTCTTTGTACATACCTACCTAATGAACCAATTGTTGCATGAACACAAAAGCACGCCCATTAGTATTTTAATTTTTAATTTATAGAGTGGAAAATGCATGTTTGGAGACCTGACTTACAAGCAGGACTTGATGGATCATTTTGTCTTGCTCCAAGTCTTTTATGCTTCTCTGGGTCATAACTCCCAGCTGGTGCTCAACTGTCAGATTTAGGCAGGTGGCTGTGGATGAGAGTCTGTGAGGAAAGACGTACCTGAAAATGTCATACCCAGACAACAAACTGCCCCTGGAATCAAGGACAAACTGTCTCAGAATTCAGCATTTTGAGCAATAAAGACATGAAATTGTGTTTCAAATAATTGCCAAGTAAAATGGCAGTAATGAATACACTAATCAGGAAAAAGATCAAAGTTTTATAAAGAGTCTTACACTTTAGAATTCCATGGGTTTAAGTTGTACTTATACCTTTAAAAGCTTCAGCTTGTCAGTACAGACTACCTTTTTTCCCCTTATTGAAAAAAACCCAAAACGTATGAGAATTTTGAAAATTGGGATAAAGCTTATTATTCAGAACAAACAATTTAGTTGCATCTTTCTGAGCTTTTGAGCAGCTCTAGAAATTACACATTCCTAGAATCAGAGAGAAGGTGCAAAAATAAATAAATAATAAAAAACCCCACACCATTTTCCCGTATGAAATGTCTAGAGCCAAAAAATGCCACCCAAGCATCCAGCTTTCAAAGATGAACCAATAATATCTATAGAAAATTATTCCAAGTGCATTATATCCATCTAATTTTACACCTAAAAACGACTCATGTAAGACTGTCCTCTAACAGTCATACAGCGAAAATAAAACATCCAGGAGTGAGGGATATGCTCAGGAAAGCTTTGTGGTCAAAGAGTATGTTATTGAAAGCAAAATTTTGTTTTCTATCTTAACTTTCTTATGCTGCAATTAGGTGTTTATGATATTAGTATAGATTTAGCACATTGCATTAAGTTTGAAAAGATTTCAGGAGCAGTTTTAGCAAATTAATAAAATGTCTAAAGAAAATCCTCTTCTTAATCCTCCATGTTCCAGCTTGCAACCCTTCTTTATTCTGTGCTTGAAGTTTCCACTCCATAGGAACCTGTAATGCAGATTCCACATTACTTGATGTATCAGTGAATTAACACAGTGTTCTAAAGGCAAAAAATCATTACTGTTATAATAACATTGAGAAAAATCTTTTCTACTGTTAATGCCAACTCAAATTTTCAAACAGAAAGCTAGAAACTATATTCTACTTAACTGGCAAATTTGGGGAGAAAATTGGTATGATGCAAACTTTACAACATAAAAAATTATTAACAGTCACCTTTCTTACTGAGTATGAGGCATCATGGGAGACAGGTGGATCCTTCACCCAAATATTTGATATTTGTCATTCTGATAAAAACATGCATATTCTTCATTTATGCTATACAATGAAAGCAGTAAGACATGAACTTATTTTATCTGGAGGTTTTTTGAAACAAGGTAGGACAAGATCGCTGTGACTAAAAGTCAGAATACTCAATTACAGTACCAGGGACAACAGATCTTATGTCACCTGTCCACTCTCTCACTGGCTTCCAAGACTTTTGTTCCCAGAATGCCTTTTCTCATTTCCAAAGATGCTGCAATATAGAAAGCTAACATGCTTCACATTCGTAAGATACACAACCTACTAACCTCATGGTGAACTTTGCTACCCTCCAACTCCTCCACGAATCATAGGAACAAGAATATATCAGCATCCTACCTATCATGCATTCCTATAACAGAAATGCCCAGAGTATTTAGTATTCTATTTCAAAAGGCCAGCACTGCCCTCAGTAATTTACTTTACGTATCAAAAAACACTCACAAAATTCTCTTTACCATTTCAAGTTTTTATATAATCAAAATAATCCTCTAGACAGCCAGGCCCTGATATGCACCTATACAAGGTTTTCTGGACGCTAATTAGTTTCAGATGCCAGGGCAACAATCTCCAAAACACACTGAAGCACGTGTACAGAATGTATTATAACTCCATTTGTAGTCAACGATGTGAAAACTTTACAAAGCTCTTGAATAATTATGATTACTAATATCCCAATTAGGTTGAACAGGTACACAGGCATCCTCAGTGTTAGACATATAATGAATTTTTTAAAACAATTTATTTCTGAATTTCCTCTCTGACTGGTCTTAAATCAACAAGTAAGATGGCTGTAATTAAAAAGACATAGTTTCACATTTGTTTGCGATTTTTTAAAGTTTGCTGCTTGGGGCGTTTGAATCGATCAAACAAGTCTGAGATAAAAGATTGCATCCAACAACATGAGAAAATTGAAAGGAAGTTTCAGGGCTGTCAAAGATCAAAATGAGAAAAGAATTATACCTAAAGTTAATTCTGCTTATTTTATTAAAAGTATTGCAGTTTAAAATCTTAATCAAATCAAATTCTGGACAGAATTGTTCTATTTTTTCGTATCTCTAAAAGAAAAAGACAGAAATCAGGGCTTCTCACAGTAAGCTGGACAAATCAAAGCAAGATCGTCTTGACTACAAAAGTTTATTATATAAATAAGGCAACCATGAGGAAAGGAAGCAATGTCATTTTGTGGAGCAGGAATGGAACCAGTTTGAAGTGACTGCAAAGAAAATCATTATTAGGAATGAAACCAGCACAGTGGGCTGCAAACAGGTACCAAAATAAGTCACATCACCTGCAAATCAGGATTCCCTTGGATAATAAGGACAGGTCATTTCCTCATACTTAGATGTGTTTCACCGTTATATATTTACATTTTTTGCACACAATTATAATTCACCAGAATATCAAGAGCAGCACATTCTGCATCCTTTTCCTCCCTTACATACAACCGCGGAGAAAACATAGGGGAAAAATGCATAACCATTCTTTTCAATTCTTCTAATTTCAAGAACTCAAGAAAAGTCCATAATAGTAGCATGAACAGAGTCACAGACAGCAGGCCCACCACAGGAGCAGAACACAAAGACAATTCTGAATTTACACCAAATATTTAATTATCCAAAGGCAGGGCTTCTTATTGTAATTCAAAGGCAGCTTGGTCTTTTTTCCAGCTTTGGAAGAGACTTCTTCCAATTGTGCTTCTAAAATGGAACAGACATAGGTTTTTGTACACTAAGGTCTTTCTCAAATGAAGCAGCCAAGCCTGTCAAGGTAAGGCAGCAGGCAGAGGATTCCCTCTATTCCAATTCTGTATTCACAAGTACACAGGCATCAGATCAATTAAGGGAACATGGAACATCTGGCAGAAAGAGGGCAAAAGGAACATAGTCACAGTATCTCACAGACTGGAACTTACATGCTGGGAGAATAAGGGGTGACAAGACTTCTCATCTCTAGTTTAATTTCTTTTAATAAATCTTTCCTTCCTGGTTCCCAGACTGCTGAGAAACAGCAGGTTGAATACACTTTTACTTAATGCTGACAGCATATACCAAAGGCAATGCAGACGGTACTTCAAGTTTCTCCTCCCTGCTTTTTCACATTTCAGTTGTTTGAAAATTCTGCTAAACTAACAACCTCCTACTAAAATGAACTTCACTCACACTCCTACCAACCTGAAGACTATGCTGTGACAGAACAATGCCATCATAAACTTGCACTTCCATTTTAAAGCAACTTTGGGCATACAGCTCCACGCTACAAAAAAAAAATAACAGGACAGAGCCAAAGGCTACAAACAACATGATATTTTAAAAGTCATGATGGTGAAGTCCCTGGTGACCAAATAAAGAGAACTATTACACCTGTTTTTTTAATGTGTAGGAAGAAGGAACCCAGGAACTACTGACCCATCACATCTGTGCCTGGGAAAATCATGGAACAGCTCCTCCTAGACACTATGCTAAAACACAGAAGACAGGGATGCACCTTGAGACAGGCAGCACCCTTCACCAAAGGAAAATCCTGTCTAACCAACCTGATGGTCTTCTACTATGGAGTGACTACATCAGTGAGCAAAGCAAGGGTTAGCAACGTTATCTCAACTCTTTAAAGACTTTGACACAGTCCTACACAACATCCTTCTCTCTAAATTGGAGAGAGATGGATTTGATGGGTGATCTGCTAACTGGCTAAGAAATTGGTTGGATAGTCACATCCAGCAGGTAGTGATCAATGGCTCAGAGTCCCAGTGGGCACCATGACAAGTGGTGTCTTTCAAAGATCCATATTGGGATGAGTTTTATTTAATATCTGCATTAATGATACAGAAGAAGGGATCAAGTGCATCCTCACGGAGCTGCAGACACCCACCTGAGCAGTGCAGCTGACACACCTGAAGGACAGGATACCATCCAGAGGAACCTGGACTAGCTTGAGAAGTGGGCACGTGGGAGTCTCTGAGGTTTAACAAGACCCAGTGCAAGGGGCAGCAACCCCCAGTATCACTCAAAGGAATGAACAGGGCAGGAGCAGCCCTGCCAAGGACAGCCTGGCGGGCTGGTGAGCGAGAGGCCACACATGAGCTGGCAACGTCTACTTGGAGGCCAGAAAGCCAATTATATCCTGGGAACAGTGAACTGAACAGACTGCCCAGAACCGTGGAAGACGTCCTATCTGTGGAAACAAAATTTCAGGTCAGATTGGATGGGGCCCTGAACAACCTGGTCTAGTTAAAGTTGTTCCTGTCCATGGCAGGGGTGGTGGACAAGACGACCTTTGAAGTTCCCTTCCAACCCAAACTATTCTATGATGTGGTAACAATGGGATGGTGGAGATGTTGTTCAATGACTCCTACAATATAAGAAAAGGAGAATACTCAATTAAATCAGAAATAATCCAGTTTATCACAGAAAAAAAATTGTTAAAAGAATATACAGTAAACTTTTAGAGCTTGCTACCATGTAGAGCTGTGGAAACAGTGTCAAAAGGGTTAAAGAATGTGAACAAGTAAATTTGCAAACAGACCAATAAATAAAAAAAATATAAAAAAAAAAAAAAGACATAGGTGGGATTCTACCTCCCCATCCTTATTCATCTGGTGGCAGATACTGAGGAAATGGAATTGACCAAGTAAGCAGCCAGCTTACATAATTTCTCAAAGTAACATTTGTGTGTGACTTTCAGAGACAGAATACTGAGCAAGATACATAATTCTGGACAGCTGAAGGCACTATTGCTCATGTAAAACTTTACATTGTTTTCACATTGTTTGAGTTAAAAACCCTGCTTCTGCTTGCCACTGAACTGCGTGAAAAGGGAGACACTGATTGTCAGATCCCAGCATTACCTCATGGAAATGTGGTATTAACATGTCAGCTTCTGAACTGCAATGCCTCCCCTGTTCCCTCACAGCCCCCCAAAAATTAAGTGTTGTCTAAGAGGAGGCAGCTTGATCCCTCACCTACAGCAAAGAATCCTCTAAAACAGACAGAAATCAGGTAGAATCAACTGTTTACACATAGATTTTATTTCTGAATTTACAATGCTTAAAATAAAATACATCAGTATCCAACTATTTCTAAAAAATGCAAAAATACAAAACTCCCCTTTGTTTTAAAAGTGCAGAAACATAAATTACAAAATGATAACTTTAAACATTCAATGTTATTTCTTGATGTTTTTACTATCAAAACAGATTTGTAAAACAAGCACCATAATTTATCTTACAGAAAACTTTTCATCAAAGCAGCATCATAGGGCAAAACAAGTAGGACATTAGTATGGAAATGTAGTAGCAAATCTTTGAATATTTTAAATTGTATGAATGGTTATAAATTCTTATAAATAGTTAAAAAACTGTTCTGACTATTTTTTTTCAATAGCTTTACCATATAACCGAATATTAATTGGACTGTATTTGTTTGTCAGCACAATGAAGAAATCTTCAAACATTCCTTCTGCCTTTGGCTTGAACTGGACAGGCACAGTGATGTAATGACAGGATCTGAAAAGGCAATTATGGGCATAATCATTGTTAATAAACAAGTAAATACTACCTGATAGACAAATTCTTCTCTAGTTTGAATTGTCACCAAAATAGTATACTGGATGTACACTGGATGATCAAGTTTATTTTTACAAATTTGATTATCTATTTTTCTTCTGAAGGACTTTGATCTTCAAGGTAATTTTTTCCTTCTGATTATGCAAAATAATACAATACTTTATTGCTGCCAGTTTACCCTGGTACGTTTGGTCTGTCTCTTGGCAATACTGACAGTGCATAAACTTCATTTAGAGCAAAATTACTGCATTTCTTCCCTTCAAACATCACACAAGTACCTGAAAATTTCTAAATCCTTTTGAAAGTTCATGCATTTGAAGCTACTCATCTCCATTACTTCTAATTACCTCCACATCAAGAAAAATTTTGCTGAATTATTGTAAACCAGTATGTCCATCCTCAAACAGCATTTTAGAACTTTTACACCGTTTTTCATAATTCCTCTTCTACTTGGATTACATAAAAACATACCAAATGTAATGGGTGTCTGTGTTAATTGTCAAAAGGCTAGCCTGAATTATTTAAAAATATAAGCTGTATAAGCAGTAGCTGAAAATTCTGAGTGGCAAGTCTATTGGATTCCCTGGCATCCAATAGAAATATCCAGCATGGAAACAGGTAGCAGCAACAGGCATATACTAAAATAAGGAATTATGAATAGCATAACTTAGTAGAAAAAGAAAAAACAGTTTTGTTTGCTTTTACTATACCTTCAATTTTCTTTCCTCAACAGTGTATAGTAGTATCTAAAATCCTCTGGAATGTGCCTATTTCCCCTACTTTTCTTCACTGTGGTCCTACTTTTTCATACTTCTTTTCTCTGCATTAACCCAATCTACCATAATCAGTCTGTGCTTTTACCCTTCTACTCCACCCCTTACCTGTATTTGAAATCATAATACCTGCCCTACACACAATTCTTTTTTGCTAGTGTCATCCTCAGTGCTGACATAACCACACCAGCCATTTTTTTTCAACAATGTCCTGGTAAATCAATTAAGAGTACATACATTTAGATTAAAGACTGGGATGGCAATGTATTTTTTTTTCATCAGGTTAATACAAAAAATTCATTGTACCATAGTGAACTACAATCAACAGTGCACCAAAGGAATACAACTGAACCAGGGTTTCATGTCTCATACTTGACTGCCAAATGTTGTATAACAAATCCACCAGTTTTAACCATCTATGATATACAGGCTGAAGATATTTACTCAGCTCACTTAAAAAAAAAATCAGTTTTTTAAAGTGAAGGGTGTCAGTATGACTATTTAATCTCTAACATGCATTATGTTAGAAAACATAAATTTTAGAAGGAATAGAGCATGAAGCTGCATATAACTAGATCACCTGAGAATTTACAGAAGTAAAAGTAAATTCAGTAGAAAGCCAGAGGAGATGCAGAAGCCTGTATCAACTCCAAAATAGTATATGTATGCTCCCTGACATATTACATATCTCTTACTCAAAAAGAACAATGTGACCATACTCAAGCTTACACTGTATCAAAAATTTAACACTAAGTTATGTACTGCTCTTTCAAAAAGATGGCCACATCTGGCTGTCAAATATTAATTTCCAGAATATGGAATATTCCTCAGTACCATATGACCTCAATGGTACTGAGGCAGAGCAGTTTCTTAGCAAATGACAGCTTTATTAAATTCCTTTTGATCTCTGAATTCAGGGATCCATTTGGTGGGTGCTAAACACATTATTGTTCTTCCCGAAAAGCAGAGTAAGTCAGACATTATGTAGTCTGTTTTGCAGCCATCAGTTAATTTCTCACAACTGAGATAAGACTCATCACACTTGCCTTTTAACCCAAAGGGAAAGATGCTATTTTCATTTTCTGGGCTAACAGGACTGGAAAGTTCAGACTCCAGATATAACAGTTCTTTGGGCTACTCCAAACATAAAAGTTCTCAGAAATTAAGCAACCTGGAAGATTTTTCTCAAGTATAGTAATCAGAAACTATAGTTTCAGAACAAGTAGAATTCTGCTGCAGTTAACTCTTTTTCACTTAAAAAAACCCATTTATTTCAAACTTTACGCTATGCCTGCAGCTCAGTTAGTCTCTGAATAGTGTATGGCCTTTACAGGTTGTTGCACCAGTTTCAAGTGGTATTTCTGTAAAGTCAGGCATGTCTGAAGCCTGCTTCACAGACAAACTAATCCTCTAATCCTCAAAACACAACACTGCAATAAGTTGAAAAATAAGAATATGAGCAGTTAGCCCAGTTTAAGCCATAGTAACCAGATACCCACTGACACCCAGAAGGGTGGCTACTGGAAACAAAAATAATTAGTGAAGGGAACAACTCAACAAACAGCTTTACCTTTTAGTAGTATCTGGAACATATACTACCCTGTAATCACATGGCTTCTGAAAGCAATAGAATTGGGACACTATTGTTTTCAAGCTTTAAGTAGGCATAACAACCTGGTAGTCCTTCCAGAAACAAAAATTTGCCATTTTTTAAATGCTTAATTCACATGTTTGTATCACTTAAGAGTCATACTGTTAAAAGTACTCAATACTCCTTGCAGTAAAAAAAAAAACAAAACAAAATCCAGTCTGCCAACAAATATAATTCTTTGGGGTGTAAATTGCAGACAGAGTTCCACATCAGTGCTGTGTACTGGTGTTTAGGATGGTATAACCAGGCAAAACCACTACGCCAAATTCTGACATTCAAGACTCTTGATATTAGATAGAAAGTTTCACTTTCTTTATCTAGAGTTAAAACTTCATTACATAGAATTACTCTGTAATTTGGCCCTCAAAATTAAGAGCATGCAATAGACCATGTTTTTAGTATATTATACTTTTTTGGTTAAAAACCCCGTATAGGTAGATGGTACTTTCTGCTTTTATACTCTTATTTACAGACTAAAATTCCAAGTTCTGCAAAGAGTCTTCTCATCCAATCAGTTTTGAACATTACTTCCTAAGATGTCCAGGTTTCCAGAAGGAAACAGTTACCAGTGACTTTATTGATATCCTCCTTGCTGCTATTCTCAAATAAAAGCCATTTAAAATACTTCTAACACTTTATAAAAAGCATCCAAGTCAAGCAAATCTTCTGTGTTTTATGCTCATAAGTGGGAGAGCACTATGATGACTTCAGAGAAATTATTTTTTAATAAGATAGGAAAAGCCACTATTTACAACCAAAGGAAAAATCTGACAAAGTTACTAGGAAAAAGAAATAGACTGACTTTTAAACTTGCTAAGTCTACTTTAGACAAATGCAGTAGGAGCTCACAATCTCTTGCAGAAAATATACCAAATAGCTTTTACAGCATTCCTCAAAAATATTTTTGAAATACCAAAGTGCCTTCCACTGAAGTTACTTATTTTTTTGTCAAGGATGACCAAATTAAGCCATCCTGTCCTTTGTCTGCTGCTGTACAGCCTCAGACAGATCTAGCTAAGTTGTCTTTATTTGGACAGATCTTATCTTATCACTGCCCCCATAAAAAACCCTTCTGTGCTATCTCATGTGAAATATTTGATAAAAAGATGACAACAAAATTGAAGCACTCACACAAGCCTAGAAGGAGTTACAACACTTGGCACTGAAAAGTGGCCTTAAGAATACCTTGAATACCTCTGGCTAACACCACTACACCCCTGTCTTAGTGATAAATGTGGAGCAGGTTAGGAGGCAGAAAATCTATTTGATGGAAAGCAAATTTGATTTGCTCACAATTTCTGCTCTCTATACCCTTAGCTTTCCTGTGTTTAAAAGAGAACTTTACCTGTTTAAATACTGAGAATGTATGCTGTACCACTTCTGATGAAACAGTTGCATTTCTGCTTCCTGACAATCCCACTGTTGCAGATGAGCATGTGAGATGCTGTACTTCTTGAAGGGATGACTCATACTACTGCCACATACTTGTTACAATCAACGCCACAGATGACTGGGTTTATTTTCAGGGGTTGCTATCACTAACTTAAAAAGTTCTTTTAAGCAGGTAAATTGCTGAAATAGTTGGTATGACCAGACAATTCCAGTGGCTGCTCAAACCTTGTGTTTGCAGAGAATCTTTGATGCACCTCTGCAGGTTTGTCAAACTAGAAGCATGATGAAGGCAATTTGCTTGGTGTGTTGTGCACAAAGTAAAAATGGAAGGAATTACTTGATTGTGCACAGCATGCCAAATGGTTACATGAAGCATTAGGCTTAACATTAAAAGCAGCAGCACTGTTAGAAACAATTTGCAGGGAAGAAATTGGCAGATGCAGAAATAACTGTGTGGGCTCATTCTGCTTCGAACAGAGATTAGAGAGTACAGTTGGGGGGGGGAAGAAACCCAACCAAAAAATCCTCACAACCCCCACAAACCAGTAGCTATAAACAAAATAGAATATTTATATGTACATTTTAGCACTGTACATACACAGAAGCTATTTATCTTACTGAATTACTTGGTTAATTTTTTGTTAGAAGAATAAGTTATGCATAACTCACCTTAGAGAGTATTTAAAGTGCCTGATGTAGAAAGGCTCTCTGGGACTTACAAATTTCAGCTGTAATTTAATACAAAACGCTTAAAAGTGCACTATATTTAAGCCCATCACATTCAATTTATGACATGCTTAAGATAAATCAGGTCACTTACAAATACAGCTTTACAGAGATCCAGGGTTTAAAAATAAAAGAATGCCCACATTTGTGAGCAGTAAGGAAAAGAAATCTTATTTCAGTATTTTAATTAACTTTAAAAATTAAAATCAGTAAATCAGAATAATAAAAAACCTATGCACGCTATGATCTACCATACTTTCCTATTACTGTATTACAAATACACTCAGTCCTTCAGTCAGACAAAACAGAAAAATTACACATCAAAATTCTTCAAATATTGATTTTTGGAACTAACAAACTAAGATGTGTACTATTGCAATCTTTGTCAAGAGTACAAGAGAAGAAAAACAGTGCAGCTGTACTGAAAAGGACTTTTAAATGCATATTTAAGATGAAGGCCATCAAACTTACCATGTGTGTTGTACAGGAATTATTCCGCACTTGGATCTTTAATGTGCTTGTTTCCCCAACTCTGGTAAAAGGAAAAATGTAGACATCTTCTGGTGCATATACTCCGTGAATGACCTGTTTTTGTCTGATGTGAAAAAGGGATTTAAGATATTAATATTTCTGACCTGCATGATCGGTGGATATTGATTGCATACTTGAAATAACAGATGTATTTTCTGAGAATAAATCAGGAAAAATTGAAAGATCCGAAAACATAAACTCGCTCATCTCAAGTTTTATAGGCAAGATATTTTAGCTAGAAAAAATAATGAAAGCATCACTGTGGCATAAATACACAGGAATTTACTCAGATGCGCTTTCACTGAAATTGGTCTGTATTTTCCCTCATATGCTTTACCAGAGACCTAGAGTCTTATCAAAAATTGCAGATTTAACCAAACATTTTACTCTCCTGCCATATTCACATCATCCCCTAGTGAAAGAACTGACAATTAGTTAAGACTGAACAGCAAGTTCAAGATTTACAGCACTGTGGTTTTCTCAGAATTGACTTTATAGTCAATTGGGGTATCCAAAAGGCAAATAAAAAATATACACAAAATTCTACCACCAATACCAGTTCATTTACCACAGCATATAATAGTTAGACAACTTAGAAGCTCAACTGAAAAGGAAAAGCATGGAAGATTGAACAATACAAAGCCACTATGAGGTTCTGGCAAGTCTGTCTTTTACAGCTGCCTACTCTAACATAGTATCATAGGATCATTCAGGTCAGAAGATACTCAGATGGTCTCTAGCTCAACCTTTTTTTCCAGTCAGGGTCAGATGTGAGGTCAGAGCAAGCTGTCCACTTAAATCCCAAAAACCCTTGAGGACAGAGACTGCACAGGCTCTCTGCGAAGCCTGTTCCACCACACGGATGTCCCAACAGTTAAAAAGGTTTTGGCTGTGGGATTGGGTTCCACTCCTACACCCTTTTACCCAGCCGCAGACACACTCTTGTCAGGTTTTGTCGCATACATACCTTGGTTTTTTTGGTTGTCTTTCAGAGCGAGCTTTCCTTTCTGGTGTAACTGGAAGCACAGTTTTTGTAAGGGCACTTGGAGAAGATTTCACAGTCAGTGTTTCATTTTCTGCCTTAATACCCTATTGGCAAAACCAGAAAACACTGTAAACTTTGAGTTCAGAAGTACTTAAGTATCCAGGAATGTAAGTCATTCTCCTTACCCAATCCAAGACTTTTTATTTAAATAATCTTTCAGGAGCATGAGAGTCTGGATCACTGAGATGGAAGCAATGATTTAGGAGGACTACGTCAACAGGCTTTTGTGCTTTACGAATACTTATTTATTACAAGACAGTTCACAACAAACTAGCAGTGCAGGTAGAATCTCAAAAAGGCTCCAAGCAACCAAGATTTTACTAAAAGCCTAAAAACCCCTCATTTCCTCTGCAGATATTATGCCCATATGCCTCAAGAACAACCAAGTTGGCTAAATAACTGCTCAGAAAGAAGGAAGACATAAGTCAGCATTATAATCTGAATTCTCAAAACACCAAAAAGCTTTGTAATGATTTTGTACAATGAACAATATGTCCTCCTCAAAGAAAGGCCCCTCCAGAGAGGCAGAAACAGATAATGCACTATATGGTATTTTCTGCACTGAGAAATTAGGTCAAAATATTTACCATCACCAAGACCTCCATTTAGAATATTCTAACAAAAGAAGACCACATATCCAATAGGAATAATGGGACAAATAACCAATTTCAAATTCTGCATTGCTTAATGAATCTTGCCAGATATTTTTTGGAGTCCCCTTAGGTCACAACATCTTAAACAAAGTTAAAGAACCAAAAGAACCTCCTACACTTACGGTTGTACAACATTATGTCAATTTTTGAAATGGTGCTGACGTTTTAGACAAGCAGTTGATTCCCTGACGCAGGGAAGATGAAAAAAATAGATTCATCTTCAATAGAGCTGCTATGACAAACTTGTCTTTTAGACATTCATTTCTTCTATTGAAAGAGCTGCTAATCAGTCTGTCAGAAATAGCAGCAGCCATAAAAAAAAAAATCTTAATTTTAAAGAATATATTTTTCAGTTGCAAATAACCCATGAACCCCAGTAGAATCCAATAGAGGCAAGATGGGATTTGCACATGTGTCTTGTTTCAAGAGCTTTTCTTTTTCCACACAGTGAAAAACAATGGGCGTCACGCCTCTGTTATCAAACCCTAATTTATCAGAAGGAAAGTTGGCTGCATGAGAATAAGGTACATTATGGAAAATTATCAGAAGTTACCCCAGTCTTCATAAGAGCATCCTGAAATATTGCTTGCTTTACCACAGCTTCTAATGACTTTGGCTGTTTCCAATGAGAGCTGTACATTAATACTCCAAATGGCTACACTTGCGTGCTGCACTTCTAAAGACACCTCAGGAACACAGTAATTTGTACAGCTTGAAAATTGGAATTATTATTTTGCTCACACAGTTGAAAAACCTTTTCCCTCCTCTCACTCCTGAGGTACACAAAGATGAAGCTTTGTGCTGATGATACTTTTAAATTCATTTAATGTTACTTTTGTACATTACTTACCTTTTCAAAGTACATAAACCACATAAATTAAAAAAACAGCAAGCATTCAACATCTGTAGTATTTTCAAAAAATAGCAGGGGTTCTTTAAAAAGTCCTCAACTTTCTACATGCTGAAGAACCAGTCAGGATTTTGATGCTGCCTCAATCTTGGAGCAGGTGCTTGCTAGTTCACCCAGAAGGGACCGATAGTTAGACTCAAACACCAGTCCAAGACTCCTGTGCACAATACTCATTCTCAGCCCAATGGTCTTCAAAGAGCCCTCAGTAGCAGCCCCCAGCAACAGGAAACAGGTTCCTCAGGAAAAGAAAAGCCTAAGTTTGAATGATCAGCACTGAGAGGCTGGGGCTGCAGAGCACACAGAGAATCCCTCCTTTCATGGTCTCTCCGACTGGTTCTGGAGACATGATGATCTGAACTCCTGACTATAGTTTACAGTGGTGAGGACTGCAAACACATGTAGAACGTCATCAAAATTACAGTTAATTAATTTGCTAGGAAAGAGATTAAAGTGGTAGGTGCCACTGATTTTCCTAACTTCATGTTGCTCTTTTAGTTCCTTCCCGAGCTCTTCGAAATTCTCAATTTCTTCTGAAGTGGTGCTATAAATAAACACCACTCAGTCACTCTGAATGACAGTCAGTCACTCATACCACTTCATTCTATCAAAAGTCACACTGACCACAGCTGTAGCCCCCTGCCTCAGCAAAACACCACCAGATTCCAAGTCCTTTTCCAAGTTTTAGTAACACTGTCTAAACTCTTGATCCCAAGAAGATAAGAGATTCACTTATCTTGTCAACCAAAAGCTGCAACACTAAATGTTCTGTGTTGATCCCTCTTCTGAACAGAGGCATGGTTCCCCTACCTAGTGAATAAAAACAGTACTTCCTTTTCAAATCTTTCTGAAAATTATCGCAACATGCATTTCAAGAGTTTTCTACGAACTTATTTCCCATGTGCAGAGATGCTATAAAGTTGTAATTGTTAACAGCTCTGAAAAAAAAACCAAGGACAAATCTGACACAGTAGTTCAAAAACATTAATATCAAATTATGTCGCTCAAAGATTTACACAAGTCTGACAACTAGTCACGTTTTAAGAGACTTCGTTAAAACCTTAGAATTCTGCTACAGAATTAATCTCCACATTTCAACTAGCTTTAAAAAGACAAATGATTTAGATGTTCTCCTAATTTTCAGGAAAATTATGACCAAAGAATTTGATGAAAGCTTAATAAAAAACCCTTTAAAACCAAACATTATAAAATCAAAATCATACAAAAATCAGAAGCTTTTTGACATAAACCTTTTTATCATCTTTCAATACAAATAATTTGGAAAGAGTAAGGAACCTACAAAACAAATGTAAGGTACCTCAGCAAGAAGGATAAATAAGGTTCTTACTACTGAAGCATGCTTAGTACTCTAAAGAAAGATCCCAAATCTTTGTGTGGACCTCTTAGAAAAATCAAGTCAAACCTTCTGAAGCAGACAGCAAAGCATATATAGCAATCATGCCATACTGAATGTACTAAGCTCTTCACATTCAGCTTATTTAATTAATCATGAGAATTAGTTTTTCCTTATGGTAATAAATCCTCTGTCCTATGTAAATTCCTCTTTTATAGATGGGATAAAAAGCAAGGTAAGGAGAGAGAACACAGAAAACCAGTTGGAACTCCTCACTCGCTTCTTCCAAGCCTTACCATAAAGTTTGAGCTGAGGAACAACAGGGGAGCAAAAGAGAGCTCAAACCCAATTGCTCCCATGTATAACTGTCACAATTATCCCCATCTACATTGTTACTCTGATGAAATACTGAGGCAAGCTTTATTAGATACACAAATACCCATTTCCAAGATGGGTATTTGAAAATTCCAAAATTGCACTGAGTTACGTATTACAGCAACGGTCAGTTACTTCACTATTCATTTACAAAAATAAAACTGACAAACAAAAAAAAAAAACAAACAAAACTGATAGAAGCATCTTTGTCTACAGAAACAATTCACCTAGAATGTAAATTTGTCTCTACTGTCTCTGAGCTAAATAAAGTTTTATGTCATAAATGGCAAAAGATAATGCAT
The DNA here is from genome assembly GCA_013396955.1 of Regulus satrapa. NCBI lineage: Eukaryota > Metazoa > Chordata > Aves > Passeriformes > Regulidae > Regulus > Regulus satrapa. The sequence goes on along the minus strand of VWZN01010080.1, from coordinate 3,912 downwards.
TACCACATAAGGAAAAGGAAAAGGGTGTTTTGTAACACAAGAAAAAACCCCAATTTAACCCAGCAAAGATACTAGCAGGGTTGAATTTTTCCCAAAATATACCAACGTATATATGAAAGAGGAGTGTATAGTAAAATCAAGATGTTATCCGAAATTTGTGCCCAAGACAGCACTTATAGCTTTTAAAGACTCACATTTCCAGAAAGCTGAAATTTTAATTTGGGTTTCGTACTTGGATTTTCAACTGAGTAATACTCAAGATCCCAGAACTGGGAGTAATCTCCTTCTTCTCTAGGTGAAAAGATTACAGCAACCTACAAATAAAAAAAGAGAAAAATTTTGCAGAACACTAATAATCTTCAGAATCTTCACATCTTCACAATTTTGCCTGTATAAAGTTACGGTTCAGCCAGCACAAAATTTACACAACTACAGAACACACATGGCACACACAGGTGTTCTTGCAGAAAACTGTACAACTAGCTAGTCCTCCTTTGCCCACAAGTGGAAAAAATTGGATGAAATATATTGTGCAAGAAATTTTGAACAAAATTTGAGTCCAGATAATCTGCTTTATGCAAAGTCAGCAAGTGCTGGCACAATTAATTCTGTTAGTAAAATGGAGAGAAAGAGGACCAGGAAGGGAAATATGTGCACCTGATAAAATCTTCCTTCACCTGGCAACTAAGTTGTGAACAACTCGACTCCTCCAGCTCCAAATCTGTAAGCACACTGTACTACAATTGTTAGAAGGTCTGAAATTTAAACCAACTTGCAAGCTATGAATTTGAACATCCTTAAAGGTCACCTATGTAGCAAAAGCTTGTCTCCATATAGTGCTGTCCTAGGTTAATTCAAGAAAAATTTTGCAATGCTTTCAGAACTAAGGTTGAGGGAAAAAGAGAAAGAGAGCAGCAGATTTGAATAGACAACTAAAACAATATCTAATTAGCCAAATATCACATCCACTGCAAAAAAATAGCCACTCATGATAGCATTGTACCTTACCAGCTGCAGTCCACAGCCTGGCATGCCAATGATATAAATATTATTCAAAAACAGGCCTGAACTAGGATTGCTAAGGCAAATACAATTGTTTAAATTGAAATAATAGCTTGCAATATTATGGAATTACTATAAAACTGGATAGGAATACGTTTTTTTTTATTTTTGTAAACAGAATAAATTGCATCTCTATGGAAATAATGTCATAATTCATGGATAATAATGAAAAGACAGGTGTTAATGAAGATGAAAAGATAAAATATAGCTCATATAGCATTGTGAGAGAAAATGAGGAAAGAAAGACCCTTACAAAGTTATTCAGTCTATCCTTGGATGTGCTTTATAATTGTGGTTATAAAACCCTCTACTGGTCAGGAGGTAAAATTGCAAGTCAAATGAAACCAACTTTAGGAACAGTCAACTGGTTTTGAACAAGTTCAGCAAGAATGCTTCAAAGAAGGGAATCAGGTGCTTACACTAGCTTTTTAAGAACCCAGAATTATTTGCCTTTTTCTTCTGGAATTTTGCAAAACATTTAAAATAATTTTCTATTCTAAAATAATTTGTCCTTAAAAATCCCCAAACAGTAACACAGAGTCAAACTACTTTGATTGCTTGAATTCTTAGAATCAACTCTGCTGAATTAAGCTGAAACAGACTATCTGATACACTCCAGAACACAATACTGAAAGGTGAACATTTTATCATTATGAAATAAAATTTATTTCGCATTTAAGATCTTATTTTGCAATTGAGATACACTAATATGCCTGAAATATTTATAAATGTTTACCTTCTCTTGTCCATGAGCTTCAAGAGTACCAGAAACATAGGAAAATCCAAAAGCGGAATAAGGAACCCTATGAACGGTACCACTTCCATCCACATCCTACAAATAAATTTATGAGTCAGATTCAGAAGGGAAAGGAAAAAAAATAGCCTGAAACCACACAATACACTCCCACACACACCCCCCGCTTGCAGAAGACTGAGGAAAATACACCCAATTAAGCTGCTTTTAAGGGAAGAATTGATATGGACTCCCTAAAAGCAAATTAATAGAGATTGAAACTACTAAACAGTTGTGGTCAGTCACCACAACTACTGACTTACAGTTCAGAGGTGGTGCAGTGGCTGGAACATGACATAGTCAGTCCCATGGGTACTGGTAAGAGTGCTACATAACCATTTTTCATCATTTCACAACAGTAGACCGTAATAATAATTCTAGCATAAAATCAAAAATCATCACAGCATTTCAGACTAATAAAAAAATGAGCAAACATTTACAGATAACAGCTAGGCACGGGCAACAGCACTGTAATTAAAATATCTTTGGCCAAACTCAAATTTCTACAGAGACACAATGTACAGCGCAATTTCAGCAGCACAAATCTGGAACAAGACAAGTCTGGCATTGTGGAGCCAAAAAGAGACACCTATCTTTCATTAATGCTTGATTACTTAATGCAATCTGGATGATGACACTGTGTGAGCACAAGCAAACTCTGTAAAGCAGTAAGTGAAGCAGAAACTGTACCACAGAGCACTGACTGATTCACAGTCAGGGGAGCACACTAGGGATGAAAAAAAGGAGCAAAACATTGCCCTGACATAGACAGAGGAAAAAAACCTTTGTAACTGAGGTCATGCTCAAATATATATTCTTTCTTGAGAGGCAGCAGGGAGAAAGAGCACAACAGGAAGAGAGAAGTTAAAATAAAACCCGGGGATTTGCATAAAAGGCAAGCATTCACTCACTTTAACATAGGGTGGTGCAAATGATGACAATTTCCACTTCAGCTTTTCATTCCCTTTATTCTCTATCTCCAGGCAATTTTCTAAAAGAGAAACATCAGACCAGTATAGTAAACACCTTTGTTCAAGTGTCCCTGGTCTAAAGAGTTAAGCAGAAACTATGTTTCTAGATAGTGGAAATAGTTTTCATTGTAACAAGTCCCAAGAGCAGACTCAAAGCACACTGTCAAAATTTGCAAAAGCTTATACACAAGAAATTTAGACTCCACCAAAAAAATCCCAAAAGATATCCAATTCCTTCCCAATACATTATTTGATCATTCAGAGACGAAACACTGAGAGTGTTCCAGTCTGGGACCAAACAAAGTTGTATTAAAAAATCAGTTTTGTTACTCAGAATACACATAAATACATGTTTCTTGGCAAGAATTAATAAAATGAGATCATCTCAGTCTAGAACAACACTTTACAAAGTTTAACTGCAGACATACATTATATATATCTTATATAGAAAATTTAAAAACACAAAGTATTATATTGCAATCCTTTCATAATTTTAGCAAAAAAACCCAGATATAATTGATCAATTAAGCCTTGAAATTCCTTAAGTCTGTTGGAAAAAAATAATCATGCCAATGGATCATTAAAAAAACCCCTCATTACCTAAGAGAGCAAGTACAACAGAAAAAAAAAAGGGTATCTAGATAACAGGATGAGAATTCTACAGAGTTACTTTGATAATTTTAAGCATTACTGGAATTAAAAATACAGATGAAGCATTTCAGACTCCATTATCTGCACTGTCCTCCTCGATCACTATGTACCAAGACAAGGACAGCCAGCCTTACAGCTGATACTCCTACTGTCTTTAGAAAGAGCATTTATTTCCCTGCTAAACACAGACAGATTGGTCACATATCTTATAGTCATAAGTGCAGATGAGAATGATTACTGCACAGGTTCCTTGAGCCAAAAGAGTTTCAAGCAGACACAGAAACTTTTTAACACTGTCTTTTCCCAGGCACAGTGTAGCTGCATTCATCATAGTGGCTTAAAAACCCAGCCAATTATTTGCCTGTATGAAAACCTATCTGTGGAAAAAAAGGTGTGACTATACTGTATGAGGAAAAATAAAAACAAACAAAACAA
>VWZN01010078.1:199957-216239 GCA_013396955.1 Regulus satrapa | reverse complement strand
AGACATAAACTATGGGAATTTGTTGCTGTGTTAAGCAACACATAAGTATGAGTAGCTCAATTTCAGTCCACTAGAGGTCTGTGAAATCATTTCCCAAATATGCTTTTAATCTTGTTTTGCAGCAGCCTTGCTGAGTCTGACACAGTAAAATAAAAAACTTTTAGTCTAGTTTTTATTGTTCTTAAACAAAGGACAACATCCACATAGAGTCCTTTTTAAGAGACATATCTGATTTAGAAAACCATCCTAGCTGATTCTTTTTTCTTGGATCAGTGCAGGGAATTGCTCTAACTACTGATTGACTAATATTTTATGTAAAATATTGGTTTTCCTTGCAAATGGACATTTTTTCAAATAGAAAGAGAGTACCATGCGGTGCAGAGAGTTCATTAGCATGAAATACCCACTCCACCATGGTTATTCATAGTGCTAAATTTACTTAAGTGGGAAAGGAGCCAAGATACATGGCCTTGCATTGCTAATGAGGTTTTCCAAAGCACTGAGGGGACACAGGTGGTTATCTATTTGCATGTAGCTCAGACTGTTTGACTTGCTTTCAAATTGCTTGTTATGCCTCAAAACTTAGGCTCAAAATATATCTGGGGTAATATTTTTATAGTTTTTTTGTGCAATACTAGCTAATTTCTTTTAATTTCTATTATAATTATAGCTATATTAGAGCATATTTTATCCCTAATTTTATGCTGCATGTGTAGTCAGTTTTACTTGGCACATAAAAACAGCTGAAATAATGCTTTAAAAGGCATTAGTAAATTTGTGATTTTTGTAGTAAAACCAGTGCTTGGTGTTAGTATTCAAGAGCATAAGCAGAGCATTACAAATAATAAGATAATTGTGGCTATTCAGAAAGATACAGGTAGGCTCCATACATTCTAATCTTTAATCTCAGTTGCTGCAGTTCAAAGAGAGTGATTGTTGACAGCATAAGATGTAGCAAAATTGATGATATTCAAAATTGCCTGAATTAATTTGAATATATTATTTTCAGTTCTGCTCAGGATTCAATATTTCATTTGGTTTCAGTTAAATTCTTTGTATTTGGTCAATATTCAGTATGTAGTTAATGTGTGCATTGCTAAAGAGTGCTGCTGCACAATGATTTTTTGTGCCTTGAAATATAATTAATGTAAAGCTGAATGTCATTGATAAATGCAGGCTACTTATCAGTATTTAACATATAGGAAAATATGAAAAGGAATAATATAATTTGTCTAAAGCAATTAGTTGTCTAAATTAGAGATAAAGAATTTAGGATGAAAGAACCAAACAGAATAAATATATAAAATGTTCAAAAGTACAAACACGAGACTTTAAAGTTGGTAGCCCATTGTAAGGTAACAGGTGCCTTTGTATTTTCTGAGGACAAACACAGAGTACACAGTATTAAATGATGCCTTGGTGTGACACATATAATCACCTTAGAAAGCAATAGATAGGAAAAGCTGCATTGCATTGAAGTCTTTAAACATGCTCATTGTGGTGTGTTTCCACTAAAATGATTGGTGGACACTGGCAAAATATATGGACAGCCAAATCCTCCACTTTGAGAAGCAGAAAATAATATATTAAACTGCTTATATCAGTGTTACTTTTGTTGTCTGAAATATATTGTGCTAGTCCTTAGATTGCAATGCACTTCAGCTGCCAGGAATCAGATCTACTGATTTTTTCACCATAGGATAAGGTCTGACCAAGGACTAATGCTGGGCTCTGTCTTATCATTTGGATCTCTGTAACAGCAAATGCCAAATGGGTCAGGAAACTATGCCAAGTATTTCTGGGCACTCATGGCATTTAAACTATATCAAAAATGCAAATTTTCCTTTCCTTCTCTCCTGTGTCTCCAAAGTTGATTCAGCACAGATGTAGCATCATCTGCATGTTGGTCTACCAGTCCCTTGGAAGCCAAGTTATCATTACTTGTATCACAAAATTGAAAGGTAATTTTTTTGTCTGTTTTTCTCAAGGAGCAAGAGAGAAGAAACTCATAGAAGAGTCTGGGATGTTTAGAGGGTTGTAAGAAAACCATCATTCTACTTTGTGTGTCTTCCATAAGAGACAAAGACAAGATCTGCAAGAAATCTAAAAGAAAAAAAAAACAAAAAACAAAAAAACAAAACTACAAAAAACCAAACTATGGGCTACCTTTCTAAAAGAAAAAGTAAATTTAACAGAAAATAGTTCCTGCAGGGTTGAAACTTTTTTCCTCGTCTTTTAAAGTAGACTGAGAGTTTCAGTATTTGGGAGACATGGCAAACATTACCTTTATTTGAATAAAAGATACTGTTATGGTTGGTGTCAGAGCTTGAGAACCAATAGTAAAGGAGAATGATCCTGATCCAAAGGACAGAACCAATTAGAAAACAAGGCCCTTAACTGAAGCAAGGATACAACTTATTTTCCTAATTTCTGTGAAACACAGGAATCACTGCTGCCATGAATAGGCTCTGCTATGATAATGAAGTGAAAGTACCTTTGAAACAATTATTTATGTATCATTTTTCAACAGAATATAGAAGATATTGGGATGACTTTGTAAATTTATTTTATGGGCAATTTCACAGCTTTTCTCTCCTGCTGAGAATTTGATAATGGATATTGATTGTCTCTAAAGTGAGTGCAGGAGTGTGTGTAATGGTATTGCTATGGTCTATTTGCTTTACATGCATTGTAGCTGAGAAAATAAATAAGAGTCCCCATGTTAACAATTATGTCACAGAGAAGCTCACTTTTGCATTTCTGGATCATGGGAGTATATTACTAAGTAAAGGCGAATCCTAAATGTCCATACAAAGTGTCTGCTCCCACTTGAATGTCTGCTCTTAGACCAGAGTGCAAGACCTCAAACAGAGCTATTCTAATCTGTGATTCTAAAAGGTGAAAAAAACAAACTGTAATGCTCCTGGAACTCTCTCTAGAGGAAATGCTGACCCTCTTTTCTAACAGGAAACTGCATTTAGTGTAGACCTACTGTATTACATACTATGAGTGTGATTTGGCTGACTGCTGTGGCTGTCAAGTCACTGAAATGGAAGAGAATCTGAGTGAAGAGTTGTTTACTTCTGTCTTGAAAAGTAGTGAAATGAAGGTCAGTGAAAGATCAAGGATGACTTCTTGACACTCTCCTTACTTGTGTTGTGCAGACTTTCAATGCCAGTGAAAACACCTTCATTCAGCATTATGCTATGATTTTTATGTGGAAGTTATAGTGGTCTTTAGCTGAGTGTTGGTTTTGTGAGAATGTGGGCAGAGCAGAGTCCTGAATTTGCATGGCCTCTTTGTCAAAAGTAGATGGGGCTTGCAAACAGACCAGGAGCATGTTCCTATTAAATTGCACATGAACATTCAAGGATGCACTGTTGTCACAGTCCAATACTCTCCAACCAAGTTCTTTTAGATATTCTATATGTGGACAGCGTAAAGAATAGTAACAAATTTATTTATTTGAAAACAGATGAAATTACACAATATTTCTGAATTAGCAAAATGATGCAAAATATACTGTAAACACAACACAAATCTAAGTTGCACCTAGCAAAATACAACAACTGTACTGGGCATTCTCAGTTACCAGGAAGGAATACATGGCTGGAAGCCAGCTCGAGCCCATTGCTCTCTTCAGAATACTTTTGCTATTTGCCTAGATTTATATTTTATGTTGTGCTGAACCACTGATTTGCTCCCCAGCCTCCATGCTGCTCTGGCTAAGAAAGTGAGACATTTGCACTCATTTAATAACTGAGGGAGAAACCCTCACACCAGTGGACCAACTCAGCTCTTGGTGCCTGTTTCTCTAAACCCAAGGCTGCCTTCCAGTCCCCTTTGTGTTGTGATAAAGTCAGCTTCTTTGCAACAACTGTGGACAGCGTTACTCCCTGACCTTCACAGGCACAGCCCCATTGCCCTTCTCCTCTGAGTCTTTGATTACAAGGTTTCATTTGCCAGTATGCAAAGCAGTACTTTTTCCTTTTTCTTCCAAATACTTAAATTACACAATTCGTTAATGTAATGTGTAGAAAAGTGAACCAAAGTTAGTTGTGAAATTCTCCAGATTCTTCAAAGAACACTTAGCTTTTCTATACCCATCTCTTTTTAAAGGATGAACAGGCAGAGTGCTCTAATTGAATGTCTGAACATATTCCTGCTTATATTGATACAGAGTTCCCAATGGTATTACTCTGGTTGTGTCCTCGAAGAAACACCTATTTAACAAAGGCATGTAGCAGCTCACTCCTGTAATGATCCCTGAAGAGGAATTTAATTTTTAATTAAGTGAAGCAGTGTGTTTATTCTTGCTATATAGCTGATTTATCAGGGCTTTGTTAGCTGCATAGGGGAAAGATGCTAAATTAAACACACCTTTAATGAGATCATAGGGAGTTAACCTTTGCTGTCATCTGGAGGACAATATATAAACACAAATATAGAGGGAATTGTTCCAGAAAGATTATATAATAGCCATTAAAAGGCATCTTAAATAGTGGCAGATTGGTGGGAAGAAACCTACCCCATGTGACCAAATTAGTTTCATGAAAACTGTTGAAGTTATGTTTTAATTATTAATAATTACCTTTGATAAAGAATCTAGTGTAGCATAGTCTACATCTTCAGAGAAATTAAATGATCTTCAGGTCCTTAGTCAAAGTCAAAGTAAAATACCTTATGTCCAAGTCCTTAGTAAAGTACCTGGTTTATCACAAGAACACCAGTATTTTTATGAATATTTTAACTGTAAATTTAGACAAAGAGTAGAAATAGCTTGAAGATGTTTCCAGTAAAATTGCGTTTCAGTGAAATCAGTAGCAAAAGTATAAATTATTTCTGCAGGAGGGAGATTTCATAAAAGATCTTATTACTTCATCCCTAGCGCAGTACGACATAATCCTTGTGGGGCTTCATTCAGACAGGAAGCAACCATAATTTTGTCAGTAAAGTCCTTTTACTGGAATAAATAGGTCTGAGCATGGATTTCTTGGCAAGTGGAAGGCTAGGGAATTAATTGACTCCACCAGTGTGCTGGTGACACAAGGCAGAATGTATCATAGCAAATCATTCCTATAACTGCAACAAATAATTACCTGACATGAATTTTTTTATCCCCTTTGTCGCTGAAAAAATGTACTTTGTGGAAAAATTGTTACATATTACACTTTAATGAAAGCATCATATATTTTGATAAGAGGTTATATTGCTAAAATATTAAAAAATATTTTGATGCCAAGAAATGAAAAAAAAAAGGAGTTTACTTATGGAGAGATTTTGTGGTTCTCTTTCTTGAAAAGATTTTGCATAAAACCCATATTGATAAACGACTCCTCTACCATTCAATCAGTAGAAAGAATAATTCAGTCTTTATATTTTCTTTTGTTTCCTCTAGCCATTTGAATTAAACTGGCATGTGGTGTCTGTACTCAGGACACCAAGGAGAATTAACCTCAGTGATTTTTTTCAGTTGTCTCTATCCTCATTTATGCCTTAGGCACCACTCCAGGGATACAACTAGAAGGTAATTTTCTAGACACTAGGGAAGGGAAGTTAGTGAATTGGAAATCAGTATTGAGAGGTAGCCTTTGCTAACTAACATACATGTTTTCTGACTCTGTGAAATGATGTCCTTGGAAAGGCAGCTGCAAAAAGGGAGGCCCTTTAGATATTTCCTTAGGGCTTTTGTATATGCAGCTGCATATTGACTTACAGATGTGGACTCATGAAACCATATAAAGTAATATTCCAGAGCAACCTTCCAGTACTCCTTGTAGGGCTGAAAGTCTATTTGGTTTTAAGATGGATCCTATTCAGTTTATGAAAGAGTTTTGTACTTGATAGCTAGTAATTGGACTGGATCTGGTTTTTTTTTTTGCTTGGACTCTCTAGATTACCTTGGGTGTGATCACCAAGCCTTTCAGTTTCTTTTGAGCAAATTTCTCATGACTATTTCATGATAATTTTTTTCTACTTGGGGAAACTGAATCAAGGACCTTTAAAAACTGCAACAGATACTTAGAGGATACATAGGGGAATATGAGATATCTTTCCACCTGATGCCCACAGTTAAGTTGTTCTGCTCTTTGTCTGCTACGAAGTGCATCTGGCAGGTTGGAGATATGTGGAGATGAGTGACTCACACTTCTCATATATGGTGTATGAAGTAGTCATGATTCTCCTTAGGAGTATCGAAAGATGCAAATCATACAGGTATGCAGCTTCAGGGGCTGAACCTGCATAAAGGTACCTCTGTAACCTTGTATCACCATCACCAATATAAAAAGGAGTATGCTTCTCTGTTGCTTCCTCCTCCTGACAACACATGCCCAGAGGCTGAGAATGCACTCAGCTAATGGAGCCTCTCTGGTCTATGCCTGCTGTCAGAAATGAGCAGCTTATTCTTTCCTGCTAGAAGAAAAGGAAGACCTAATTCTTAAGTAAGATGTCTCCCTTTTCCCTCATTGGAAGAAGTGCTCTGCACTTTGCTCTCCCTTGGTATCAACACATATGTCTTTCACGTGTGTGCTGTTACTGGTGTGCTCTTGTGAGTCTCTGATTTGTGAGCTGGTTAGCTTGAGATGCCAGGGTCAACCTGGCTGTTTGCCAGGTTCCATTTGAGTTCTCCTTCCCACATGGTTTCTTACAACAGGTGTTTACATCATCCCTTGAGCATGAGGTTTGAATCATACTGTTGCGGCTTCAGGAGGTTCTAGCATAGGTGGTGAGATAAAAGGTTTTGCCATGAGGGCTCAGAGTTGCTTTTCTGTTCTGGATCCACTTGTTCATGTGGAGGCATTAACACACCTGGAGTATCTTGGATTAACCCTAAGAGCTGACTTTTTATGTTCATGATCATTTTGATGCATGAGTTTTACTCCAGTACCTGTAACTTGTTCTGCATTGGTCTGGGATCATAAGGTCAGCAAACTATGGAAGCAGACATCATCTTTCTTTCTATTCAATAAAAATGTTGGCTAATGTTGTTGATTTTTCTTTTATAGCAACTCTGGGAATGTAAGCCTCTGGGAAAAGAGACGATTTTCTTTGTGCTTTATTTCTTCATCTTTCACTCTCAACAAGCTCAGGCATAATTTGATCAAAAGAAAAGTCACATGTTGAACTATTACCTATTTTTGAGCAATTGTTTCTCTATTGTAATAGGTGCACTTCATAGACAAGCAAAATTTCTGAGTATTGCTTTAGTGACTGCATTCTGCCAGCAGATTTGTTCATATTCTAGGAGATGATTTTTCATTTCAGTTCCTTCTGTTCATAAATTTTCAAAAATAGCAACTTACACTGTGATTTATTGTGCCCAGGTATTGTGTCTATCACAAAAATTAAATCACAGAATGGGTCACACTGGAAGGAACCACAGTAGGTTATCTGCTCCAACTTCCCTGCTCAAGCAGGGTCATCCCAGAACACATGCCACAAGATTGTGTCCAGGTGGTTCTTGAATATCTCTGGTGAGGGAAACTCCACAGCCTCTCTGGGCAATTATTTCCAGTGCGTGATCACGCACAGTACAGAAAGTTCTTCCTTATACTCAGGTGGAATTTCTTGTGTACCAGTTTCTGTTCATTGCCTCTTGTCCTATTGCTTGGCACCACTGACTGGGTGGTCAAACCTTGCTCCATCTTCTTGGCACGGAACCTTCAAATACTTACAGGCATTGCTAAGATGCCCTCTCACTTGTTTCTTTTTGACCCTGAACAAGCCCAGCTCCCTTAGTCTTTCTTCGTAACAGAGGTTCTCCAATACCTTAATCATTGTTGCCCTTCTGCTGGACCTGCTCCAGATGTGGCCTCACTGGGGCTGAGTAGGAGGGCAGGATCACCTCCTTCAGTCTGCTGGCAATGCTCTTCCTAACGAACTCCAGAATACCATTGGCCTTGGCCACAAGTTTAATGGACAGCTCGTTGTCCAGCAGGACCCCCAGGTCCTTCTCCACAGAGCTGCTGCCCCAGGTCAGCCCCCAGCCTGTGCTGGTGCCTGGGGTTATTCCTCCCCAGGTGCAGGACCCTGCCCTTGCCCTTGTTGATTTCCAGGCAGTTCTTTGCCCATCTCTGCAGCCTGTTGAGGCCCCTCTGAAGGGCTGCACAGCACTCGGGGGTATTGGCTGCTCCTCCCAGCTTTGTGTCATCAGTGAGTTCACTGAGGAGGCACCTGTCCCTTCATCCAAATCTTTGATGGAGAAGTTAAACAATACTGTGCCCAGTATTGAACCTTAAGGGACCCTGCTAGTGACAGGCTTCCAACAAATTCTCTGTGCTAGCTGAATTAGAATCCTGTGGGATATGCCATCCAGCCAGTTCTCAACCCACCTCATTGTCCACTCAGCGGAAAAATATAAGCATTATGATAATTGGCTGATGTTCTTCAAGTGTCACACCTTCTGTTATATGCAGTTCACAGTGCACTGCACTGACAATCAGAATGTCCATAAAGCACCTGTGCTGTAGTGGGGTTTGGATTTAGCATTTGAAATAGTGAGCTGAATAACTACTGTAAAGAACTTAAAGTATTCTGCCTTTAATTGACATATTTTCCAGTAAAGACACTGTGTTATTCCCAAAGAGGAGGTATATATTTATCCTTTTTTCCCCCTAAGACAAAGAATACAAGGAATTAAAAAAAAAAAAAAAAAATTTCATATGCTTGTCAAGGAATCTATGTTGCACAGTGATGCACAAATGCATGACATGCATTTTTTCACACTTCTTATTATCAGGAAAAATAACAGGTTTTTAAATTAGTCTTATGAACTAATATGTATTTTACAAATTTCTAATCATATTGCAATAGTACTTTAAGAAATTACTCCTAAGAAGGCTGGGAGGGGACAATTAAAATTATTGTTTTAATTTTATTTCCTGGTCTCTTAATGAATTCTGTATAAACCATATCAAGAAAATGAATTCTTAAAATAACCACCTGGATGTGTCAATGGAAGTCAACAGGGGAACATTTTACAATTTTCCACACATCATCTAGTATTTTTAAAGTGATATTTTGTGAATAAATGCATTAATGCTGTGTGAGCCAGAAAATAATCCATGTTTTTCATGTATGTACTACTTTTATTTTACGTGTTGTGGTTCAAAAGGCTAAAAATATATTTTCTTAGGAATTCATAGGGGTCAAAAGTACAGTTCACAAATGCACTAACATGTACTTTACAACAAAACAATTCAGTGTTTTCCAGACTGTAATTTGTGGGCATGTTCTAGTATAGATGCTTGTCTTTTTTGCAATGAGTGACAATGTTGACTCATGTTTCCCTTGTAATCCATTATAAACTGCATATCTTTTCTGTAGAACTGCTGTCTAGGCAATCATTCCTGATCCTGGGTCATGCAATTTATTATTCTTGTCTCTGTATGTGAACCCTTCCTGTTCAACTGTATTGTTTTGTTCAGCCTGTTTCCCCATGTATCAGGATGCTATTGAATTTTAAAGCTGCCCTCTATCGTAGAAGTGGTGTGTTCTGGGGTGGTATAGTGTACTGATATACTGAGAAAAATCTCTCTTCTACCCTTCAGGTCCTTAATATATGTCATAATTATCACAAATATACTAATTAACACCAAAGAAAAAGCCCTGTAAAACTCCAAAGTGTCTTCCCATTTTGATCGTGAATTGATGACACTCAATCTCTGGCTAATCATTTTCCAGACAGTTTTGCAATGTATTACAGTTTTTCTGTTATATTTTTTGTCCAGCACAGGCTTCTCTAGCCTGTTTGTAGGAACTCATGTGAGAAAATGACAAAATATTACTGATCTTGGGAAAGAGCGGAGACTGGCTGCATAAAAATGTCCCGGGAAAATCTTACCAGATTACTGGGAAAATTGATTTGACATGTTTTATCTCTGACAAACCCATCTGCACTCCTCTTCATCATTGTCCTGTTCATGAATCTTTCAGCTGTTTTGGCTGTCCATTCCTGGACTGAGGTCACACTGGTTGATAGTTCCTCAGCTCCCACTTCACAGCTCTGTAGAGATAAGTCTGTGCCGTCTGGTACCTCACTTACCCTTTTCTGCAGAACAACTGTTAATGTATCTGAGATTGCCTGACTCAATTTCTTAAATTTATGTGGTGAAATTTTTTAGGTCTAGTCATTCAAAATCTACTAAGCTGTATAAATATCCTGTAGCCTAGAGTGTTCTACATTTATTTTTCTCCCTGCTCTCTGCTTCCCATAAGAAAAAGAAAGCACCCCACAAAAACAACAAAAAATCCCTAAATTTAAAAAAAAATCCAAACCATGATAATGCATATATATTTATAAGAAAGAGAAGACTAGACACTCCATATGTTGAATTCTGCTCTTTGAAAGTCAGAGCCTTTATTATTCCTAGGCTATATTAATAATTTAAGATAATTTTCAGATATAAACGTGAGGCAAAATAGCTGTGAAAAAATGAGTTCTGTGAAATTTCTCCACTTCACACTCAGGAATGAATTTATCTTATTATGACAAGAGAGCAGCACTGCTGAACAGAAATATTGTTTTATTGTTGATAAGGTTCAGCCTTATCCTATCAATCAATTTCCAGTTATCTTTTAGATAGAAGGTAATACAAAGATGCCTCAGAAGTGGACAGAAACAAACATTATTGCCCCACACTTGCCAAGGAAAAGCTGCTAAAGGGCTTGAATATGTAAGGGACAGTAGAAATTATAAAGGTTATCACTATATTTTAAGTACAGGATCTGTGTAAACTGATAGTGTTTAAAGGGCTAATAGGACACCATCTTTCATGATTCCTGAGGGTTTAATATATAAATTTCATCTTGTTGGAAGGACAGTTTGAGGTTCAGGACTTGCATTGGGACCCTCAAGATCAGCGTTGTTTCTAGAAAACCTTGGGTATTCTTACAGGATAAGAATATTCTGAGATTTCCAATCTGAAACTTTTTAGACAACATCAAAGAAAATATTATCAATGCTGATATAGAGTAACTACTTCAAGAAGTATCATCAAGATTTTTATTAAAAGCAGGATCACCCATCATACCATTGTCATTGCAAGTGGTCAATGTATCTGTAGGTGTCCTAATTGCCTGTGGTTTATGCTGGGTCATGTTGCAGGAGGGAGGTGGTGTCTGGCTTCCCTATTCACAGGGCTAATGGTTGGATTATATTTTAACACCTTTATTATGGGTACAGAATTAAATTAGACGATTAAACTGTTGGGTTTTGCCTTATCAGAAGTTTAATCTGCTAGTTATTGTATATATTCATTAAAATAGAGATGCCTGAGATGTTGCAAGTTTCTCTTAAGAGATAAAGCACCTTTTTTAATTTTAAGACAACAAGAGTTTCAATGTTGCTTTTTTTACCCTTTAACCCTCTTTTGGTCCCAGCTGTTTATTTATCTAAAGGAATATAGGATTATCTTCTCCTTAATACTGATGTGCCACTTATGATGTGTCTAGAGGCAACATTTGAGTGACATAATTGAACTTGGTGCTGAGACTGTTTTAATTACATTAATTTTAATTACATACAGTACATTATAATTACAGAGAGTGAGACAGAGGGCTTTCCATCTATTAAGATCCTCTGCAATGAATTTGCATAATGGTACCTATTTTTGTGTGCAGTGTTACACTTTTTGATGACTTCATTATTTGTGGAAGGTAGAATATTTAAAAATTTAATTTACATTTTTGTTTCTAGTAACCACATTTAAAAGCCACCTGGCAGCCTTCCTTTCCCTGCACCAAAAAAAACCTCCCCCCAAAAAATCCCAAAAAGCAAAAACAAAAAAACCCCCAAAACCAATCCATTTAAAACAAAATATTTGAATTAGATGAAAAAATAAAGAATATTCTTCTTGCTTGTTGC
Organism: Regulus satrapa; assembly: GCA_013396955.1. Taxonomy (NCBI): domain Eukaryota; kingdom Metazoa; phylum Chordata; class Aves; order Passeriformes; family Regulidae; genus Regulus; species Regulus satrapa. The sequence continues at coordinate 204,373 of VWZN01010078.1, read as the reverse complement.
TCAGTTCCTGTGGCAGACAGGGCTTCCAAGGATTCAATAGGAAGCCAAGGAAAGAGTTTTTATAATAGTTATAGAGCACTCGTGTAATAGATGAATAATGCCCTACCTTTCTGTTCACCACAAAATCTTCATGGTTATGGTTGAGAAGGGGCATGTATTTGCCAGTAAATATAGATTTCCCAAAGGAACCTTTCATCTTTGCCACCTCTCTTAGATCTCACTTTTATGTCCCTGCTGTGCAGGGTAATAATTTCCCTTTGTAGGACCATGATGATAGAAGGCTGGCACAGGGCTGGCTCCTCTCAACGCTGAAGTTACTGGTGTTAGCTGGCCCTGGATGGGCTCAAAGCCACGGGTCTCAGCCCCGAGAGGGGCTCTGTGCAATCAGCCACATTGAGACAACGGCTGTGGTGACCCTCCCCCTTGGCATTTTGTGGTGTGCTTTGCAGATAGGTTGTGCCTTTCATTTTGGAAAATGTTAGCAGGCTCAGAGTCTGCTCTCTGCTACATTCACAGCTGTCATTTACTTCTGCTTCTGACTTTTTTCCTAAACACCTGTCACTCTGATACTACATTAATTCACTGAGCCTAACCTCAATATATTTTTCTCTCACAGAGCAATATTTATTTTCTTGAAATTCCTTTCTTGTGAGGTTTGGTGGAATTTTTTTCCTACTGAAAACTTTCTCAATAAGGTGAGGCACTTACAATGGCAAATACAGCAAGGAGTAAATTATAATTTGTTTTGGAATAGCAATCTTGAAACTAAGTGAATGTACAGCTCTGATGGTGTATTTTTAAATGCCTCCAGTTAGCACTCTGGAATCTGGACAATAACATATAAATATACCTACCTGATTCAATACCTTATGAAAAAAGTCTTTGCAAAAAAATGCAGCCCTTGATGAAGTTTGGGAAGATAGATTAACACATCTAATCTGATTAAGTTCTCCATACATGATGGTCTTGTCTATTTTCTCCTTTCAAGTGGACATTTTGCTCTCCCAGTTCAGATGACCACTTTATCCATCTATCTTTTACGTAAATAATTTTGCATAGAGCTGGTAAAATAATAGTAACAAAGTAGACTGAGATGTAGGGTGTGAAAGGAGGCAAAATTCTCAGTAAAGAGGTAGAAGTACGCAGATGGAGACAGTAATGGTTTACCTTGAATCAGAAACAGACAGGGCAATTTAGTCTGTAAATTCTCAGAATACCAAACTGCTTTCATTAGCTCACCAAATTACGAGACAGAGTCAGATGTTTTCTAGTGATACTCTATTGAAAGTAAAAAATAAATGGAAAAATTAATTATCTATCTGGAAAATCTTTATTTTGTCACTCTCTAATATTTATTAATGAATTGAAAATTTAAGAAATTCAACACTTATTTATATTAATTCCATATTTTATAGTAAAGTGTCTGGTTCTTTCTATTCTTTAACAAGAATGCTGTGTCTAGTCAAATCTGAAGCAAAATTAATTTTTTCACTGAAAAAAATATATCAAATTAGATTAAGAAAATATTCATAGGCAATTTTCCACTGGGAAAAAAAATCAAATTAGGTTAAGAAAATATTCATAGGCAATTTTCCACTGGGAAAAAAAATCAAATTAGGTTAAGAAAATATTCATAGGCAATTTTCTTTAGTTCATTGCTGATTTAGTTATAGTTTGTGTCCTTTTCTCCCTTATCAGCCACACTCCCTGAAGCACCATATTCTGCATTGAATAGTGGCATTTTTCTCTGCCTAAGCTCTGCATTGTGAATAATAAGAATTACATCACTGTTGATGCATTTCAAGAGAGACAATTTTGCCATATAATCCAGCTCAGATAGAAAACAGGCCTTGTAGGACACTCATAAAAGGGTACTGTTGTATCAGAAATGTGGGTAATGCTGTCCTTGTTTAGGACTAACTTGCCTGTAGAAATCCTGAACTGAATTTAATTTTGGATCTTCCACCTTTTAACAGTATTTGTATTCCAAAATGTGGTCACAATTTGGGAGAGTCAAGTTGTTGATATGGTTCAACTTTGTTTGCAATAGAGTCAGTTGTAAATAATCAGAGTATGCCATAAAAATTTTGTGTTTGTTAGTTATTCCTTTGTATCTAATACTAAGCAGCAGGAGTGAACAATTCCAGCATTAGGGCTTATTTTTGTCTCTTTGTTCTGATCATTAATTAATACTGCTAACACTAAATTTCATCTTTCATTTTTATCACTCAGCCATTCAACAACATGCCTTAATTTTGCATGACCTAAATACACCACTGTGCTGGTTTGGCCCTGGATAGAAACCAAACCCCTACACAGTCATTTAGTTACTCTGCCCCACTTACTGAGGAGGAGATGGTAAGGAAGGGAGAAAACAGCCAAAAAAAAAAAAAACAAAACCAACCCCAGAAGCAAGACAAAGATCAATTAACATAATGAGTTAAAGACCTGGTCTGGAGAAAGTTAACTGCCAATTAATATAATTATTTGATTACTAATTTAAGCAGAGAGACAAAAAGGAACACAAACTTGAAACCAATATAATTCTACCTTTCCCAAGCTCAATTCCACTCTTTCTCTCCAGACCCCTCTCGTTTCCCCTCTCTGTCCCTGCAGGTCACATTCAGCCCTTTCAGTGAGGTGAGAAGCAGCACTCGTTGGTGGTCTATCATGACATGGCTGCTCCTTTCTGATGCTACTCCCTTCTTACACTTCTCTTCTGCTCCAGAGTGGGCTCTCCAAGGGCTGCAGAGAGCCCTGCTCCACCATGCGAGGCATGACCCCAGGCTCCCACTTCATGTACTCTAAGGATAACTCACACTTGGGTTTAGCTGGAGGTGAGCTCTTTTGTAGCCTGTACAGTCTACAGTATTTTTCATATACTGAAAAATACTGTATTTTACAGTATATGAAAATATACTGTATGTTTGTATGTATATACTGTATCTTCTGTTACCTCTCATGCATTTTGTCAGAAAAATGTGTTTGTTCAACTGACAATATTTAGTACAATTATAAAAATAGCTATCAATTTTTATAAAATCATTAGACTGTCTTGTGAATTTAAGCTTAGCAGGTGTATCTGTAGATGTATAAGTACACGTAATATATTTGTTACAAGAAAATGTCCTTTAGGATCCTCAGGGGTATTGAGACTGGTGCTGTTCAACCTCTTTGTTAGTGACATGGACAGCGGGAAAGAGGGCTCCCTCAGCAAGACTGACTACAACAGCAGGCTGTGTGGTGTGGCTGTCACACTGGGAGGAAGGGACAGCAGCCAGAGGGACCTTGAGAGGTGGGTCCGTACGAGCCTCAGGACATTCATCAGAGCCGAGTGCAAGGTCCTGCACCTGGTCTGGGGCAATCCCCAAGCACTAATACAGACTGGCTGGAGAATGGATGGAGCCCTGCCTGGAAGGACTTGGGGGTGCTGAATGGACAAGGAGCTCAACACATTTCAGCAATGCACACTTCACAGCTTAGAAAGCCAGCTGGGAGGCATCAAAAGAAGCGTGAGAAAAGGAGACAATTCTGCCCACCTTCTCTGCTCTTGTGAGACCTCAGCTGGAGTACAGCATCCAACTCTGGGGCCTACAATATAAGGAAGATGTGGTTGTGTTGGGATGAGTCCAGAGAGGGGCTGCAAAGACATTCAGATGATTGAAACACCTCTCCAACATGGACAGGCAGATGGAGTTGGGGCTGTTCAGACTGGAGAAGAGAAAGCTTCAGGGAGACCTTAGAGCAGCCTTCTAGTATCTGAAAGGGGCCTTCTCAAAGCCTGGAAAGTGACTTTTTGCAAGGACACATAGTGATAGGACTAGGGGAAATGGCCTTAAGCTCGAAGAGGGTAGGTTTATATTAGATATTAGGAAGAAATTCTTAACTGTGAGGGTGGTAAGACCCTGGTTGCCTAGAGAAGCTGTGGATGCCACATCTGTGGGAGTGTGAGAGTGTTCAAGGTCAGGTTGGATGGGGCTTTGAACAATGTGGTCTAGTGGAAGATGTCCCTGCCCAGAGAGTCCTTAAAGACTTGATCTTTAGGGTCTGTTTCAACCCAAAGCATTCTATGATTCTGTGGCCCCTCATGCATGCTACCTTTGGATACAGTGCTGCAGCTCTGTCTAAAATCCTATAGGGTGATTCTCCTCTCAGCACTTTTGAATGTGCTTCACAAAAGATACGAGGCCAGAAGGAATATCTGTTTCACTATCAGCAGGTCCTCGTTAGCAGCCCACGGCTGAGTCTTGTTCATGCTGTGGAAAGTAGCTAATACAATACAAAAAATGTGTGCAAAGGATCTTATAGAGAAGAAAGGATATGTAGGGGCAGAGGGAAGAATAGCATTGAAGACTGGGAGGCCTGGATGGTCTGAGTCACAGAGCACAAAAAAAAAAAAAAAAAAAAAAAAAAAAA
>VWZN01010078.1:179601-199905 GCA_013396955.1 Regulus satrapa | reverse complement strand
AAAAAAAAAAAAAATTGGAACCAAAATGAGTAATGGAAAAGAAGAATGAAATAATTTCATTAAAAAGGAAGATCTCTTTTTCTTTATCTGAGGAGATTCAAACCTGGAACAGAGCAGGAAAAGAAATTTTTATTTTTCAGGTGAGGTCCATTATTTTAAAAAATTGTGCAACTGAGCCTTCTCTCCTTCAAGGCTTGATACAGACCCTGACTGCACATGACAGAAATAGTGTGCCAGAGCAGGCGATGTTACATACTGCCTTAAAATAAATGGATGTTAAACTTTACAGTTACCTGATTTTCTTAATATTTGTATTGCTTCTACAATTATACAATTGGCTTGAATGGAAACAAAACTATGCATTTAGTTACTTTGTCCTCAAGGGGGAGAGAGACTTTGAAACAGCTCTTGATACCAGAACAAGGGCCAATGAATGCTAATGCTCCATGCTCTTTGGTTCTTTCAGAATATATATTTCCGTAACATTTCCACCAAATTGTTTTCACATATTTCTGTGGTTGGAGTCTGGAAATCAATTCTAATTTGATTTAAGCAAATTAGTCATGGGTTGTCTTGTGGCTGTATTTAATCTGCTACTCTCTTCGGTATGATTTGCCAACACAGAAATAAAATTAGAAAGGTTTTCTTTCACCTTGACTTTGTTTTGTTTTATTCTTCTAGCTACATTTTACTCTTGCCTGTGTTACAGCCCAAATAAGAAGTAAACACATGAGCTAGCTCATTTTGCAGAACTGCAAATTTGAATTTTTTCTTTGTTGTTTTGCCTTTGTTTATGCAATTTTTAAGACTCAGCTCTGATCAAGGAAGGGTCCTGAACTCTGAGAAGACAATAAAATCCGTAACTTTAATTTTACAGTCTCAATTAAAACTTAGTATTACAAATCAATTAAAGAATAAATAGAGATGTGCTGAATCATTTGGAAAATTAATGGTGTTGGCAGTGAAGAGTGGACAGAGCAGGTGTTTGATGTCTGGCCTTGAGTAACTAAACTACTAAAGCTGGGACTGAATTCAAGACCAGGTATTAGGATTGAAACAAAAACATTTTCTGGTACACCAGCCCATATCAGTCATATTCCATCACTCACTTGGTTTTAAGCCACAGTGCCATAACAATATTTTTCCAGATGGGGAATGCTTGAGCTGATTATTTTGGAAAACAACTTGCCTGAGGATATTTTCTCATTGCTTGCATGCAAGGAAGAACATTACAAATGATTTATGTAATAAAAAATATATTTGCCCAAACATAAATAGATATTAGAAAAGGGAACAGCTCTCCTCAGCAATATTATTCTCTTTTTCATATATCAAAATAGTGAGTTATTTCTCAAAAAAGGCTAAATTCAGCGGTCAGGGTTTGGTTAATTCTTCTGGAAGTCAGTTCAGTAAGATTTGACAAGACTCAACCAGAAAATTACTGTTCCACAAAAATTAACAAAAAATCCCCCAGCAAATAACAAAATCCCCCAACAAACAAACCAACCAACCATACCTCCGCGCCCCCCCCAACAGTCCTGAATTCTGAGTTTTTCCAAAAGAAGTAGGAACTAGAAATATTTCACTATGCTCCCAAAGACCCTGAAGGTGAAGACAGTCTAGGAGATCTGAAATAAAGGTTCAGATCCAAAATTTATTCTTGTTATTTATACAAAAAAGTGAAATATGTGTAAGATTATATAATTGTTGCAGACCAGAGATAAGGATATTTGCCTCTCATGTCCTCAGAAGTGTCCACAGCAACTCCTGTCTCTGGCCCAGCATCTCAGATGTGGGGGATTTGAGAGATCTCCTCTGTGCACCCAAACTGCTGCATGATCCTGCCCCAGCTGGGCAATAAGAGAGGGAGGCTCAAGTCCAATCAGTAATTCAGGCAACTAAGCAGCAACCTTTTGCTCACACATTTTGGAGGTGCTTGGCCTCTGTGTTTCCATGTGGTCCTTAGGCGCAAGGTTTAGTGGTGGACCTGGTGCTATCAGGTTAATGTCTGGACTCTGATTTTAAGGCGTTTTTCCAATCAAAATGATTCTATTATTCTATTTTGGGTGGCCCCATCAGTGCGTTGTGAAGATGAACAAGCTGCCCTGTAAGAAGGGTTGTGAAAACTGATGCCTCTAAAAGATCAGTTTTTAAGAGATCACATTCCCTGAAGAAATTCCACATGGTCAGAAAATTCACAAATGGGCATAGCTGCTGTCCTTGAAGTACAGAACTCAAAACACAGTAGAATAAATGTACTTAAAATTTTTATGGCTTAATTCCTTTCCTAGTGCAGTACAAAATTTTGGAATTGGAAACAATTGTCAAGGTTTTTGGTGGGGATATTTGCTGAGACACATCTTCAGGTACCTACTACATTGGTAAGCAGCAAGGATTCATTGTGCAGATACACACTGGGGAGCAGCATTCTATAGATACACTGAGTGGATGATGTCCTCCCTCCAAAAAGCACTGGTGCTCCTGGGCAGTGACACTAAATTCCTGCATGCTGAAGGATTCCCTTTAGGAAATAAGGAGAAACAAATCCTCATATATGCTGTGCTGAAACACTTCTGCTGTTCCGCTATACTTGGAGTCTTTTGCACGTGCTGAAGTGAGAACAAGATTTGTCTTTTAGCAGCACATCCTGGTGGTTTACACACAGGGCAATTAGAGAGACAGAAGCGGCAAGAGGAGTACACACGGTTCATAGATGCACTTTAAAGAACTTAGGAAGTGTTCACCATACTGTGAAACAATGATGGTAACCATGGAAGGAAAACGCATCTGCAAGATGATAACAAAGAACTTAAGAAACTGAAAGACACAGGACAGGTGTACATGCTCAGTGCAACACTGATATTCTAAGTGCTCTTCAAATAACTCATATAACTCCACCCAATCATGCTCTTTAATAAAAGGATGTCCGTATCTTTTAGCAGCTAATAACAGAGATTTCAAAGAATATTAGTAGCTTGTTTTTAATTTTTTTAAGCTTGTGAAGCGAATGGTATTGACACCTATCAGCAAATCTCTCAAGAGATCCTTAAACCTGTGCATCCTCACTACAAGATGATTTTTAATGCCCCTAGATCTGATATGTGTGATACAGGCATCCAGATAGAGAGGATCCATTTCCCAGAGGAAATAGACATATTTTTACCAAAAAAAATTCTGCTAAAACTGAGATTACACCTTAGGAAATAGCACTTCATGGCTCCTTCTCACTGATTTCCCTTGGTTATACAGTGGACTCCATCCTTGGTGAGCCATCAAAATACTTATCAGAGCTCCAGTTTCCATGTCTCAGAGAAAAGAACTCTGATTGAGAGGTCTGATGAACACAAAGAGGAAGTGTGGGTGTCTAAGAAGTATTTGTAATGACATACTACATCAACATTTTCCAAATTTTGATGGTGTGGATAAATTTTCTAGCCACTGAGAAACATATTTTCTTCAAAAAATACACATTTTCCTGTCAAATTCTAGTTATAAGCAAATAAATTTTGTCAGCTGTAACTGCAGAACGGTTTGGCAGAGCACCTTGGTTGTTGCCTGACTCTTTGCATATCAGTATTACTTTCATTCCATACAACTAAATGTTTCACTTGGACAGAGACTTCCAACTAAAAAGGTTAATCAAATATAGGGAACAGATTGCAGGAAAACAGAATGAATGCATCAGCCATACATGATTAAATTCTGTTTTAGAGTCTGCTAGGATTACTGACAGGAGTGTCCACATCCTTATTTGGTGTAATTTAGCCGACATTGGGTATAGTGACTTTAGTGATACAGATGTCTGTATAAAAACCCCATTAAATTTAGGACGTTCAAGGTAAAATTTTGCTGTATGGAAACACTTCCCATAATGGGTACCAAAGGGATTCTGAGTTTATTGTATTTTCAAAAAAAGACACCTCAGAATGGAGGTAGATTATGAACACATAATCTGAAAATTATGGGACTTTCTTGCTGTTAAAATAAAGAAATCTCATTTTTACATACCGAATTTAAAACAAGACATCATTCTACAGTGCCTTGAGTCTAGTTTGCAAATAAAAGAAAATTATTTCCCTTGGTGCATATATTTAATAAACCAAACTGTATAAACAGAACTGTTAATGGAGATCCCCAGGCCTGAAGAATTTGCAAACAGTGAGCTCAACAGAGAACAGTGCTTGAAAGTGCCTTTCTTTTCCCTTGAAAAAGGTTAGCTCAAGAACACTAACATCACTCCCCATTAATAAGTAGTTCTAAACACCATGGGGAAATGACAGTTGCCTTCCAAGCTCCTGTGTTTATGGCTTTCCTGGCATCCTGTGGACTCCTGCTGCTGCCATCACCCACACAGCATTGCTCTGCTCATACAACTTCATGTATAATTCTAGTTTATCATATTCACTTTTGCCCACTCTGAAATTAACTAGGTGGTCCCTCAGGAGAGTGTGCATGCTGGGTTACAAAAACTATGTAATATATTTACACATTAAAGACCCAAATTATGGAGGGGATTTGTTTGTTTGGTTTTGGGTTTTTTTCCCAGTTGTTTGTTTTTTAACTATATTTAATTTTTATTTTATTTTGTTTTCTTTTCAAGTGAATTTTACTATGCAACCCCTCTGTGGTTTCCTGGGGTTAGATTGTATATTTTAGCACCTTTTTTTTTCTTAGCAAAGGCAGTCTTTTTGAATCAGGTAGGTTAATTTATTTTTTCAGGCAAAGGAAATCATCATCTAACTTTCCAGGCAAAAACTACTGCCACTTAGGACTGCCAAAGGTGATTTAATCAGACCTGCATCACAAAGAGCACAGATGCCAACTGATGGGGAAACACGCCATGGAACTTCTGACACCCTCTCCTTTTCCCAAGAACCTAAAGACTCCTTTTTTTTGCTATTGCGTTTGCATTTACCCTGTCACATAAAACCAGAGGGAAGAGACATACTCTTCTGGGGGTTTTTTGTTGTGGGTTTTTGTTTGTTTGTTGGGTTGTTAATGATTTATTACTATTGATAGTTTTGTAGCATAGATCTCTTTTTAGTTGTCCTTTACATATGGAGAAGTGACAAAAGTGATTGCCTGTCATGGTATAAGCCCTGTCCTCAGTAAGATCAGGACTGGTTTTCCACATGTCCAGGGCCATTTGTTAACAGAAAGAGTCCTCTGAAACTCTGTTGCCTCTGTTGATATTTTGGTCTTACCAATAACACAGGTGCTGCTGGTCCTTCTTTTCCTGACTGAAAGTGGCTAGGGATCTCTTCCCAAGCCCATACAGCCAGTGAGACAGTTATTTTAAGGATGTAATGCATTGATAGGAATTGCACCTGACTGTAAAGGACAGCAGACAGCCTTTGCTAGCTCCACTCTGTGGGTCATATGCCAAAACTGTAGAATTAGACTTTTTTGCATGCCCAACCCTTGCTCTGTGACGACAAAGAGGTTCAGTGTTTATGATACAAGGACATTAAGGTTAAAACACACAATCCTAAAGAGATTTGGAAAGAAAAACATTTTAACATTGAACACACATTTATAATTCCTTCTGCCTTTGCTTACATTGAAAAGTATTTTAAAGAGAGGCTGAGGCATCATTCTCTTAATATGTATGACTTAATGTGGCTGACAACAGTGGATCCTTCTTTGTCCTTTTTCTTACATCTTGGCATAAATTTCTTAGGAGAAAGAGCTGAAGATATTGCATTCATTAACTTAAGCTAAAGCAAGAGTATTAAAATGGAAAGTCTGCAATGTTTTTGGGGAAGTTTTTGTCAGCATCTTCTATTTTAATCTGAAAGCTGTTAAGGCTGTTTCTCAGAAAGGGAGAAAAACTCAGGATGCAAGAGGAAATTCTTAATACTCCTATATGGGTTTCTGCAATTTTCATGCAATTCTATCATATCTACATCTTTCAATATCAAATTCAGCCAGAACCAGCTGGAGCACAGCAATGAATGGAATAAAGTCCAACACTTTTAAACAGAGCTAAAAAAGTTAAGAGATTCCTGAGAATTTTAAAGCAGATTCCTCACTGTCTTTTTTGCATTTTATGGGAATTTGGATTCTATGGATAAGTTATCTTAGGGGTGCTTTTTGCATTACTTATGGAAGTAGGTAACAGTCTGTCACTTTGTATATTATTTAAAAGGTATATAATTGACCCTAATGGAAGCAAAACATTTAAATCCTACTGTTTTCATCATATCTTTATCACTTTGCTTAAACTGATCATAAACATAAATCCTTGACTGAAACAATGAAATCAGAAAGGCAAACAATCCATTATAAATAGCTTAGAATTAAGAAATTTTAAAGATGTACACAAATTAGAAAAATAAAAATATTGTGTGTCTAGGGGGGAGACTCAGTAAATTTTGAAAAACAAACATATGTGAGAAATTACCATGAAATAGTATGGCTGTAGGCAGTTCAGAAACTGCTGAGTGTGGTCAAATGAGACAATTGTTTTCATAAATATAATTTTGAGGAGATTTATATTTCATTTCCTTGGAAGAAAAGAGAAGTGTTGATTTACTAAGTGTTATTTTTCACTTCACTTCTGCCAAAAAATGTGCCCTGGCTATTTAATGTTGGTTTTTCATTTCTGATTATATGTCTCATTTGATGATCTTGATATCATGTTGTTGAATGCTTATGTTACTTTTTTCTGATTATGAGGTAGAAGACATCTTTTACACAAAAAGCATTTTTTCTGTCCAACTGTAGAGAGATTTTAAAAACATTACTTTCTTCTAAGTTTGAGCTGTTGTTAAAAAGATCTATCAATAAAACAATTTTCTAGTGATTCTTACTGGCTTACTGTTGCAGATGGTTTGTACTCTCATAATATTTTCAGTTGGTTTCATCTACTCACACCCTGTGAAATGCCAAAATGAAACTGTTATAACCCAGCTTTTCTATTCCTTAAAACTCAAATGTGCTATAGATTCTTTTACAGTTAGGTATCTATTACAATTATCCTAATAATGTAACCCAAAAAACACTAAAAAACCAAAAGTCTATCTTTTTTTCATTAATTAACTCCACCTACTAAAATTCTGAGAAGAAAAAGAATAAATAAATCTCACCATGTCTGTATGTAAAGACAAGAAGGAAAAAACCAAACAAACCCTATCACAGTTTAACCAACAAACTCCAACCCAAATATCATCATATTCCCTCTTGTTTGATGAAAATAATATTATCTGCTAAATTGATCTCTTTGAGAATTTATGAGAAGATAGATTTTTATTTCATAATCAAAAATATTCTCCATCAAGATGTGGCAATCAGTTCTGAATAGATTATTAACCTCTTGGACAAAAATGGATGCTATAGAAGGGAAAGAGTGAGGTCTCTGCAAGTCTCACCTGCCTAGAAAATATGAATCCATATATTATGGATTATTTGCAAAAATCTTTCCCACTCTTGCCTTGAGTGCAGGCTGTACACTCTCTGGGAATCCATACAGAACACAGCAGAAAGGATCTTGGCATCTTTTGTAAAGTGGTTGAAGTTTGAATTCTTTGACTGAGAGCTTTGCCACTTGGACAGTCTTCACTTCTAAGCCTGCTGTGAATTAAGAAAAGCTTCCAAAAGCCCCAAGCAGGGGTTTCCAAGCAGGGATGTTCTTCAGGGACTGCAGGCAGACAGTCCTGCTCCCGTACCTTTCATCCTCTGTTTCAGCCTTTCTGTTTTTCCTGCTGTTTCACTTAGTCACAGGAAAAAAGCTACACACATTTCCTTGAGACTTTTGAGGATTCCCTTTGAAATAAAAATAAAAAATAAAAAAATTAACACTACAGTTCCAGCCTGAAAAAGATATATTTTGCTACAGACACCTTAAATGTATGTAATAAAGAAATGCTACTAATTTCCCGACTTCTGCTAACTGGCAGAAATGAATGTTACATGGTGCCACTTATCAGTACTTTTAAAACCAATATCCTAGAATGCTTTTGGTTGGAAATAATCCTAGTGATCATCTGGTTCCAGCCCCCTGTGCATTGGCTAGGTACAATCTTCTACTAGAACAGGTTGCTCAGAGCTCCATCCAACCTGGCCTTAAAGATTTCCAAGGTTAGGGCATCCACATCTTCTCTGAACAGCCTGCTCCCTTTACCTCCAGCTGTATGGAGTCAAACTAGTTTCATTTGCACCTTATCTGCACTTTATTCTGGCCATTCAAACAAGGTATTTTAGCATGCTTTGAAACACTAGTGAAGGAAAGTTAATGTTGCTCAGCAGTTCTTAATTTATTTTTTTTTTAACAAAGAAAGAAACAAACAACCAGGAAAGACTTACAACATCTACATCAAGTAATAATTATCAGAGAGGAATAGTTTAAAAACCTAGGACATATAGTTTGAAACTCTGCCTTCCTCAGTGTTTTCATTAATGCTTATATTTTCCTAAAATGGTCTTAATAAACTTTCCACAGTCCCTTGCTACACGTACATATAATAAAACCATAGGAATGCCACAGTGCTCTACTTAGCTATTTCTCAGCATTTTAGTGATCTCTGGAGAAAGAGGATCCACATGTGCTGGCTGATCAGATGATTGCTATGAGGCCTCAATGCACTACAGCTGTGAGAAAGGCAAATTGTTATCCTAGACTACAACAGCTGAGGTATCTCAACAGAAATAAAAGAAATATTGAAGTACTCTGTAACAGTGCAAACCTCATTCACTTCAACAGATTTTGATTGTCTACAGTCACTAAAGGACAGAGGGAACTTTCAACAGCTACAGAAAACCATGAGATAATTCTGAAAATAAACAGAGCCTCAGTCCATGAGAAACAAAAGCAGAAGAGAATTACTTCCCTTGAAATAACTGGGAGAAATAAATGATGGTCAGAGAGGGTGTGGGTGGGACACAACTATTAGATTTTTTTTTTACATTAGACCAGATGTCTTAAACTGATGCAAAACAGACTAGAAATTCAAAGATGGATGTAAATTAGCATTTGGAACAGACCTTCAGTAGGAGCAGAGACTGGAGATCAGTCCCTCAAAATCAGATATTGTTTTGGTCAGAAATTGATTCAGTTCTTTTTAATATGCCTTTGTACCTTTATACCTCCCCTATTCTCATGAACTTTCAAGGTCTTCCAACTTTTTCTAAGTGAAATGACATTCTTTGACAGCACCTAAACACTTTTTGGTAAGAAGCTAACTACATTGTTCATTTCATTAAACAGTTGGTCTCAAAACAATTACTGAAGTGCTCCATTGCTAACCTCCTGCCTGAGCTATTCCAGCATTGGTGCCTGATGTTTCTCCTTTCATCATTTGCTTAACTCATCTTTTCTCAAGGCTGAACAGGCCCAGCTCCCTCAGCCTTTCCACAGAAGAGAGTGATTCCTGTCCCTTAATCAATCCTTCTTGCTTTCTGTTAGACCTGCTCCAGGAGCTCTGTGTCTCTCTTGTCCTGAGGAGCCCAGAGCTGGACACAGCACTCCAGATTTGGCCTCACCAGGGCTGAGTAGAGGAACAAGATCACCTCCCTTGACCGGCTGGCAGAGCAGTCCCTAATGCCCCCCAGGATCCCATTGGCCCTCTTGGCCACAAGGACACTCTGCTGGCCCATGGACAGCTCATTGTCCAGCAGGACTCCCAGGTCCTTCTCCACAGAGCTGCTGCCCCAGGTTGGCCCCCAGCCTGTGCTGGTGCCTGGGGTTATTCCTCCCCTGCCCTTGCCCTTGTTGATTTCCAGGCAGTTCTCTGTCCTTCTCATCATATTTCAATAATGATTGATAGTTTCACCTTCATTGTGGCCAGGTAATCACTCAGAATTCTGAAGTTTAGTTGGAATGTAGTACATTGCTCAGGAAATGAGTGTCTTTTAATGGAATTTGGAATAATGTAAAGGAAGAAGCATAAAAATACAAGTGTGGAAAGTTCATAAACTTGCTTGAATCTATTTAATTTGATCTATGCTGAGATCAAAATAAGGGGCAACTTAGAAGAAAGATTTACCTTTTTTTCACAGACAATGGAATAAAGTACAGTTGTGAAAAAAGATCCAATTTTAGAATACACTTTAACTAGAATATGTTAAATTACATTCATTCTTTTTAGGTGACATTAGGTTAACACTTGACAGTGAAGCTCAGATCTATATTCCTGCTCTAATATGTCCCAAAGCAACATGCTTCAAAGACGAATACCATGGCTTAAATAACAAAACTAAGTATAGACAAAGGAACACTGGAAGAAAAAAAAAAAAAAAGGTAAAGCAAAAGCACAAATCAAGAAAATACAAGGAAAAAAATGAAAGGAATTAATTCCATGGATATAAAATTAATGAAATCAAATTAATAGAAATAATCCACTACTGTAATTTACGCTACATGCATTCAAGAAAACAACAAGTATAATCTGTTCACTTTGAAATACAAGATTAGCTCCCACTGCTTGGCTTTTCAATAACTCCAATTCTCCTTTCTTCCTAGTAAAGTATTGAAATAATATTCTTTCAAAGCTGAAAAAACCCATGCCAATCATAAGCAATCAACTTAACATCATTATTTTTGTCTGAAATATATTTTTCTCCTCCATGCCACACCACTCATAACATTACCAGTGTATTATTTTACTTTGTTCACTTATGCAATTGACTGAACAATCTAATTCCATCAATTTCTCTCTTACATATGTGGTCTGTCAATATTCTGCCTTGTTTGCTAGAGTTTTTCACAAAGCTTCAGGAATGAGAACATTTAAAACTAAGAAAATGCCTCAAAACCCCATAATAATAAATAATACTACTAGAGAAATCAGCAGTAGTATTCAAAAATATAGCCCCTCAAAATTCTTACGAGTAATTTTCTCAAATTGACTGCATTTTAGTTTGGTATCATTCCATTTATTGTGTAGTGTATCTGTTTTCGATTTCTTGATTGAGTGTGAAATTCTGTGTATAATATCCATCAGCATAAAAAAAGTGGGTAGATAGTAATTTTTTTAAAGGTTATCCTACAAGAGAAATGAGGCCTGTAAATTTCTTGTACTTTCTCACAAATCTAAGCTATTATTCATATTTCAGATAAAGAGAAGAGATGATTTGGAGTGATTTTAAACAGCTTGAAAAAGACAGAATAAATAGTGCTGTGTTTGGTGAGGCTGCAATGATTGCTAATGCTCTGTGAAAGAAATAGGTAAGATACTTAGACAAATTATCCCCGCATAAGTTATGAAGTTATGTATTAGCACTTAAATTATGTAAATACATTATTTAATGGTCCTTGATTAGCAACATTTACGTAACAGTTATCTCATTTTGCGACTTCAAAAAACCTATTGCTTTTCTCAGAGCAATCAACATTGCACTTTCAGAAGTGTTACAGTTAAATAGAAGGGTCATCCTAGAATAATAGAGCTGGGCATTTAACCTGTCTTATTAAGGGCTTTGATTATGAATCATCTCCCACTTGTAAACACATGTGCACAGCAGGGGGAGAACAGGTCATAGAACATGGTCTAGCTGCTAGCATGGCATTTGTGCTGTGAATCACATAGTGAAATCCCATTGTAATAATATATAATATATATGGTGGGGATATACCACTGTAATGGTGAAGGTAAGGTAGCATCAGCTCCCACATGTGCAAAAAGCATGTCTGGAACACAAATTACATGGACCTCAGAAACACACACTGAGTGCTGCAGTGAGCTACAGCTTACACTCCTACTATTGTCAGTGAGCTAGCTGAATTTAAATGTTTCATTTTTTTTCTGCTGACAGATGTAGCAACCACAGCGTTATCCAGGCATGAAGCTATAACCTAGTCCTGTGTGGTTTAACCCCAGCCAGTGACCGAGCACCATGCAGCCAGCTTGCTCACTCCATCCCTAGTGGGATCAGAGAAAATAGTAAAAGTGAGATAACTCTGGGTTCAGTTAGTTTAGTAGATAAAGCAGCCATGCACACAAAGCAAAGCAAGACTAGAACTTCACTCATGGCTTCCCATGGGCAGGTAGATGTTCAGTCATTTCCAGGAAACCAAGGTTCCATCACAGCTTGCACAGTTCAATAGGGGAAGGTTCTGCTTGTCAAAGCTGATATCCTTCTGCAACATGGTAGTCTACCTGGCTGATCTTGGAACTCCAGTAGATATGATCTTTTTAGACTTCAGCAAAGCTGTTGATGCTGTATCTTGCAGTGTCCTTGTGGACACAATGTCCATCCCACAGCTGAATAACCGTGTTAGGCACTGGGTCTGGCACAGAGAGTTACAGGGAATGGGGTGACATCAGACTGGGGACTTGTCACTGCTGGCACAGGGCTCCATCCTCAGCCCAGCGCTCCTCAACATCTTCTTTAACATCTTGTACATAGGACATGAAGGAATACTAGGTAAGTTTGCTGATGGCATTAAATTGAGAAGCACTGTTGACTCCCCTAAAGAGCAGAGAGGCCCTGCTGAGAGACCTGGACAAATCAGAGAGATGGGCAGTCACCAACCAAGTGAAGTTTAACAAGTCATGTGCCAGGTTCTGCACCTGGGATGGGGTAACCCTGATTGTACAAATAAACTGGGGAATGAGAGTCTGAATAAGGGTCAGCAGTGCCATGGCAAGGAGGGGCAACTGTGTCCTGGAGTGCATCAGGCACAACATCCCCAGTCAGGCAAGGGAGAGGATTGTCCTGCTCTGCTCTGGCAAGGATTAATCTAAAAAATTGTGTGCAGCTTAGGGTGTCATAGTACAAAACAGAATTGTTTGGATAAAACTCTCAGGCACATGGTAGCCACTATGGGAGTGTCCTGCCCAGGGCCAGGAGTTGGACTTGGTTCTTAATGAGTCCCTTGCAACAAAGTATATTCTGTGAAAAACAAAACCATTTAACTGGAAGCTGGGAACACAAATGCAATCCCTCCAAATGTTCCTGCCTTCTTTCCCTGTCTTTATATACTGAGTTTGACACCATATGGTGTGAAATATCTCTTTGGCTGGCTGAGGTCAGCTGTCCTATCTGTGTCTTCTCAAAATTTTCACACACTTGCATAGGTGTCAGTATGGCAGTATGGAAAGCAGAAAAGACCTGGGCTCTGTGCAGGTACTGCTCAGCAATAACAACACTGTTTTCAGCACAAATACAAAACACAGCCCCATACTAGCTATTGTGATGAAAGTTAGCTCTACCTAGCCAAAACCAGCACACCTAGACACAGAGCATGCTTGAGGAAATAAAGTATTAAAGGTTTCAAAGAGACTCTTCATCAGGAATTAAACTGATAGAACTATTATTAAAAAAGGTAATATTATCCACAGAGTCTTGAAGAGATACAGGTCTATTGCATTTTCTATCAGGTATTTGTGATTCTGTAAAAATTAAAGCAAATTATTGTCAGCTAATTCACTGCATGAGGATTCTTCTTCTAACACAGCCCCTAATAAATCCATGGTATGAAAGGTATCCGTTCTTGTCCTTGGTATGAAAGGTATCTATTCTTGAAGCTACTCTCTGTTTATTGCCAGGGTTACAATAGCGACTTCAGTGATGCTGAATACAGGACTTTGGTTCATCATCCAGCACATGGCACAGCATTCAAGCCCCACTGGTATTTTAAGAAGACGAGGCCATTCAGCTCCTTTTCTTCAATGATGAATCAGACAGAAGAATGCTCCTTCCCCAGGGAACTCAGGAGTAGCTAAGGTGTGAGCAATGTGCTCCTGCTCCTAAACCTTCAAATCATAGGAATATTGCACCTAAAACCTGTCAGCAATAACTTGATAATAAGCTGCTTCTTGTAGAGCTTTTTGGAACAGAATTTCATGCACTCTGACCACTGTCAGGTTTTAGCCTTTTTTTTTTCTTCCCTTCACAGTGAAAATTAGCTCAATTTCTATAGCTAATTAAGCGTAGCAGCCTCTTCAAATTGTAATTTGTCCTGCTGAGAGATCAACTGCTCTGGAGGTTAGTTCTAAGCATATCCTGCCTCTATGAAAGCAAAGGCTCTAGACTTTGTTAAAGAGTTAACACTAATGTAGTATGATAAATGCCTATGCTGTTACAGTGCTTTCCATGGTAAAAGGGGAAAAAAAAAGGAAAAGAATCTACTTCTAGAAAAAAGAGATGGTCTTATGACATGCCCTTGATGGCAGGGTAACTGAGGTTCTTGTTAGTAATAGATCCCTTGGGACAGATTAAAGGGAAATGACACTAAAAGACTGGTGGTTATAAAGATGTATATGGCAGGTTTATTTCAGAACCATTTGGTTGCAATAGCAAAGCGGTATGTAGCCATTTTGGTTATAATCTGTAGAAATGGAGCCATATAAAAGAATAAAATAAGAAAATATATGAGGAAAAGAAAGAGTGGAAAAGAAAAAATGGAAAAGAAGGGATTACAGTGGGATGGTCTCACCACCTGTGGATCCAGCAATGAGACTTGATTGCTGCAATTTTAACATCCATTGGTCAAAGTGATGGCTGCAGCCTTGATCTGTCAGGGGTGGAAGAAGCCGATGGAATAATACACAGTTCAGTGGATTAATGTATACTTAGATTCAGCTGGGAACGCCCAGGTACATCTGCTGAGGGATTGGGGGAGTTTTACAATGTGTGATACAACACTGTGAATCATGCCTGGTCTTTCCAGAAAGGAGTTTGGGTGCATTTTGGGGGTCTTTGATCATTGAGGATATGTTCAAAGACATGACAGCTGCCTCTCACATCAGTGTAATTGGACCAATTAAGCGCTACCATAAGGGATGAATATCTTCAGTGCTCTATCTGAATGTCTTAGTACATCCTGGGGAGGGCATGGAGGTTTTATATCCAAGCATAAAACATTTTTGTTTAAGGTTGTGTGAGGGGAGATATTGGCATATAAAAAGCATTATCTTACCCAGCAGGATCTGCATCTTATGAGTGATTTCCTTTGTCTGGATCCAGCTTGTAGCCTCTGTGGTGGGTGTGCACCACTTGGGCTGTTACCATGCATCGTCAACAAAGCACCCCTTGCTTTTTGAAATAGCCAGTTGTTGGAGTCATTAGTATTCAGTCTTTCAGAGTTACAAAAAAACCAAAACCAAAACCAAAACCAAAAAACAAAACCAACCAAACAAAAACCAGAAAAAAAACCCAAAAACCAACCCCCCCCCCAAAAACCCCAAACAAACAAACAAACAAACAAACAAACAAACAAAAAACCCCCCATGCAATCCAAACCTGGTATTTGTTCCATAGCAGATTACCTCTAAAAAAGACAGACTTTATTGAATGAAGGGCAGTTCTCTGGAGAAGACTTCCAATGTTCATTTTCCAAAACTCTTCCCACTACTTTTTTAAATACAGGCATGACCCAATGAATGGAATATACCTGGCCGGGTTGCCCAGGGTCAGTGTGACTTCAAACCTATGACAGCTATTGGGGGGCTTTTTCTTCTCATTCAGAAAATATGATGGTGTTGGTCCTCAACTCTGCTGTTGAGGAACACAGCCTCGGCCTCTGGATTCTCACTGACAACACCAGGTGCTATTTGAAGAAAGTGGCAATTGGTTCAGAACACAATGTTTGTATCTCTGTGGAGCCTGGAAGATATCCATATGTTTTTTATTGCCCAAGTTAGCACTGCACTTTTGCCAGATTCAGATTTATGCTTTACTTCAGCCCTTTTATATCCTTGCTGAATGTCTTGATTTATTAGTTTAACCTTTCTTCTGCAAGCGCAATTCTCCTTGCAGTATCAGCCTATGGAAATAGTTACAACATTATGGGAAAAAAAAAGCAGGAAAAATACTACCAGATTCATTTGTAATAAGTATGCACTAAATATTTTTGGAAACTTCAAAATGAAAAGCAAATACTTCGTG
The DNA here is from genome assembly GCA_013396955.1 of Regulus satrapa. Taxonomy (NCBI): domain Eukaryota; kingdom Metazoa; phylum Chordata; class Aves; order Passeriformes; family Regulidae; genus Regulus; species Regulus satrapa. The sequence goes on along the minus strand of VWZN01010078.1, from coordinate 184,077 downwards.
CCAACAAAGCAATTATAATAAGGAACATTCAAAACATGAATGCTTTGCAACACCCTGTACACCCTGTGCCATCAATAAAGTGTGTTGTTCTTCATTTGAATGCAAAACTCACCCATCTCCACATAAAATGCAAAATTTTTCTCAGATTGACACATGCAGTTTCCATGGCTGCACGTCTGCTGCACACATTTCTATTCTGCATGAACTGATAATTCCCAAGTGAAGTAAAATACTGCTTGCATTCTTCATGCAGACCAGTCAAAACTCCTATTTAGAAATATAAGTCTTTCTTCACATATAAACTTTATTTTTCATAAACACCATGAAAAATAACTCTAAAATAGTTTCTTTTGATGCTTTGGTTTACTGACCAAATTAAAATCCCATGATTCTTGAACTCTTTTGCTGACTTTGATACCGAGTGTACAATATAGCTCTGTTTTACTGACCTTTTATTCCCCTGCCCCCTGCCTAGGTAGTTCATTTCTCATGGTAGTCTTAAAAGTACAAAAACCCACAGCAAAAGCAAGTAGTCACTAAGGACACACAAACCTCAACTAAACAAAAGTCCTTTTTTCCCCTCAAACCCACAAAACATAAAATAAATTTTTTAAAAAAAATCACTTTGTAGCCTTGTAAGGCTATTTAGTATTCTGACCACTCTTCTTTTCTATCTTATTTTTATTATGAACTGCTATAATTTTTACCTATGCAGCAGAAGGTAGGAAATGCAAATGTATCAAATGGTCTTTAAAATGCCACTGTGTCATTTAGTATCTAGGCACCAAAGTTCATGAAAAAATTATCGATTCTAAAGCAGCAAAATACATGATGCAGAATTCTTTTGTGATAATATAAAATATCTCCAGATAAGACCTGACATGAGAATTAGGACTTTTGTTCCAAAATAATTTGAGTTTCAAAGTCTGAGAGTTGTTAATGCATTTTCATTGGACACTTAACTTGAGAAGCAATATTTAAATAATTATTTGGAGAAAATTCTCTCTCCAGGGAACTTGTAATCATACATTGGAATCTGATATTTCTCTGCAAAACCAACAAGGCAACTGGTTGCTGGAAACAAAAATATAATCCATGTATATGGTGCAGAGATTTTTTTCTTTTGACTGGAAACAAACTATTATCTACCATAATTTTATGGGTTTCTAAATCCTTTCTCTCTTTGTGTTCTATTAAGCTCTTGGCCAGAATACCTGAACAAGTGCTAATGAAGAGGATTTACAGCATGAATTGACACATAACCTGTAATTTATGTTGATATTTTTGTCTCTATTTTTTCCTTGTATATTCACAGTTCTTTTATCCAGGATCCACCGGACTATGCGAAGGATGAATTTAATCAAGATATCATCTTGGATTATAGTGTATTATTTAAGGTGTCTGAATACTGCAAACAACAGAGATTAAAAGAAATTATCAGCAGTTTAAGATGAATATCTCTTTGTCAACATTTAAATCCCATTATCAGCAAAAGATGACCAAAGGACTTCTTTATCCACATATCAAGGTCAAGTAAACATCCCATGATTCCTTCATCTACTCCAAACAAACCCATAATCACACACATCACTTAATTTCTATTCCAGAAGAAAGGCTGCCATGCACCAGGTAGCTCAGCAATCTCAGCTGGAGGGTCTTCACAGCCCTTACTTCTCTGTAATCTTCATGAACATTCTTCCTTGAATCAAAACTGACTTCTTCTGTCTTCTTGTCAACTGTTCATTTTAAGCCTTCTACCTTTTCCCCCATTTGGTGGGCTTCTGGAAATTCTGCTTCAGAGTATACATTTTAGCATGGTTAATTGGAAGATTTTTAGTTCTTTTACTGTAGGAGCAGAAATAAACTCTATTTTTTAACAGAAGCTATGTATAAAGAATTTATTCTGTCCCTGTGCATCGTATAGATTGTCACCTATTGAAAAACTGTAGCTCATGTTCTTGTAGTTGAGCTGTAAACTTGTACCTTTTTAGCATGCACTACATTATTCTGAAGAAAGGCCAATCCACTCCATGCTCACAAAGAGGCAGGTGATGTTATTACACTGTCAGCTTCCATAAAGATTGCAGACAACCTCTTGTGACAGCTTTTAAACTGCATTTACTTCTCTTTTCCTGTGTACAGGACTCTTTCAGAGATTACTTGTAATTGTGTCCTGAGTTTCCTGCAGACAACCTTGGAAGTTTCAGGGAAAGGCACCTTTTTTTTTCCTCTGATTATTCTGAGCAGGTCATTATAATGAGAGCATAAAAATTCTTGTCGGTGTTCTGAAACCCTCTTGATTTCTGTTCACACAGGACAAATTTGGAGGCAGATAGTTCTGCTTTGAATAGATAACCATGGAGAAAATGACAATTGATAATAGAGTCAATCAAACTAAAAATAATTCAGAAAGAAAATTGAAAGTTTTATTTATGTCACCAGAAAGAGCTTCAGAAACAACACTGGAAGTTTTAGTTATGTCCAGCATGTGCTTGTATGCATGAGGATTTGTTGCAATGATCTGTTCACATACCCCTGCCATAGACCCTTTTATAAATGTTTTGTGATGAGTTATTCTTCATGAGATATAATCTTGAATATTTTTATATGCTTACTGCAATGCTAAAGCCAAGAATGTAAAACTCAAACTCAGTCTTATACTCTTGCTAGATGACAACTAATGATATAACACCTATCCGAAATGTAGGAGTCAACAAGGAAAAACAGCAAGAAATTTTCTTAATTATTTAATAAAACAAAGTATTATTTTTTTAATGGAAGATTTTATGCTAGCAATGTAAAAAGTTATTAAATTGAATTTAGTTATTGTAAAAAGAGCCTCTGAAAAATATCTGAAAACTCTTGACTGACCTGTAGTAAACCTATCCTACAGTGAAGACCATAGACAGGTGAAAATGATATAATTGATACTGTACTGTAATTTATATCACTCTGCATTATTATCTCTTCAGATTTAGCGAATACTGTCATAGTCGGCAAGCTCTAGCTTTGATCCAGAAAAACTTTAAAAGAAAGTACTGCTGTATTACATAAAGCATACTTTGTATCGCAGAAAATCTGTTGAATAATCTTGTTCTCAGCTACTAAAAATCAGAAATTAGACTTAGAAATCACTTATAAAGGTAGGTTATGATTCACACAGGAAAGAAAAAATAATTTTCTGTTGCAAACTGTTACAACAAAGAAAACTTCTATCATGTTCATAGGCAGAACATTCTGCAGACCTCATAATCTCAATGCCTCATTTATATCACATAGTAGATGTCCAGAATTAAAAAATACTCAAAACACTTGAAATCCTCACATTCATAGCCAAGAATTGCTGCTAAATAAACACCCTCTTTCCACAAAACCTCTATATTTAAGATAGTATAGGTACTCTAAAGTCACTATACCAAGAAAAATTCATGTCTGTAGCCAAACTGGCCTTAAACAGACCTTATGAACTGCCTGTAGTGCCAAGCAAACTTTAGAAAGATGGCAAAAAAAGCCAAGCAGCTCAGATACTTAAGCACTTTGAACTACACTTTGCAGAAATATAACTGCAACATGTCAGAACACAGCTCTGAAATAACTTTCCAGCATAACTCTTCCTGTGACATTCAGCTTAGTAGTCAGTGGCAATGTCATAACATACAAGCAAAGAAAAGCCCCCTGAATCAACTCAACAGGATGCTGATTTCTAAGAATTCAGTCAGCTGGTTCTGCTGAGGGCTTTATTGCCAACAGCCCTGTGTGTGGGTTAGGGGGATTTGTTAGGAGCAGAAGCAATGAGGCACTTGTCAAAGGCGTGTGATCAAATAGGTGGACGTGTCCTTCTGCCTGGATTAACAGCAAAACACTGCCATGCGACAACATTTCATCCTAAAGAAAAAAGTCTTAATAGCCCCAATATTCCAAATAGGAAGATGTCATTACCACTGTGTCTTGTCTGTTTGGTTTAACCTTTGCTTTCCAAATTCAAAAGAAATTGAAAAACCTGAGCCCATGAAGTTTGAAAAGAAATAAGAAAATTCTTGAGGTACTGGTATCCTAAAGATTAATTTGCCTCATTTCATTACTGAAACATATTTTTAATCAGAAAATTAAGAAATTTATAAACTTACTCCCTGAATAATGTAAAAATGAACATAAGTCTTTGTGCTGGAACTCCTTCAGTGAAATCTAGCATTTTTTATTGAGCTTTTAGTTTAATTTCTCTTCATATTGGCAGATACAAGACCTTCCTTCCTTCCTTCCTTCCTTCCTTCCTTCCACCCTCCCTCNTGTGTGTGTATATATATATATATATATATGAGTCCTACACATACAGACAAACCATAAAGATCTTACCTGATGCTATTTTGCTCTACTTTAAATATTTTGCTTACCTATATTCTTAACAAGGTTTTCTGTAGTAAAATGTTGGTATTTCCCTCGGCTGCATGCCTTGGCAAACAAATTGCATACGTACGT
>VWZN01010078.1:126473-148177 GCA_013396955.1 Regulus satrapa | reverse complement strand
ACAAAAAACAAACAAAAAAAAAAAAAAACAAAAAACCTAAACCAAGAAACGCCCAACACCAAAACAAACAAAAAACCCCAAAAAACCAACAACCAAACATCAAAATCCTGGATTGGTGTATTGGACAAGAGGACATAGAGCAAATTTTTTCTCCAGTTTAGTCAAAAAATATCTCTACCATATTCAGACACCCTGTGAATGCATCTACACCTGCCCTTGTCTTAACTGCCTTGCTCCCAGCAAGCACTGAGGTCTGGGCAAAGATGTTCAATATAGCAGCCATTTCGTGTCCTCCCATCTAGTCCTTTAAAGCTCATAATTTAAGGCAGTTCATCATAATTATAATATAGGCTTGTAATTTAAAGATTTTCAGTTGTACTTCTTTCCTTACATGGAAAATTTTTGGGTTGAAAAGAGTAATAAAAATGTTTATTTTCTCTAGAGAAGGTAATGGTGGCTCTGCATCTGTGAAGCATCTATAAGCTTCACAGGTGTCATCACTATTTTTTTTTTTGTGCACATGCACATCTTATAGCTGAGTGAGATGTGAATTCTCTCCTATACCATAAGGGCTTTTCACTTTTCCTGACTGTATTCATAGACTTCATAGACCTATGGCAATGTTGAATTGATGTTTTATGTGTCCTGGTATCACACACATACACGCTGTGATGGGAGCATAATCATGCTCCCAAATTTGGCAGCCTGGCCATGAAGTTCATCATGAGAAATCCCACTGTCACTTTCCTCAGCAAGAATGCAGCAGTTCTGCCATTGCTGTGGGCTAGCCAAGTGCAGGGAGAAGTCAAATTTAACTGACAAGCCCACTTTATGCAGGAGAGTTTATAGTTCTGAAGAGTACAGAACAGCTTAACTGGGGCCTTTACTTCTTGACCCTGCACTTGTGCCCCTATCCTTGTTCCTGAGTTATCTAGCCATGCAATGAGAAAACTATGTTAAACTGTCCTGCTAGATTCAGCATGAAGTTGAATTCATCAATTATGCAGGTTTTCCTGTATATGAACCTCTACAACACCCCTGAATATCACTTGCAAAAGGAAAGATCTGAGGGATAGGACACATTCTACACACTCTTCACACAGTCATTGAGACTTCTGATATGCATGGGAAGTGCCTTTAAAATAAATTATTCTTTGCAACTGCTTGTCTTCCTTGTCACGGCAGGGTGTCTCATTTCATGGGTCTGAAAGGTAAGGTAAAGAGGTATAAAAAGAAGAATTTGTTGCAGAAAAATACTGTTTATTCCAGTTCTATTGAAAGTTTCTGGAAATCAAAGGGAAAATCTATTGCCTTGAGCTGAGTATACATCAGTGGGTTTTATGGCCTCTGTGTTATTTCCTGCCCAGTTGTGTCTAATTAATGACAAAAGAAAGTGTTTTATGATTATTATGATGCAAAGGTTCTTTGGTTTGCTCAGACTGGTAATAAAGCTGTGTATGCTGAGAATGGAGAAAATGGATCAAATGACAAATGATCTCATTCAACTTAACCTGAATTTGAACGATTTTGAATTAAACATTGGCAGTTAATGCATTTTAGAAAAGGAATACCTATTGTGCACAACCTGCAGTATTTACTGTTATTGGATCTGATCCTGACTGCTGCCAGAGTAGTAAAAGGTACTCTGAGATGATATTAAAGAGGGCAACTCAGAAATTTTCTAGTTGGACCCCCATGGAGTAGGTTAGGGAGGTAACAGAAACAGAAAATATGGCTGGGGAATGAGAAGTACTGCTAGACTGCACTGACATTTTCTGCTTCGGATACCTCAGAGGCTGAGGTAATTAGCTCTTGCAGTGTGTAACAGTCAAGAGGGGACTAAAATTTGTGACTGAAATTTAAGATCTGTGTCCAAAAACTTTTCTTACAATGCTCTTGGAGGTAACTTTAAAGCACAATCAGCCTGCTTATAGTAGCTGCTCCAGGAAATTCAGGACTGGTGCTTCCTGTTTTCTTGTTCAGCTCAGCTTCAGCTGCCTCCAGGGTGCACCATGGCATGGGCTGAACAGCATTATCCTCCCTGGCTGAGTCAGCAGCAGACACCACTGAAGAAGACCACACGGCTGTTCTCACACCACTGCTCTGGCACCACTTCCCAGCACATCTGTGCTCCCAGATGAGGTGTGCTCCTTTGTTGATCAGGGACGCCATCACACAGATTGAAGTACAGAAACTTTTATTCCCAATGACCCTAGATAGAAAAGAGGGAAATTTTCTGAAAATCCTGGACCATAGGGATCTGAAGACCAAGTCTTAACTCCAGTCTTCTGAAAGAAATGTCTCTGCGTATTTTCCATTTGCCTTAGGTGAAAACTTTGCAGTAAGTAATTAAATGAGTATGTTAAACATACTTGAAAGATTTCTATTTCAGCTAGATAAAATCTTATTACTTGCCCTGCTTAAGATCAGATTTTTTTTATTTTATGAAAGTCTTACTCAAAATAATTCCACAATATACTGAAATTTCCAGTGACTAGAAACCAAGATAATGGCATTTCTCTTTCAAAATAAATATAAAGAGCATCCTTACTTATCCATGAGGTGAATCAAGGGCTTTGATTACTCGTCTTCCTTGGAAATGGCATGAGGATATGACAAATCATAAGACATGACATCTGATAGCCTGTGAAGGAATACATTAGAGAAACAGCCTCTGCACTTTGGACTTCAGCTGAGATTTTAGGGTTTTAAAGTTAGCAAAAGTAGCACAATTTCAGTTATTAGTTCTTCACTAACAACATTGGAGCCTGATGCAAAATTAAAACCTTCATCATCCTCCATTATACAGCCATACATAATTAATAAAATTTCCATATCACATATAGAAATTCAGTGTTTAAGTGTATGGCAAATTATCATATGCATTTACAACATTCCAGGCACTAATTAAGTAATCTTGCTCCATATGTTAGCATTCAGAAAAAAAAAAAAAAATAGCAGCAGATCAGAAGTTCATTACCTGAGCCACTTCAGAGACTCCTAGTCAGAAGTCTTTGACAGGATTCTAAAATTAACTCAGTGGGAATAGCAGAAACAAGGGCTAGAAGGAGAGAAATTAAGGTGTGAAGAACTGTTTATAATATTGACTAATTAGAGTGTGGGTTGATTCAATGTTCCTCTTTATTAGCTATATAAATAAAGATATTTGGAGTGTTAGCAGTTTTAGATGGCCACTTGCTGCTTTGAGTTTTCTGTACCTAGCATGTGATCTTACTGCTCTGACTTTACATTGGTACAGCAATATTGTCAGTGCCAGATACAGCAATTTCAAAATAAAATAATAAAACCAACCTTGCTTCCTGATATTTTTAAATGGATTAAAAAGCTGTTAAAACTATAAAGTAAATGCGAGTCCATTTTCCCTGCCTTATAAACCATATTTACAAGCTTTGCTCCAAATCTGTGAGCTTTCTCTGCTCCCTGAATATTAGTTTATTTAGCAATCTAAAAGCAACAGCTGAATAGTTTTTCTAATCATTAGCACCACTGATGTCACTGAGAGAGCTGAGCCTCACTTAAGGCATGCCCTGCATTATATTAAGCACAACTGTCAATCTACTAATGACCAAATTGGCTTTCTTTATAAATGTTATCCAATATGTTTTCTTGTTTAAGATGTTCTTGCAGAAGACATTATTCATGGCATCACTGGTCTCTCAAGATGGAATTGGACACCCAGATTACTGTGGTACTTTCTGAACTTCACAGAACAGGGAAATCTGGCATCAGGCACACCTCATCATTCCCTTGGAATGGTAGCCACCAGGAGGAAAAGCACTGTCTTGCTCCAGGCCATTTGGTGAAGTTATTTGAAGATGGTCACCAGAACACCAGGTTCCAACTAAGCCTCCCAAACAGTCCTCTAGGCTGGAAGGCTGCTTTGGAGATCTCCAAAACTGTCTTTCCTGAATTGGAATATTTTCCATCATTCTACTGTAAACACCTCAATATACTAAAGGATTAATTTACCAGGATTTCTCTGTGTCAGACCCACTTATCTCAGTTACTTCACAGAACAAACAGAGGTTCCTGATGTTCACTCACCCACCATGCGCATGCATCAATACCGTGCCCAAACTGGAGGTTCAGCAAGTGTTCACACCCTCCTGGGGAGGAAAATGTGAGCTATTGCACTGAGCCCTGCAGCCTGGAGGGCTCAGGCCAGCCTGACCATACTGTGCAGTGCTGCAGGCAGCAATGCCAAGCGTAGCTTTTCCTGAGCACCAGGAGGATGCCTATACCCCTGTCTGTGACCTGGAAGCAGCACACATGGAGGACATAGAGGCAGCAAATCCACAAACACACCAAAGTCCTTAGTGCTGCTGTTTCACTACTGATGGAAAGACAACCTAAGTTTTCATCTGACAGCTCATCCTGATTTATTTGTGAGCAAGTTATTTTCTGCCTCTCTGCTCTTAGACATGAAGCTCTGTCCATTTCAAGGTGGATTTCTGTACTGAGCTATGAGCTGGCTTCTCAGCACTCATGGCTGCTTGCCAGCCTCTTAATTCCATCCTGTAATCGTTAGAGGTTTGAAATAGGCATTTAGATCCCAGCCGAGGGTGAGACTGTGAAAGGGGCTCCTAAGCACAGACACATTGCTAACTAATCATGCCAAGCATTGATCATTCATGTATTTTTGCCATATCAGACTATACTTCAGTTACATCAGAAAAACAGAGGGAAAAAAATTCACATTCACTACCTGTTGCCTCACAGCCGAGTACATAGGGAGATGTTATCCATCCACAGCTTCTACTGTTGGCAGAAGGACTTCAAATGCTTGTGAACTTTAAATATCAGAATAAAATTATAAAAGTGCTTTTAAAAGGATTTTTATGACTGCCATTCCTATGGGATTACATATTAGCCTTTTCAAAGGGGGTATGAGAAATATTTCAATATTTCTACCATATATAAACTGCTTCAGTTAATAATAGAAGTTGCTACAAACTAAAAAAGCCTCTTAGGCTAACATCACTAGATTTATGATGGAGTGTTAGCCAATTGTTCATGGCAAAGGTTAGAGTACAAATTTAAATAAAAAATTGTATTGTTTAAAATATTACTCTTGAAATGTATGGCAAAACTTTGCTCTTATCTGCTGGAAACTACACTTACTACCAGACAACTGCAAATGAAATTTGCAAACATGTACAGCTCACTTGACATTTGATGGTCCTATGTTTGAAGCCATATCTGTGGTTCCAAGAAACAAATTACTCCATCAGACAAATCCAAAGTTTCCATGTATAGCTTTCTCCATGGATAGTTCTCTTATGAAATTTTCAAACAGAGAGAGCTCATGTTTTATCACAATATGAGCACAAACAATTGTATTTACAGGAAGGAAGCTGCTGTGACAGCTTTTCACTTAAGATGGTTTTTTTTCCTTGCCATTATCTGTACCTCTGTCTGGTTTAGGGTCCATTTGCTAGCTAAAAGAATCTAGTTTTTAATGAGTCTGAGTATTAGCTAACATTGCCAATGCCATGACATAGATGGCGGATTGCTACAAAGTACCTATGATGATAATCTTGCTCCTCATCTTTCTAGACATGAGAACAGGAAAAATGTTCCTTTCATATTCACATCTGAAAAGAAAAGTCTCATCATCCTTTTCCTCTTTTGGTCTTTGAAGTTTTACTGGTTGTCTGCCTTTTACCTTTGTCTGCCTTTACTGGAAGTCTTTCGGATGCCACAGAGCTTTGTTGGAGTCACAGATATCACAGCAACTTCATACAAAGATAATGGCACATTTTAGAAGAAACTGTGAAATTATTTTCAACAGGTGCACCACCATTAGAATGAAAATAAAGAGCAGAAGGTGGGTGTTTCACTAACAGTATAGCTTTGTAGTTACCTTTGTAAAAATAATGTCACGGAGAAGGTCCATTCCCATCCCCAGCAGGACATGAGGTAATTGTTCACCTGCAGTGAGCTGACTTTTGTAATATCAAACACTCTCTATCTATGCACTTACTGACTTTTTGTAGTACTCAAGAATGTTGCTTGTGTTGATTGATTTAATCCCTCATTTAGTGATGGCAAACTATCATATGAGTATGATCTATTGGCTTAGACCTGGTTCATTAACCTTACCACTTTGTCTCTGTGTGTCTCTAAAGCAAAGGCATTATTTTTCTGACCACAGGCAACAATCTGTGACTGAGCTTCAGAATAATTTTCAGCACTAGTAGGAAATAAGTACAGACCATAATCTTCCTCTAGCTTTTCTTGCAGAATCACATCTCCAGTAAGGACACCCACCATTGCCACTCCTGCCCAGGCCTCCTCTAGGCTCTTTTCATGGGAGGATAGATGTAACTAAACTGAAATATTCCCAAAGAGCTAGATTTTGACCTTTTTTTGGTACTTTGTTCACTAGAAGCCTTACAGATGTCAGCAGGGAAATTTAAATAACTTGTTGTTAAAAATGAATACAAATAATGGTGCCACACTCATAAAGAACATACTTTAGATATCTCATTATCATCAAAAGGACAGAACTTAAAGTATATAAATGGCGGCTGATCAGTTGGGTGCATGGAGAGGGATATGGTGGCAAAGTTGAATACTATCACTCATTACACGTGTAAACTACTTCTTTCACAATCATTCCTATGAAATTTATTAGTATCCTTTTTATTTATCCTTTTATTTTGGACATAAAGCCTGTACAAATGAAAATTAAAAAGCAAGCAAACAAACAAATAGAGTATTTTTTTCCCTTTTGGTACATTTTAAGGAATTAATATCTTCTGCTCACAAAGCATTTGAATATATAAGATGCCTAAATATTAAATGAGAAAAGTGTATGAATTTATATTGACCAGAACAGAACTGAATTCCATATCAAGTACACTTTTTATTAGAAATTTTTCTGCAATACAGCTGAGAAACACTGTTGGTCATCTACCAATATTAATATTTTACTTAATGTACAATTTGCAAATATATAGCACAAGCAGCACATACTTCAAAATAACTGACACTTGCATCATTCAGAATAGTTTTCAGATTTAAGTGTTTTGTTTTTTAAAAAATCTTGATCAGTGTTTTCTTGTGTTTAACATGTACACTACAATATCTTGGTTTTATTTTATCTGTTAAAAATAGATCTTCATTAGTTAAGATTTTACAATTTTGTTGAAACTTATGCTATATGATTCTAACTGCAGAGTAGCACAGTTTTCGTCAGCATCATGCCAAGTGTTATATCTAACAGCCAAAAGAGAATATTTATAGTTCAACAGATATATCTTATCATACAAAGACTATAAAACAAATTGGCCATGGCTGTTCAAGCCTGTAGCTTCACAAACACGCCAATAAACAGCAGGTAATGTTTTGCTCTGTCCCATGCAGTTTTAATCATTGAAGACAAGTAGTTAATTAATGAGTCACAAGTTCACTAAGATTTGACACTGTGGAAAAGGACTAATAATCATGCCATATGATGAATAAACCAAACACTAAGAGGCAAAGAAAACAACTCCCATGGTAAAGTTACATAAGGTAATGTAAATTATTCAAGAGAACTCAGTGACAGGCATTTAATTTTTTAATGTAAAGTAATACAAGAATGAAAAATCCTAAGAATGCTGCTGATGATGTCTCTAGAGTAGGACAGAGTATATTTTACTGCCCTTTCTTTTCTAGTAGAGTCTAGGGAAATAACATGGGGAAAATTACGTCCAACAGTAAAAACAGGGAGAAAAAAGAGGATCCGTGAAACATGACTTCCATTACTGACAACAACCTTTAAGTTTTTGAGACTGTAAGTTCTGGTCCTTAACCAAGGACAACTTACAGATATCTGTGATCTGAATACAGTAAACTGACTACAGGAGGCAGAGGCAGTGTACCTGTGCAATTCCTTCCTGAGTAAAGAAAATGAGAAAGCAAAAGAGGTACATATGGATAACTGTTTCCAAGAGGAGCCAGGGGACCTGCAGAGAAAACTAAAAGGAAAGAGCATGTGGACCTTACAGTCCCAAGGGGACCAACACTGCAGAAGAGGCCACATCCAGCCTCCCAAAGGCAGTAACACTTGTGGCAATTGGGAAGCCATGGAAGTGTGGAGCTTCTGTTATACAAACACACAAACCATGAAAGGCAGAAGGATGCACTTCTGGGAGGTATGTAGGGAAGGTATTGAAGGTATCGACCTGGAAGAGAAAGGCCCTGAAAAAAAAAGAATATTCTGCCTCTCTAAGGCTGCATATTTTCCGTCTGTGCTCAGATGAGAAATGGGCACCTACCTTTACCAGGTACCTCTAAAGCTTTGTTCTGAAACATAACCAGAACTCAAGCCTACAAATTCAGGTCTCATTCTAAGAGGGAGTTATTAAACAGTGCTGAAGCTTTCAGTCTACAGATGAATTACCATTTTTCATCACACTCTCTCTGCCTCTTAAATCTACTAAGCAGAGTTGCTAAAGTCTCTGTCTGATATAATTTGGTTCAGCAGGAACACCTCCTTTCTAAGGTGCTGGATGAGTGATTCATCATCCATGGTGCTACAAAGTTGAAGTTAAGTATATCAAAATACGTGATGCACCAGTGCAGCCTAATAGTGGTGTACAAGGGAAACCTTGCTTCTTCTCTTTGAAAATATTCTGTTCCATAGCTCTGATGATCTAGTAATCTTCTGCTTGCTTGCTTTCTTTTTCTGATCTATAAAGATAAAGCTATATTTGGGGTGGCATTGCATCTTGTTTAATATGAGATAAGAAAAACCAAAAATACAAAACATTGCAAGATTGAGAATGANCCCCCCCCATTTTTTTCTTTTTTCTTTAATCCAGGTTTATAAATTTTAAATATAAATCTTATTGGTATCTTTGTTTATTCTTGGTTTAATCCTTTGTAGATCCTGAAGCTGCTTTTCATTCAATTCATGCTCACATGTGTCTGACATTTATAGAAATAGTTCCAACTGCTAACAGTAGTCCCTTCAAAATTGTGCTTGTGTCATTAAATGTTGATTGTTTTCTTCTTATGTAAAATATAAAGATAACCTCCCCTGTCCTTCACCAAGATATTCTCAAACTACTTAATGAAGCTGGCAATTAGGTCATAAGTGTCATGACTATACCATGACGTACTGTTTTTAATGGTACTTTGCAAGTGAGATGAGATGTTATTAGCTTATTATACTATACTATACTATACTATACTATACTATACTATACTATACTATACTATGTTACGTTACGTTACGTTACGTTACGTTACGTTATCATATCATATCATATCATATCATATCATATCATATCATATCATATCATATTTTAAATATTATTTAGCTTTATGGTGTTCAAAAAGCTAAATACATGTGTTATATCTGAAGAATAGTAAATTTTCATTATATTTACTCCTTTACAAAGCAATGACTAGTTAGAATTCAATGTAATTTATTAGAAATAGGTTCTGTGTTAGTTTCATAGCTAATTCTCAAAATCACCTTTTTTTTTTTTTTTCTGAAACGAATTCTAAAATATTTTTTAACAAAAAACAAAGTTATCTGCTATCCCATGTCATTTAATGGATAAAATAAGTAGATATGTCAAAACCTTCATGTTGAATGAAGTCAGAAAGTACTTCTAAGCATTTTGCCCCTTTGTCCTTTTCTTAGCTTCCCGTTTGTTATTTTGATATCAGCACAGTCTCATATGCCACTGTGCAAGAAGAATGAGTGACAAGTAAGAAGGGTCACTCCTCCTGTGACTTTAGGAGAACACTCTTCTGTTCCTTTAATACACCTTTCACAACAAAGTGTCCATTATTTTACATTGAGGGGCCCTTCCAGTGGCACTGCCTAATCTGGCACAGGCTCTTTACATCATCTGAGGGGTGAAGCATATTGTAGTTCATTCCTTCCTGTATATATTTGTAATTCTTTCCCACTGTTAGTTTAATTTCTCTGCTATATCAAATATAAACCTTCTCCCCTTTCATGATTAAAAAGCCAGGGTGATTATTTTACAAGGCATGCAAGCTGTTACTCTAAAAGTTGTTTTGATATTTTTAACTGGAGAGAGGAATGTTTTTCCTTCTGCTCTGTATTACTATGCAAAGAATCATCATCCTGAAATATCACACCTCTGAGGTTAAAAGCATGCCATATAAAAGAAATGCTGTGGACTACTGAGCATCATGACCACCAGCAATACCAAAACCAAACAAATAAACATGTAAATAAGCAAATTAAATAAGCCCTGAGCCTCCCAAGGGGATCACTTATAGAAAATGCCGTATTTTTATTCAATACTACAAGGGGCTTGGGGAGTGTCTACCTTCATTGTTCCCTCCCTCTGGTTTCCTTTATGATTTTCTTTTACTTGAGGTTCAACTGTAAAATCTCTTTCATTTCTATTACCAAAAAAGTATCTATTAAAAAAAATTTGATATAATTTTCTCATCTGTTCTTCTGTTTGTTCAGAATACAGGACTGTAAGCCCATCCTTTGCCTTCTTCCAGCCCTTCTTCACTTGGCTTCATTGCACAACAGATCCTTGACTCCGCACCTCACACTGACTCTTTCATCTTACCTTGCATTTATCCCCTCTACATTCTACTTTGTTCAAATCAGAAAAGTAGAAAATAATGTAATTTTCTCTTTTCTTCTTTTCATGTGCTTTTTTTAAAGTTGTGTTTGATGGTTGGAGCCTCTTTCTTACCTCACTGACATTTATCTGCTTTTTGCTCTCCTATAATGCTTGCTGCTGTTTCAATCTTCAGCTCTGAGGAAACAGAGTAACTTTATTATTAATATCATGCTAAATTTACATGTAACTAAACATGGAACTATAATAATTTCTATTGCATTTTGAATTTAAGACCAGATTAGTGTTTGTATTTGTTTTGTGTCCATGGTATCCAAATAGAAATCCACTGAAGCTGCAGTTTTCTTGGTACATCTCTTAGCAAGTGGGATAGAAACTTTGGACATGCAGTAAAGATCAGTGTTTATCTCACTGAAGGTAGACTGATTTGAGCTATGCAGTCACAAACTGTGCTGGGTGTCTTTTCAGGGAAACCTTCACAAAGACCATTGGGATACTTTCTAGAGAATGTTAAAATTACAGATGACATTTAATTTGTCAGTCTCGAATATAAAGCAAATTTCTGACACCACAAAGAGCTGTTGAGTTGTTCTGTAGTACTTCTGTATACAACAGCCAGGAGAGGTGACAGAATTCCAGTCAGGTTTCATCCAGGAGTGCCTCCACCACAGGTCCAGGGGGAAAGATAAAAGCACATGACCAGGACACAGTGGTATTCCCACAACATACAGGGCTTCATGTTTCAGGGGCTTTTTGCATAAGAGGTGATAACTTCATATTTAGCAGTCCTCAGTGGACTTTTCTTCCCTGAATGTGCTCTGCTATTTATGAGCCTGTGCACATTTACTATGGAAAGTGTTCCTTGGAGGTTTCATAGCTAGACATTACACTGGATGAGAAAATACATTCTAGCTTTGCTTTGAAGCTGCCTCTTGCTGGTTTATTTGATGGCCATTAAGTTGTGGATTGGAAGAGACAGTGAGTGGTTCCCTACTCATCTTCTCAATGTCTGTAATGATTCTGTGAAGCACTGCTGCATTCCCCTCCAGCTCCTCTTTTCAGCCTGAAGCGTTCTGGTCTAAGGAAATTCAGTGGCTTCTCACACATACTAATTTCATACCTTTAGACATACCAATTTCTTTTTCTGCACTTTCCCAGGTCTGCTATGGAAACAAAGCAAAATTCAAGTTAAAGGGCATCCTGGATTTATACAGAGGTATACATTTTTTTGTTTCATTGTTTTTGGTTTTTTCTTTGGTTTTTTTTTTTTGTTTTGTTTGTTTGTTTGTTTTGTTTTGTTTTCTAATAGTTGCTAAAATTCCATTTTCTTCTTAAGAGGCTAGTAATGACTCAAGTTTTGTTTTCACAGTTCTGTCTATTATATCTCAAGTTCTTATTGCTTAAATGTATTTTTTTCCCCTCTGAGGAATATTCCAACCTTTTGCATGGAACTTCACCTACCATTTTATCATCTCTTTATTATCCGTGTTTATCTATTCCACTAAGTATAATTAGAAAACCTTTTCAGCTAACTTTTGAAAACCTGCAATGTACATATTGACTAAACTCTGGTTTTGATTTTGGATTCAGTTAGAGGAAATGTGTCTTTAATATATGTAATTCCAAAAACTCCTAAGTAACTAATAAGTCCACACATATCATTGTCCTAAAACACCACTGAATTGTAATGTGAAATAAAATCATGCGCACAGCTTAATGATTAAACAAATCAAGTTCAGTTTTTCTTCTTGACACTATTCAAGGAAATGTCATGAAAGGATAAAAAATTGTGATCCATCAGTGTCTGTAATTAAGAGTTCTGTACTAGTGAAAAAGCTCAGTAAGTAATGAGATTTAAAATCTATTTTTCAGAATAACTCCAGCTTGCCAGAAAGAAATAGCAGGAGTACACTTTGGCACTAATCTTCTTGGAATGCAAACATTTTATGTCCTATGCTTTTATAGATTTAGAGCTAGATAATGATTATTATATGAATTGTCACTAAAGAACATAGAAGGAGACCAAGATCTAAGAGTGAGTGCAATCATTACCTATTTATTTTCACACAGCTATGTAGCTTGTGGTGACGGGAATGACTGGAATGGTGACACTCACCAGTAAGTCAAGTCCCTTCTGATTTAGAGCATTCTCCAGATCTTTTGAGAGGGATGCTTTTGAAAGCACCAGTGAAATGTAGAGCTTGCCATAGCTTTTACATAACTTTTCTTGTTTACCTCCTGTATATAAGATGTCATGAATGCTGCTCTTACATGTATTTTTAGAATAGCTTTTTTCAAGTAAAACTCCTAAATTTTTAATTTGGAGTCTATTTGAATAGAACTGCTAAATATGGCTGATAAACAGCAAAAATGTGCCATAATATTACTCTCACTTATTACCTAAGCCACTCAATAATGGTTTAGTACCGTTCTAATTCCATTCAAAGTTTAAAGAACTGTTAAAAGTGTTCAGAAACAGGAATTATTTGAATTTTGGAAGTACATTCTTTTTTTGACTGATGATGAGGTACCTTAAGACATGTTAGTCTGTGCAGTTTAACAGAGGACAGAAAAGAATTACTATTTTCTCAAATCACATACTGCATGGTACCAGAAGAGAGACTATAGGTAAATTTTCATTTTCTCTTAAAGATTGCGTGAGGGGCTTCAGGTTTCCATATTTATGAAATAATTTTAGAATTATGGGTTATATTTTGTTACCTTCTTCAAGTCTATGCAAGACTGAAGCACTTCTCCACAAGATAATTATTTCTATATTATGTCAATAAAATTATCTGAAATAGTCTCATTTGCTATTATGGGTTTAATTGATTGGCAAAGTATATATTATATGCCTGAATCCTTTAAATTTTATGTTTTTAAGAAGATTTAAAAATTAGATCATATAGGTACTGGTGGTTATGAGAAATATGTACTTTGTATGATAAAGTACAATAAATAATTTATTCCAAATTATCTGATCATGTTTCACTCTACAAACATGTCCTACACCAAGGAAAGCAATTCTAATATTTGTAATTCTGTGAAATGCCCTAATTTTGAGTTCAGAAAACTATATTACATTAACCCAATTCATTCATCCTGAAAACTTTAATTCCATACTGTAATTCTGCTGAACATTTTTAATGAACTGGTTTTTGACAGAAGATGGAGCATAGTCAAATTTTTGGAGAAATGTTATTCTTTGAGATATCTGGTGGAGTGATTATTATTCAGGAATTCTTTATCAAAAAAAGTAATACATTTTTTGGCATTCTCATTCTATACTATTTTAATAGAAAAACAAAACCCAAGCTTGTGTAGTTTCTTTCTTCATTTGCATTTAAATGCAGCAGTAGAAAAATATTTTCTTGAGTAAATAAGCTTGGAAGAATTTCAGAAACCTGATCAATATTGATTCTATCAAGGCAAAGTTCCAAATAAATTCCAGTTGAAAATGTAGACTGGATTATGAATTGGTTTAAGGAAAAAAAAGCATCAGATTTATTGAAATAATTATTATCATTGAAGTATTTTGCTGTTTATGACAACCAAAGGCAGTAGAAATGTTAAACAGAGAGAAAAACAGAATCAACATCCAGAAAAATAACATGCAGTTCTCTAAAATTTTCCTTTTAAAAAATGATTCCTTACATTTTTTTTCAGTGATTTTTACCCCTAAATAAGGAAAAGAAGGAGAGGAAAATGCTAAGCTGCTAAAAATATTTGTATTTGAGACCATTCCTTCATTAATCTCTGGAGAAATATGTTGAATACTTTTGTTTTTTCTTTATAAAGTTATTTTCTTTAGAAGCCCTTTTCATTCCCATCTCCTATGATGTACAGGCTTTTAGTCAGAGCTTTTAGGCTTAATGATATTGATTTCACCACTCTGATGGAGCCTGCCCGAGTGATGTGTTCTTCACCCTGTTACAAACACATAATTTTGGAGGAGAAATCATAATTAAAGTTTAATAAAGAATTGCCTGAGACAGAAAGAACTGAGTTTAAATTTGAAGCATTTTTCTTTCATGTTGAGATGCTTAAAGCTGTTATCTCCTTTAATTTTTCACCAAAGACTCACAAATAGCTTTTACCTTACACATGTATGCACACTAGAGTATTTCCTCAGATGCATATTATTTCTTCAGTATTTTATTGCATATAAAATTTTAAAAAATTACTCTGAGATCATGGCGAATGAGCTTAGATTTAGTGTGGTCCAAAAGAATTTAAAGAAGTAAAACAGAAGTCTATTTTTGTTTTAAAAACCATGCTTTCAGAGAGATACTGAGGCTTGAATGTACAGCTACGAAGCTAGTTTGTGAGCTTAGAAAATTGGATAAATAACACATATAAGTATGTTACTGGATCAAATCTTTTTACCCCAGATGTTTTTATGTATCTTGTCTCCGACAATGGTCAGATGTGAAAATCCAGGAAAGGGGTTTTTTTTACAGTGCCTGTACAAGCACTGTTGTGATGTCTTCTCTAATACACCCCTGCAGAAGTTTAAGGACTCCCTGTGCTGCTGCACTTGCTCTCTTTTTGTGTTTAATGTTCCCTGATGGGTCAATCTTTCAGCAATTTTCTGAATTTTAACACACAATATCATGAAGCAGAGTATTTAAAACTTTAATGTAAATTGTGAGAGCAGCTTGTGTTGCTTTTCAGTCTGGAGCTTGCTCACTGGGTGGGTACCTTCAGGCAGTTGTATCATAGGAAAGTGATGATCCATGTGCCCATTCTCTTGTCCCTTCTGTTGGTCCCTGGCAAGCTGGGGAGCTCTGGAGTTCTTGGCTTCATCCAAAAGGGGAGACAGGACGACATATCCTACATTTTATCACATTTCAATAGGCTTATGCTGCTGCAGCTGGACTAATACTAATCTTCAGGGCTGCTTGACTACAGCTGGCATGACTTCAGGGCAAAGTCAAACCAGATACTGCAATGCAAACAGCTTCCCATACTTCATGATTGCCTGCTACAATGGAGTTCTTGATATTACTCTCCAAAGAATTTTGTATTTCTAAAAGTAATAATTTATTCATGACAGTTTGAGCCTTAGTTTTTCTTGCTGTATTAACCATGAAAAATTAGCTCCTACAAAATGAACTTGAAGAAGAAAACTATTCTGTTTCCTAGAACCTACCCTATATAGGGAGTCATATGATTAGTTCCTGATTTAAACATCAGTTATAATCAAAAGCTTCAGGCCAAAATTGCTCCTTCAAGGTAATTGTCCAAGAGTTTTGAATTACAGTGGTGGGTTGTTGTAAGCTTCAAGTTGCAGGAATTAATAAGATCTAATCTTTTTATGTGTTGGCACTGAAGAAGGAACTTCAATCTCTGTAGTAGAAACATTGGACTGAGTCTAAATATTCTTAATTAATATAACCAGATCACTGTTTTTAGTTTCTGTGTTCTAATTTTAATTAATAAAAACCTGTAGTGGATTTGAAAGAGCATTGTAAATCTAACTTCTAAAATACTAGATTTCATACACCTGACACCAAAAAGCTGTCAGAACTCTGAAGTTTTACAATCATGGAGTAAATATATTAATTTCTCTTCTCTTTGTGTCTCTGGAAACTGCTGTTTTTTGTTGGTTTTTCTTTTTTTAATTTTTAAAATAATCTTTTGAACTAATGGATTCTTTTTTAATCCTACAAGAGAGCAAAATGTTCCCGGAGTTAAACTGAACAGAATATTGTGAGTGGTATGCTGGGCAAACAGTCAGCTGAATGCTCTTCACAGAGATTCAAAATCCCTCTTTGATTACTGTATTTGGGTAGTATTTTGCAGATACAACAAGCTACCTCAGAAGAGAGGCTCTCTCCTGTGTTGCATGGACTCCAAGGAAAACAGAGGCTTGGCGACCTTCAGAAAGACAATGTAAGCCATAAAAAAAACTGTTTAAAGCAGTGGAAAGACTGAGTGAGTACAAAGTTGTATGAAACAGATCATAACTTTCTGAAGAACAGAATCGTGTTCAGCAACTGAAAAATATTTGAAGCCTGACAGGAGGAGATGAATTAACTTCACGGGTTCCTGCTGCTCAAGGGTACATCTTATAAGTTGCTGCATATCACGAGCCCTTACCTCACACTTTACTACTCTATAGAACACTCATAAGCTGGACTTAGCTAAAGACTAACTTGGATAAAACACATTTCCAAGGAAGGTGTTCCAGTAACACATTGAATCTTGTTTTGTCCCACTGGTTTGGCACACTGGTTAGAATTGCAGCAGTGCTGGGACAGGCGGGCTGCACAGCCCTCCAGCTGCTCTTGGGTCTTTTTTGCAGGAGCAGATGCTATGCCTCAGGGTGCAAGCACAGAGGAGGGAGTGACTTCCAAGACAGTAAATACACTCTTTCCACCCAGCAATAATCACTGCTTTTCAGGCTCTAAGTTACACAGACTGCAGATGCCATCAGTTAAATTGGAAATAAATTCCTGATCTGTAATACACTTCCTGTTTAGATTTAAGAAAGGTTTCACTCATTAACTTGTCAGAATAAAATAAATTTTAAAATGTGCCTGGAAATGTCTGCCTTTGTTCCCAGACATTGAGGATTCAGTGTTCCTAAGTGCGCTGAGCACATTTGAGTAGCACTGCACGAGTACTGCTCCACTGGATTGTTAACAGAAATGAGACTGCTTACACGACGCCACCCCCAGAGAAAAATATTTTTAATAAATAGGTGTGTTCTGAGGCAAAAATGTCATATTCTTTGTAATCTATTATCTATCCTGCCCAGGATGCTGAGATAAGTAGCAGTTTTGTCATTTAATGATACATTTATAAGGCATACTCAGTTTGCAAAGTTAGAATTTGGAAATTATGACATTTATTGTAGGTGTTGTAGTAGCAACTTTACTTGCTTTTAAGGAGATAGATTTTCTTTACTTTCAGCTTTCTGAAAAATTGATTGCTGGGAACAAAAGTGTTTTTATTGAGTATCTTGTCATGCTTCCAAGGAAGTTAAGATTGTGATTGTTCAATAGCACTAGGAACAGTGATAATTTTACATTTAAAGTGTCAAAATTTACTTAGATGAAAGGTTGAGGGGAAATGTTTTCCATTTTTTCAAAAGAATACTTTACCTCCAAATATCAAGACACAGGAAAATATGCAAGGAGAAACTTTCTGGAAATTGTAAATGCTCCTTAGTTTCCCCCGTATCTCCACTGGTTTATAAAAATTTGAAGTAATATTAGAACTTATTTACCCCTGCCTCTTGGTTTCTGTGAATTCAGTAGCTCTTTCATTACATTTAAAAACAAAGACCTTAAAAAAAAAAAAACCATAAAAATGAGTAAAAAAAGAAAGAAATGAAACATAAACCGCTGCTAGACTGAGTCAGATATTTGCAAGATTTCTCTAAGATGCAAACTACACAATTCACTATGCACTTTCTTAAAAACTCTTGGTATCTTAGCAACATCAATATAAGTATTCATTTTTATTGTAAGATTAACAAAGCGATCATGGTACATCCAATATTGATCACAGAGAAAAAGTCAATACCACAATTTCAGAGAAATCATCTCAAAAAAGGATAATTGTTTTTGATATTTGGAATAACAAAAGCAGCACTTAAACCTCTTGAAAGTGTTCAAAATGCAGGGAGCCAAAAAGAAAAGGATGTGTAAATGAATGTCATCCTCAGAAATGCAACAGTTGTAGCCTGCCTTTGGTAACAGCTAGAGCAGCACCACTAAGGTGCACAGGGAGGCTGAAGGGGATTTGGCACTTATTAGGATATGAGTAGTACATGTTTCCTTTGTATAAAACATAGAATTTTTGACCTGGAGCTCAATTAAAATGAGTACTTGCTGTACAAGAAGCAGAGTAATTCAGCAGAGGATTTGTATGTTTGAACAAATCTCTTTACCACAAGGAGAGATACTGAAAGATAAATAGCATGTTTCTCCATTTCCCTTTGTTTTTCTTTTTATTTTTCTTCTAGATGATGGTGACCTTAAGACCTCTGTTGCATGGAATACCAGAATTTTAGAAACCACACTTTTCAACTATTTTTAAGAAAATAAAAAGATACATGATGTGCATCCCAAGCCCAAGGGATTTAAATTATGCTTTGGATAATATGTTGTGAAGAGACCAACAAAACCAGGGTTTTATCTCTGAGGTAAATGGGTTGAAACAGAAGAATGGCAATTCTTTCATGTTTGTATCAGACAAAAAGCAAACTGGAAATGTGCGTTTCTTGAGTCAGCTTAATTGTAGTTTTTCAAAGCTTTGCAATGCATTATAGAAACATGAACAAAACATATTCCTCTTTTAAATTTTTTTGTCTTCCTAATTTAAATATTCTGATACAAAAGTACAGCAATTTTAGAAATTCATAGCAATTTTTAATACATACATTAAAATGAGGTTTTAAAAAATTCTTTATGATATTGTAGCAACAAATATTTAAAAATGAGACTACAGGCAGGTCTTGGTACATTTACTGTAAGTCATTAAGAAAACCCAAAGTATTTATTAATTCACCACTCTGTGAAATCTGGGATTAACTGAGGAGTAATGAGTGAATAATTAATGTAGCTCAGATTTTTGAGACTGAGCACATTGTGTTTTTTTATCTCAGATATTCAGCTCAAATATGTTAGGAAAAGGAAAAGTCCATGGAAGGAACAACAAATGGGAATGTTTCCTTATTTCATGGTGCTTTCAAATTTCACTGAGCATGGGCATTGCATGCTTTCAATAATAGAATTTAGTGTATTAATTATGAAGCACCTGTTCATTATGTTCATAGGAACACATACTTAGGAGAGCAATCATGATGTCTTTTTAAAAATCAACTGTACTTTTCTTCTTTTGAAACAAAAGCCATGGGTAAGGAGCAGTGAAAAGACCTGACTTGACTTATTTCTAGCAAACTGACCATGGATTCAAGATTAAGAAAGCACATTCAGCCAGGTCGAATGCTATGGCAGTTTTGTTTTTACAGAATTTTCTTTAATTTGAGGAACTACGTCAGTTTATTTATAATTTATAGTAATTATTAGAAAAGTTCTCAGACATCTCTTGTGCTTAACTTCTTTGGTAAACTGTGGGATGAATAGAGAAGATTAACACAATTGTATTCCCTGGGATGATTAGGATCAAATTAATCCATGTTTAACATCCTTACCTCACCAGTAAGAGAAACTGCATATCCTGTGCTATCTTCACAGGTTTCCTTGGCTGTGCAAAGTAGGAGGCATGGAAATGCTGACCATAGATTATGTGTGGGCTTTCCATTACCTTCCTCCATTACTGCTTTTCAATTCCATGCTGGAGAATGGAGAAGATTCAGGACATTTTAAGAATTTGATCAATTTATGTAAAATGGGGAAAGGCAGGTACCAGTGGTTTCAGGTAATTTTCAGACATGTACTGTTCTATTTGTAAAACAAATATTTATTAAATAGCAAAAATATTTTAATCAGCTCTCAGGATACTGTGAATGCATTTAAATGAAACTAGGCTGCTGTGTTTCTGGTACTGAATTCCTCATGGTGTACCTGAGACTTGTGAGCACTCTATTTTACCTTATGGTTCTGTTCTTGAAAGAGGAAAAAACCAAAAAAAACCCTATCAATCTAGATGTATATTGTCAGTCAGCGTAATTTAGAAATTTCAACCGCTGGAACATAATGAGCCTATTTTAGGTGGTCCTTGCTCAACAGAAGGCTCTGCACTGTACACAATCAAGGGAACTATTTTGGTTACACACGAACACATGGTACAACTCACATGCTCCACCCTTGAAAGTCCTCAATGCACAGAACTCACAATTAATTAAACCCTGGTACCCAATACACTGAAATATTATTTTTGAAGATACAGTGATTAAAATAAAATACTATATGAAGAATTGCAAATCATAATATTCATAAATCACATAATGCTTAGGAAAATGGCAACTTTTCTTTATTCACTTTCTCTGCTTATTTGTGCTGTGTCTAAACAGCAAGTGGATGATTTTTTTCCACTAGACTGAAACCAAGACACAGAAAAAGGAAAGCTGTGAGGAGAGGTATTTTGTTGTGATTGTTAATTATTTTTTGAAATCTGTTTCCAGGGATCACTGCTTTCTAAGAGCTGTAACTCAAACAAATTTGCTAGTAGCACTAATATGTTATTTGGGTTGATAAAAATAGGAAATTATAATTGTTTCACATTAATGAAGAGACAGTAAAATTCCAGACAAGTTTCCTATAAATCAAAGAACAACCTCTATTTTTTTTCTCATGGTTCTATTTATTCTTCATGCAGAATCCTATATTTACCCAGTGAATATCACATTTTTTCTTTTGGAATTAGATATTCAGCTCACATTGAGGCTCTTAGAAATGATCGATAAATCTGTGGTGAGTTTGCGTAAGTATTTTTCTCAAATGAGTCAAGTCCTTGACTGAGATATTTTAATTGCTATAATTTGAATAACTAATTCCAAGTTCTGAAAATTAGGTGAAGGTAGTATGTGATTAACTGCTGTTAATGGAGCCATTACCTGATCAAGTAACATTTCATTCTTGGAACTGATTATCTCTAAATGCAAATGAAATTGATCTGAATTGTCTTTTTTGTTGGATTTATAGTACATATTTTAAATATTCTGCAACTACCATTATGTAGCATATTTTACCATTTTTATTCTTCTGGCAGCTCTCTAAGTTTATATGTCTAACACAAAATCAGAAAAATTCTGCTCCGAACAAGAAGGGTACCCATTCACATGCAAAAGTTTTTTGCTCATAACATTGAGCCAAGATGAAATTGAAACTAACTTTTAGTGAAATGGGAGTTAGCAATTATGCCAAAAATTACTTACATTGCTTCACATAGACTATATCAAAATGCAAAAAATTATCTAGTGACAGGATATAAAATTATTGATGAAGGAAATTTATCATGTTGTGGGATTCATTTGTTTAGTTTGAACTGCTGCTGGTCTATTTTCATCACTTCTAGACTTTTATTTAGTTCAAATGTAAGGAATGTCAAGAAATAAAAGTGATGGAGCTGTGCACAGGGCACTGAAAATTTAGGAATTAAAGGGATCTTTGCCCAAAAAAAAAAAAAATAGAAAAA
>VWZN01010078.1:107873-122023 GCA_013396955.1 Regulus satrapa | reverse complement strand
CTGAGGAGCACTGGTGTCAGGTAACACAGAAGTTAGCACAGCCTAGGCATATTTGTGAAATAGAATGGATATAATCCATGAGGTAACTCAAGATTTAGGGCAGGAGAAGTGAAAGGAAAGTAGATTCTTTTTTATAAGCAGGCGAATAATTCAGAACAAACTCTTTATTTGCTTATTATATTTTTATCTCTTTTTCTGTGCAATATTTGTCCATATACAGGCCTTTATTTTCTCTAATGTATTCATAATTTACTGTATTATTTCTCTGAGAAATTTTTACTCTGAAGATTGTCTGTTAGAAGTTTATTGCAAGCATTCATTATTCAAAATTCATGCTGTTCATCATCAAAATATATAATCTAGTATATTTTTTCTTCTTTGCTTGATGACTGGTTAAACATAATTCTTAGATTTCAAATGCAAACCATGATTTGCAAACTTGCTTTCCAAGTTTATTATTAAATACAATTTATTTGTTTCTGGGTCAATAATTTTTTAAAAATATTGTAAGACACATGAAGATCTCAAACAAATGGGTGGAGCACTTCACTGATATAATTTATCACTGAAACTATTTATCTGTGAAAACATTCTATTCGCTCTATGGCGAGCTCTGTGTTTATCAAGTTTACTTATAGTGATTGCCCAATTCTAAGGTTACTTTATTGTCCTTCCTTGGAAGATTGTTAGTAATAAAGAAAATCATATGCATTGTTCATTTGACTTGTTTTACCTCTGATGCTGACCAAAACAGGAATTTCCTCAAGGTGAAGAAGGCCTGCATTAGCAACACATGACAAACAGTCCTTTAAACTTTATCCCTTTCTACTCCCTAGTACACATTGTTCAGTGCCAAAGCCTAATTTTCCTTACTTATGAAATTTAAACTGAAATTCTGATTGAAATTTCTGAAGGCAACTCTGAAATTTTTAACAAGTGGCAGAGAAACAGTCTTAAAGTCTCCACAGAAGAAAAGGTAACTAGAAAAGAAGCATCACAACTACCTATTCTGGTAGACTTAATAATCACCAGAATTAAATGTTTTGCTTTAATTTTGTCTCATGATAGTCTTCTGAAATGCTTCTCGTGAAACAACTTGATTTCCATAATTTCTGCCATATCCATCAGTATTTTGAGAGTGCATTTTAGTTGTATCATGTGTTATCCCAAGTTGAAATTAAAACAAAGATTTTCTATTCCAATTCCTTTTCTTAAACCAAAACTGCACATGCCAAGTTATTACTTCAGCATTTATTCTGTGTTAGCTCCTCAGCACTGTTGGATTTCAACAAGGATTCAGGAAAAGCTTTGCATTGGTGGCCTCCTTTCTCTCAGTCCTGAAGAGCTGCTAAGTGTGCAGGTTCCCTGGCAAAGTGCAAAAATACACAAATTGCATTGCATTTGTGATAATTTGTAATCAATCTATGTTTGAGGACCAAATTAGGATAACTGCATCTCCTATTTTTATTAACGTGCAGCAGGACTGAATATAGACATTGATTTCTTAAATACTATGAGGTTCTTTTCGGACAAATGATGAACAAAATGGCTTATGGCTTTGACTATGATTGTGTGTGGCAAATGCAGCTTGAGGGCGTTTATTTAATCTTTCCTTTAGGACAATAAAAATAAAACTTTTTTTTATATGCCTACACATTGAAAATCCAGGAAAGGACTGTTTTGAGGAAGAAGCTACCATTAATGGCACTTGAAAATTAACATAAAAAGACTTTGTCTATCATGGCATATTCTATTACCATGCTTATCATCCCCAGTAGCAAATCAAAGTGAGGAAAAAAACCTCCTAGTTTGGTGGAAAATCATTCATGATTTCTCTGGGACTTGATTTTATATTTGGTTTTATCTCTGGTTTTATATTCAAAGTCAATGAAGTTTCTTATCATATATACTTATCAGTGCCACCCTGAGTCATCTCTTTGCAAGTAGTTGCATAAATGATGTACATAGAAGTTTTCCCAGATAGATCCAACTGTAGTTAAATTATAACAGGCAGAAGTCAGTCACACAGTAACAGTAACACTCATCCTAGAGCAATGCATCAACTTCAGAAAGTCAGTTTAGCATAAATGTCTTTTCTCTGAGTCATCTTGTTAACACAAGCTGTCAGAAGAAGTGGAAAGAACAGAAAATTTTTCAATTGTGTAAGAAATATATTACACATTGAAGAAAAGATTTTTATTCTACATCCTTTGAATTCTGTATGAAACCTATGCATTCAATGTAAGTATAGTATAGAAGCATGCTAATTCTAATTAACCTTGTCACATAGAATTCATTAAGATTAAAAATATTATAATTATAAATGATTTTCAGACTACCCAGAAATTCACTTAATGGAAGGACTGATGGACCAATCTAAAAATAGCTTGAAAAATTTAAGAATTTGACACACAGAGGACACTGAGAAAGAATTTTTTTTCTGATATTGGAAGAAAAACCAAGAGCTGAAAAAGGAGGAGGAAGGTTTTGTTTCTTTACGCCCTCTATTTTCATCTATACAAACCTTCTACCTCTGTACTACCCCTCTGACCTTAGGTTTTTTCCTTCATTCTGGTGCTCCCTGTGGCTGAAGGCTTGGTCCAGGGGCTGTTGAAATCCCTGTGATCTGCAGCCAGTCCTGTCTCCCTGCCTCTGCTGCAGGAAACACCCATTGCGTTCAGCATTGCTAGAATCCCCCAGGCATCCTGAGAGATTGCTTGTGTTGTGCTGGGCAAAGCAAGATGTCTCACTGAATTAAGCTGGGTGCTTGATACTTGCTACAGAAAGGGGCTATTCTGTCCTTTCTGTTGATTCTATTTGGAGTTAGTATTACTTTACAGCATTGAAAATAGCTGTTCATGCAGCATTTGTGCATTTGTGCACTTTTTTTGCTCGAGGATCAAGGAAAGCACCTTTAACTGTGTGTTACAGGTCTAAATTATTACTGTTTTAATGAACATCACTGACAAACTTCCAATGAAACAGTTTTAACTTATAAGTTATACCTATACAAAATTACTCTACCATCTCAAGTTTTTAAACGGGCTTGTCTGAGCTGCCATAGAACTTTAACAGACAGCAACCTCTTTGATAACCCTTTGTATTCAGGTCCTTTTTTCTTCTTTACTTCTCAGGTTCAAACACTGCAGCTCTTTAGTCTCCCGCTCAGTCTCCCACACCTCGTTTTCCATGATTCCTCACATCACTTACGCAGTTTCTGCCTTCACCATCCGTCTATTGTCGTGCTGCAGTCACTGGGTCTTCCTTTCTTGCTGGTCATCTCTGTGAAGTCTTTCCCTTTCAACTGTCACTTTTGGAACTCTCCTCCACTAGGAGATAGATTTTTTCACTCCAGTGTCTCTTTTGCTCTCAGGGAAGACAGTTCTTTCATCTCTGTTATCCGGTCAGCTCCCCACTTGAAAGTGCAGTCTCAGTTCTCCCTTCCACAAAGTCTTTTGAAGGAACAAGCTCAAACAATGACCTTCCATGCCCTGCTGTTGGGCCAATCTCTTTCCCAAATACCTGGATGCTTTTTTTATCCCTGTACGCTGATTTTATCCAGAGACTATTTCTCTCTTCTTCCACTGATTCAACTGATGCCCGCCTCCAACCACCCTGACTGTTCAACCTGCCACTTTCAAGGGCACATAACCACAGTTTCACTGACATAGGTTGGTTAAACGGTTATGAAGAGGTCAAAGTAACTATTACTTAATGACCCCTGTAGCTTTCTAAGAAATAGTAGATAATTTTTCTTTAATTTTGCCAGATTTTTCAATAATAGAAAATAATACCAAGCAACATGTAAAATCATGTTGAGATCACACCAGAAAACAGATGCTTATTTCAAGACTTGTCTCTGAGGCAGAGGTATTTTTGGCTTCAAAGTAACTCAGTGTGAAAAAAACATTTTATGTATCTCTGAAGAATTCAATAGAGTATGCTCCCTTAAACTTTTATGAAACACCTAAATCTAGAATAAAACCTGTGATGATCCTTAATCAGAAATGGCCTAAGAAGTTTTGCTGCAGGAACGCCATAACTTACTTTAGCAAGTATTTTCAGCTCTGCTTCACAAAAAATAATATTTTGGGGGTTTACATGTTTATAATATGTCTGTGGAATACATACAATGTTAAACTTGTTTCTCTAAAATTTAAACTTTTCTGATAGTCATAACTAAATGCCAACACATTTTAATTTTATTATTTTATGTTATTAATATTTTTCAATAATTAATGAAGACATGTGAAAGAAAATGTAAAATAATAAGTAATCATAATCAAACTTCAAAGATAACAAAATTTTCAATAATGGCCCAAATTGCATAATCACAGAATTACAGAATCATCAGGGTTGAGAGGGACCTCCAGACATGATCTAACCCCCTGGCCAAGACAGGGTAACCTGGAGCAGGTGACACAGGAATGTGTCCAGGTGGGTTTGGAATGTCTCCAAAAAGGGAGACTCCACGACCTCCCTGTTCATCCTGTTTCAGTGCTTCGCTACCCTCAAAGTAAAGAACTTCTTCCTCATGTTGAATTTAAATTTCTTGTGTTTATGTTTATGGCCATTAATCCTTGTCCTATTGCTGGACACCACTGGAGACATTCTGTCACCATCTTCTTGGCATCTATCCGTGAGATATTTGTATGCATTAATGAGATCCCCTCTGAACCTTCCCAAACAAAAAAAAAAAAAAATCAGTTACCTTCATCTGGGAACTATGTTAGTAATCTCACAGCCAAGAACAGAAGGATCTTTTTCCTATTCTTCCACTAAACAGGACTGAGAATGTGAGGCTCTTAGCTATGAAAAATTATAGGTGGACGTCTGGGGTGTATTTATCTTTCACATTTACAAACGCTTAAAAAAAACTTTGCACCAGGATTACCATTATTAAGAGTAAGAAAGTTCTGTTGCAAATGAGAGATTTCAATTTTTGGGCTAATCTGAGTTGAATTGCAAATGAGGAATCTGACTCACTTCAGGAATAAAGGATCTCTTAAACTAATGGTGAGAAAAGTTTTGTTTCAACAGCATTAATTGTCTATTTCTTTCATCTTTTCATTTTACATATTCAAACAAAAGCATTTGAACTTCTGAGAGACCTTTTTCTTAAATGTAAAAATCCTGCTAATTCCAAAAATTTATTCCTGTTTAAAGGTAAATTTTACCAAAATATATGTTTTTGCACAGCTTTTCCATGTAAAACTCTTCCTAAATGTGAATGTGTTATGTTTTTCTTTTATCCAATGTGAAAATTTCTCCAGACTTGAAAAGGTACTTAGATATTCCTTTAGCTACTCAGAAAAGGTAATCTAACATTAAAACCCGGAGGGACAGTCTAACTTTAATTTATTCCTTGCTAAATTCAATCCAGGGTTCTAGATATAACAAAGTGTATGACAGAGCTAAATCCTAAAGTTTAACCCATGGTAGATATTTATCTTGGACAAAAATACCAGTGTTTTCAAGATGCACTTACAAACAAATGAATTTATGTTTTATATTCAGAGGTGTATGTGCACAGAATTATGGTACTGTTAGGAGTAGGGATTATAGGGATTATATGCATTATATATTATATTACAAGCATTATATGAGGGGGAAAATTTAAATTAATAAATAAAATCTAGAAGATTTGAAAGTTAATCTGCAGATTTCTTTTTCTTCAGAAGTGCAATTTATTTTTTCATTTACTCAAAGAGTATTCATGCTAAACTTCCTTCTTCATGCTAATTCTATTCACATTCAGAACATGTATCCACATGTATCCACATTCAGAACTTGTTCTGCTATGTAGGAATCAGTTTTTCATTAGATTATAAACAAAACTGAAAGTGCAGAACAGTGTCTTTTCAAATTAAATGCAACTTAAATTCTCAAAGCATATTATGATGTCGTTGTGTATTTGATAGAAAATAAATGTCAGTTTGTTTTAGTGTATTGTTTGTGAGATTTCTTTCCATTAAATCTGAATATGTGTTTAGGTTGTGAGTCAAATTTTTAATACGAATCATAACTAGCTGAATGAAGTCAAATAACACTCATAAAAGTCTTGGAGACATTGTTGAGTTTTTTTTAAATTAGCTTGTTAAAAAATTTTTAAAGTATCCTGCTTTTTAATAATGAAGTATTCTTAGAACATACAGTGGTGCTTCTGAATAGTTTCCTTTCTAAACCCCTACATTTCCAATCTTCTAAAACTAAGGAGTTACATCTTTTTGTATAGCTGACAACTGGGGGGGTGGGGTGGTGTGAGGGTCTGATTTTCATATTTTTACATTGACTTATTAAAATGTAAAAATTAAAATAATTTTCTACATTTTTATATGTTCCATGTTTTCAGAAAATATTGCTGTGAAAATTATGCAGAAGTGATTAGGCTATGGGCTTTCCCCTTCTTTAATGTTCTGTCTTTAATTTTATCTACCATAAAATCCACCTAATTTTATCTACCATTCTATCCACTTAATTCAATATTCAAGGAAATACTTGGCTAATGACAAAGAAGAGTAGGGATGGTTATACCATGTGTCATATCTGTACACAGTTTTATGAAATCTTGAGAAGTCAGGAAAGTCTTTGGCAGAGATGGGAAGAGTTTCTTGGAGTGTAATATATATCTCCACTGACGTTACTGAAGTGAGCTTTTACCTGCTGTGTGATAAATCTATTTAAAGGAGCTGCCTGGAGCCTGATACCAGGCTGGGTGTGAGGGTCTGGGCAGAGAGCACTGGAAAAAGGCAGGGCAGGGGCTGAGCCAGGGCTTTAAGCGGGGACATGAGAGAGGACACTGTCCTGAGAGGAAGGATGCGGGACAAGGAGAAGAGCAGGAGAAGGTTCAAGGGAAAGGAATAATTCACAATAGAAGAAGTAGAACAAAGAAGAAAGCATCCTCCACTGCGGATATTAGGAATATGTCCTGGTCCCTCACCTAGGTGAGTTGTGCCAAGGAGTGGAAAGAACTGCAAAGGGAAAGCAAGAATTCTTTCAAGGAAAGAATTATCTTTCCTCGACTGTAGTCCCCTATGCCCCATCAGTTCCTCCCTCATCGCTCACCTTCACTTGATAGTCACTTTAGTCTGTTTTCCAAATGCAAGATGTGTTCTCTGGGGTCTGGACAAGTCCATCAGGTAATGACTGAAAGGGAAGAAGCTTTGTCACATGCACCTGCTCATGACATTATCAGTGTCCTTTCCATGTAGGACTTTCTACTTCAAAAACCCTTCAGTCAAGCAGATTTATTTTATCATACAAGTGGTCAATGCAAGAAAAACAGAAACAGCTTGATTTTGCTGCTCAGACCCTACAGTCACTGCAGAAAATGACCCCAATTTATTGCTGAAAGGTGTGGTTCAATGCCCTTGTCCCTTTGCTAGGGTCCAGGGTTGCAACACAAATTTTTATCTACATATCATCACAAAGTAGCATGATAGTGTACGGTGGATTTCAATACCACTACAGAAATGGCAACTGAATGGACAATACTTTACACTAAAGACTAACAATTCATAATCATTGGGATGGATTTTCTTTTCTTTCCATCTACTTTGTAGGTGTTCAGTAGTGTCTGAATCTTGTGAGAATCTCAAGAACAGCAAGCAACGGCAAGCAATCCAGGAAAGGTGTCAACTGAGGATTGATTCTGAGGTCATAGGGAATGACCCCTCTTATTCCAAAAGCTAAAAGAAATGACCTGTGGAGAAGAAAAGAGACCAGGTCTTATTTTTTTCAGGCTGAGATGAATGCCTAACTACATTGGATGCTTTCAGGAACAGCAGAAAGGAATGAGTAGAGCACTTGCAAGTGTCATAAGACACGGTACCTCTCATTGAACAGCTGTATTAGAAATGATGAGACAGTCATTGGCTTTCTGATTTTCAAAGTGGAGGGAAGGGAGTGCAAGTTTTATATATTCTGTAACAATGATTTCTGAGGTAGGCATGACCTTTCCTCAGAAAATGAAGTATGTTATTAGAAATAACTGTAGGGGGAAGGATAGCTCATATAAACATCCCAAGTCTTTGATCAGAGCCACATATTACAATGTGCTACTTACCTGTACAGTATACTGTGCCTATGTTGAAGGAAAAGCTGCTCCAAAATTTCACAGTTTTAATCTCAGATACGAATGGTTGTAGTCTCACATGAATGTGCAGTTGGTAGCTGTTTATTAAAATGCCTGTCTTGGAGTGCTATGTTTGTTGCTACCAAGTCTGAGTCTAATTTTTCATGAGTCTGAAAAATGTTAAACAGCAATAGAAGCTGGCTCAGGTGAGGAAAAACAGTAATGAGGTACTCTCACAAAAGAGTGCTATGAACTATATGAAAGAGAATAATAACAATAAAAAATCAGATATAATTTGTTTTATTCTGGAGTCTGGCACAGATCCCTACCCAGAGGAAAAGCTTTCTATCACCAATAAAACTGGTCATTTCTGTACCATGAGAACGCCTTTGCATTACTTGTGTATTTGAAACAGTCTTTAGTGTATTTGGATTTATTTGCAGTTTTTTCTTTCTGTCTCATGCTAGTCATTTGAATACAAAAGGAAGAACTTTTGTAAAGATTTTAGCTCATTTATTTTGTGGTTCCATCTATTTACAATAGAATAGATTTTTCCTTTCTGTCCTTACTTTCCTAATATAGTGGATAACTTTTCTGTGTTCTACCAGGTAAGTAGGCTTCAAAAAGACTCTAAATTTACATGAGTAGCATATTCTTTATATAGCATGACTTTGTACATGCATATTTGTATACGTCATATCTTTATACATTTCTTATTATACACTCAATATCTGCTATGGGATGGTGAGTGCTATGTTGTGAAGCATGTAATCCCTCACCTAAGTTAATTTAGATGGTTTTTATAATGACTGTTCTGTACATTTGGTACCACCATTGATTGTGGAAGCAACTTTAAGCATACTATCCATGTAGGTTTCCCTATCATAATACTTTTAAACTAAGTAATTTTATGTTCACGTAGTAATTTCTCTTAGTGCCATCCTATTACTTTCAGAAGAGTAAGTTTCAAAAGATTTGTTTTATCTCTGCCAAAAACAGGGTGCAGGGAAAAATTAGGATTTCTGCATAGGGCATGAATCAATATAATGTGATAGAGCCTTCAAGGAAAGAATTATTCCCAGACACCAAGTAAAGAAAGATATGAAAATTTGCCTGAATTTTGAGAACAGAACAAAAATGAAGGTATTGTTTTCACACAGGAGTTGAAAAGAAAACCCTACTGTTTCTTTCACAGGACATAAGAATAAATTCTGAAGAAGCAGTTATTT
This sequence comes from Regulus satrapa, assembly GCA_013396955.1. NCBI lineage: Eukaryota > Metazoa > Chordata > Aves > Passeriformes > Regulidae > Regulus > Regulus satrapa. The sequence goes on along the minus strand of VWZN01010078.1, from coordinate 112,720 downwards.
GATGGGCTATGGGGTCTAAGCCTGATTAGAGAGGATATCTTTGTGTAGATGAAAGGAGACCATGTTCTCTTCATCCACTTGGCTATCTGCATTGGTACTGAGGCAATAAATCAGACTATGAGCAAGGGAACTCCTGAAGTAATAATCTCTTCCAAAACAGAGATCAAGGGCATGTGACAATAGTACTGTAGTAATGGGGAAAGTGGTATCCACTGTCAAATAAGTGATACCTTAACTAATAACAAATTAAGTGTGGCTATTCTAATTTTTGTGGAAAAGACAGTATTTAGTGAAAAAAAGCAGTCAGATACTGGACCAGTATTCTTGCAGTGATGTGTTAGAAGATATATTTTTAAAATAAAGAATTCAAATCAAATCCTTTCAGGTCAAAACTGAATGTTTCAACTGTGAGATAGGATTTGAGGCTATACCCTTAGTCACCAAATAGTCTCCTATTATTTACCTCTTTGGGCAACTCACAGACACAGCTCACGAACAGGTAATGTCAGAACTAAGACCCATATAAACCTCTTGAAAATATTAATAACATTTCAATACATAAAATTTCAGGTACTCCATTAACACCAATTTTTCATGTTGTGTTTGAGAGATATAACCATGTAATTAAAATATGTCTTTTCAGACAAAAATAGATAAGTCAAATTTTTTAGGATCCTATGATATGTGAATATATATTTCTATATGTAGTGTTACACAGACTATACAACTTTTCATTTGCATAAAAATAGTTCAAGAGATTTCCAGCTAAGTCTCAAGTCTTTAGTTAAGCCTTTAGCTTTTCTGTGTGTTACCATAACCATGACTTTGAAACTTTGTTTGTAACTGTAGTTGAAATAAAACTGGACAGCCCTGATTGTCCATTTTATTTACTGAAGAAGGTTACTTCCAAGCAGAATTATTGTCTGAGCTGCATTCAATATGGTGCCTGTCTGAGCTTGGCTGTTTGCATATGGTTTTGAAAATAAGCGTTGCAGCTTCTGTCTGCTTGCATTACAACAATGTGAACAACTGATGTTAACAGCTCTGAAAAAAAATGGAGTTTTGAGTGTTTCCCTATTGCATATGGCATCACCTAGCCTCAAGCCTTCAAATCCTTGAAGCAAAGAGCACTGAGCATAAAAAGTTTTAAAATAAAATGTTGAGGAATTTTAGAATAAATCAAAATATCAAAGAATAGATGATTTTTAACATACAGGCTGCAATCTTGTGCACGAAACAAACTGAAGAACAGTCAGTTCCTACTTTAATATATCTTAATTGGATTTCTTAAGTCTTTATAGGCTAGCAGAGGTACATTCTTATACATGTGTAACTTTTACACTGACTGTATTTAGACTGACTGTATTCTTTAAAATGACTGTAAAATAGTCATTTTATGGTGTATTTTAGGGATTACTTGGTTTTGCTGAAAATTTGAGTCACTTTCTGAAGGCCCCAGTCACTAAGTCTCAGTCTGTATTTTGATAGTACATTTTGACTGTACATTCATAGAATATACTACTTTAAATAAATCCATCTGTCCTTAATTATTCCAGCCTCTTCTTTTTTTTCTGAGGTTCAACACAGATTGCCTGAACAATTGTAATTCATACCTCTTTAAGAAAATAGACCCCACTTCCTGCCATCTGTCTTAAGTAGAGCTGCATATCTGCCTTCAAGTGTACTGAGATTATTTCTGATTTGGGAACTAGCAAATCTGTCACTTATCTCCAAACTAGTGTCAGGAACATGCTTCACTAGTAAAGACTTATCAGTGCGTGTGTTTGTGCATTTTCTGGTGACCATGTCCTTGATGAAGGAAGATAAAGTGTTACTTGGGTTTCCAACAATGAATTAAGACTTTCAGCAGAAAGATTTATGTCTTTCACCATGACACAGGAGCTTGAAGGGGCACAAGGCTCCCTAGGGAAGCATCTGGATTTGTACTTAATGTAGTAAAATGTGTATGTTTTTGTCAGGTCAGTTTCTTGACAGACTACAGCAAAATGCATCTTTCTTTTCTCACATTACTGTGGCTTTGGAGAGGGCATGAATTTTGTTGGCTGGTGTCAAATTTAAAATTTTGGTATGTCTTAGGAATATTAAAATAGGATATGATATATGATATGATATGATATGCTATGCTATGATATATGATATGATATGATATGATATGATATGATATGATATGATATGATATGATATGATATATTGCCAATTATAATGCATTTGATGATGCTTTGAAAATTATATTTCTACTTTGCCTGACAAGGAAATAAATTTCCTTAAGGCTTCTGTTAGTTACTGGCAAAATGCCCCTGTGGAGTTTGAGAATTCTGAGTGATAATACGATACAGTATTCATTCCAGCCTCTTCTAAAAACTAATTGTTTCCTGATAAAAACATTGCCTTACAAGAGTCCTACTCTTCTGAAAAGCTCACTCATATTATACATTCAAATAAAGCAGGAGGTTTGAATATGAAACATTTTTAAATTGTATTCATGCCCTAGCTACTCCTTTTTGATGTATTTCTTGGAGCTGAGACCCAGGGAAGGGAATTTTCAGTGTCTCGTCTAAATGGTTCCTGGGAGCCTCACCAGCCTTACTATTTCTGCACGCTAAAAGCTGCCTGAAATTTGGAATTCAAAACACTTTTAACAAAACCAGGTTTTAGAAAATTGTTGAGGATAAATTCTGACATTTCCCTGCTTCTTTAAGCAGATTTATGGGTTTTTGTATCTCAAGTTACACTACTGTTATCTGAAGGAAGAAATTTTTTTAGGTGAAACTCTCAGCTGTGATTGCCATTAAAAATCTTTTTAGCCTCACAAACCCCCAAAAAATTCATCTTTATATATACTGTGGGAATCTACATAGCTTTATTTAAAAAAGTTTTTAAATTAGGTTGTACAAAACCACAAAACAATATCATGCATTTTATGTAATTAATATTTCAGGCTAAATGCATAAACCATCAAAGAAGCAGGGAACAGAAATTAATACCTTCTTTCCCGTAAGTGCCCTCAATGAGGGGTCACCAGATCTCATTCTTTCAAGCACTTATTGATCACATAAGTCCTAAACTATTTCCAACAGTGTCTGAATTTCAACAGGAGCTTGTAGGTCGGGATCTTGCCCCAGCTACTGGAAATATAGGTCTGTCACTGTGAAGAAATCAAAGATAGGTAAGTGCTATAAAAAAGGATGGGAAAAAGCATTGTCACACTCTCTTGATTCTTCTTGATTCTAAGTCTTACGTGACTTAGAAGAAATAATAATTAAATTTGCCCTCTGAGGGATTTTATCATTCTATTTTGAAGACAATAGTCAGCACCGGGGTTCTGAAGCAAACTTTCTAAACCCCAAAAAGATGCTGAAAATAATGATTGACACCAAACTCAGGGTTCAAGTGTCCAGCTAAGGTTTTTCCCTATGGGGAAAAGGTTTTTCCCTAGGGGATCAGCTGCAATTCTTCTCTTCCCAGGACAAGTGTCTTTTTGTTTTATCTAACTCAAATAATTTTGGGTCTAAACTAAATCTCTTCACTCATTGCAATGAGCATTCCATCATTGCTCTGTAGTTTGTACCTCTAAACATTACTCTAAAGGATCTTGGTTAAGTATTGAATTATTACTTTCTCAAAATTGCAGTGGATTATACCACACTGCCTCTGGAGCACATTATCTATTTCTTCTAAGACAGTGTCTTCCATAGAAAGTTGTCTGTGTTATAACCACAGCAGTACTTATTATGGCCATTGCCTGACTGGTTACAATTATCAAGCTCATGTTCTGTGGAAGATGTCATTACCTGACAGAGTTTTATGTCAGGACTTCCTACAACCACTGGTTCCTGCATTAGGAGCCTCATTGCTGGACATTATTTTCTACTCTTTTGTCTTATTTCTGTCTTCCTAGACTCCAGCTAAAAAGCTCACTGTCCTGAAAGCTGGATTACAGTATCCCACCTGTAACTCTCCAGAAAAAAATTGGAATAGAATCCATGAAAAGCAATTACTTCCACTTTCATGGTTGCAAAACAGCAGCTTAGGCTGTATCAATTTAAGAAATAAATGAGAAAAAGGAAAAAAAAAAAAAAAAAAGACTGGCCAGATTATTTTTCCCCCCTTTTATTCTCTCTTTCCCCACAGTTCTGTTTAAAAAAATGATTTACCCTGTAAATTTTTCACTGGGGAAATAGTTTTGAATTTTAAATACAGGTGCTTAGTCCTTGGAAAATATATCTAGATCACATTTTGGTGTCAATTAGATCTTTTCTCCTTATTTCCTTTGTGTTGAAAACCTAGCCTTATTTTAAAGAAAAGATTGGTCATTGATAAAATGAAGATTGGTGGACATATGAATTATAATTTTTCATAAATGGTACGCGAAACAAGAGAATGTGACAATGCTTTTTCTTGTCCCTTTTTATAGCACCTACCCATGTTAAATTTTCTCTCAGTGACAGATCTATACTATGAAGTATGGAGGCTTTGTGCCAGCATTTCTTGACCTCCTTTGGTTTTCAGGCATTTTAGTTATTCTTCTAGTTTAGTACCTGCCACTTTGCCTCACACAAATTGTCTACTAGAAACCCACCTTTTTTATTTTCTTGTATATTTTTGTTTGTATCCTGTTCTAATATCTTTCGCTATCTCATTTTTTCTTCAACTAAGAAGTTTAAAGGTGTAAGAAGAAGCTGCCTAGAGGCTACCTTCTTCCATTTTTCCATGCCAACAGATTAAGCACCAGTTTATACAGACTTGATGTCTTCTCATCTTACAGTCTTGATTGCTTCATTTTATGCCATATTGCAGGAAAGAAAAACTGTTCCACAGCTGTATTT
>VWZN01010078.1:72187-107861 GCA_013396955.1 Regulus satrapa | reverse complement strand
GAAAGAAAAACTGTTCCGCAGCTGTATTTGTGCTAAGGATTTTAATCTTTAGTAGCTAGCCCAAGAGTTCCGCTCATCTCTAAAAACAATTTTGCAGCACTTTCTCATTAAGCAACTGTTGCACTGTGCTGTCAGTGCCACTTCTCAACAGTTCCTGACAATTCTCTTCAGCAAAAATGGGATAAAGTTTCTTCATTCTCTGTAAAATGTTGTACACCTCTGAATATGAATATTTGGATCCCTTTTTAGAACTGCTCTCAAAATGAGTGTCAGGACGAGAGCTTGGCTCTTGCTTCAAGCTTGTGACACTAAAGTTGCGGTGAATTACTATTATCTGAGAAGACACCTCAGATATTTGGCATCTGAAAAAAGTCTACAATAATCTGGGAAGGGTCTGACACACAGGGAAATGTACCACAAAACCCAGCAGAGTGTTCCCTCAAAGAGGGAAGTTAATCTTGAATTTCACTTGTTCTGCATAGATTCTTCTTGTAGTGATGCAACAGTCCAGCAAATAGCTTTTCAATACCTCTATGTACAAATCACACAGTATACCATTCAGTAGTTTATCACTAATCAATGAAGAATTATAGGGACAGTACTTCAGGAGAATTTATCAGTCCTTGCTAGTAACCTTGTACCACCCTGTAAAACATTTGTCAGGCATTAACCACTTCTGTGCAAATCATAAAAAGCAACATTTTCTTGGTAGATTTTATCTTATCTTTTTCCATTTTACTTTAATATGGATCTCTTGCTATTTCTATAGCAAGTAGTATTAGAGATGCTAATCATGGCTATTCATTCAGAAGTTATGGTAGATAATCAGAAAAATGCTGATGAAGCATCTTCTGATATTACTTGAACTTTTGTTCAGTAGATTTTATTACTCCTATTCACAGCGGTTACAGAATAAATTATGTTAATGGTTTTAAGAGTGCACTGATGCTGGGCGTTAATTCATGCTTCTTGTAAGAACTTGTAAAATATCTTCTTGATAAAGTGACCAAAGAAAAGGAGGGAATAGTTTCTAAGGGTGAATAGGTTTGGGTGAAGTGTTGATCAAACAAATAATTGATTCTTTTTCCAGCAATTTTTTGTGAAATACAAATTAGCAGTGTGAAAAGTTCAGCACATATATCTTTGGGAATAATAAAGAGGAGCTATCCTACATTACTGTTAATGAACTGATGAGAAAAATAAATCTTCTAAGCAGTCATGTTTGGGAACCATAGTTCAAAAGAACAGAAGCTGGGGGAAGGGAAATGAATCATAGGTATGCATAAACATTTTTAATAGGACCTTTTTTTTTTTTTTTGTTTTCTAAAATAAAAATCTGAAATCAATTTTATCAGCATCTAGTTATTTGGAAGAATCCTGAGATGTTAAGAAGAGCGGCTGTAATGTAATTTTCTCTGCAGTTCCCAGTATCTAGGATGAGAACTTGAGTTAGCATCTTTATATCAGCATACATTATTATTATTTTCTCATCCTGAAAATGTTTGGTTTTCCCCAAAAATCTCCTATACTTTTGTTGTTTAGGTATCTTTAGGTACCTTTTTCCTCAAGCTCATGTGAGTCTCAAACTCCGTTCCCTATGATGTACTCAATTTTTCTTGAGGAAGACTCTCATTAACATCTAAAAGAAAGAAGAGTAAAATGAAATTTAAATAGAATTCTTATTTTAAAAATATTTTGGATTCAGTATATATCAGATAAAAGAACAAAACCCTCTTCTCTCTATATCTCTCAAGGAAAACTCAGGTACAGAATTTTGGAAACTTTTGCCCATTCATTGCAATACAAAAAGCTGTTATTTATGAACAAGCAAAGCCTCTTCCCAAAACTTGTGCTGCTATTGCCTCACTACTGTTGCCTACAGTTAAAACAACAATAAACTGAAAATAAGAATGTTCCTTCTTGGTTGAAAAAAGATCTATTTACACTTCTTTGGCTAATGCTTTCTTCCTGAATGAATTCAGTGTTCCCACAACTGCAAGCCTTGATGTAGACATGACAAAGTGATGTTGGAAATATCAGGCTCCTTCTACTTCCTTTTACTTCATGATGCAGACTCAGGGAAATACCATGCTAGCTAAAAACTGGAAGGTTCTTTTTGTTCTGCTTGGGGTTACTATACAATAAAAATGAGGATTTATAATGAAAATTTCAGCACTAAATAATATCTCTTTCCATTGATAGGAATTGCCTTATAAATCAGTTAAAAACATTATTGCAATGACCCATTTAATACTCTGAAAATATAATAGCAATTATTCAGATCTAATTTTGAAAAAATCTAGTTTGAAAAAGATCTAGTTTGAAAAAAAATAGATATTTTGAAGATCTATTCACATGTTGAAATCTTAATGCAATTTTAAAATATTTACTTTTGAAAAGGTTTCAACACTTCTTTCTCAGCACTGGTTTCTGAGAAGGACTTTTTTTTTCTTTTTTTCTGATATATTGAATAAATTGATGGACAGAAAATTTCAGTGGTATGTACTTTCATGCCTGTAAATATTGCAGAAAACCTACTATGGACTATCATTTAACAAAAAGTTGGAAATTAAGAATAAAAATACTGTGGTGCAACTCTAAAACTTTTGCATCTCACATGGCCTTGTGTTCAGAGAAAGGTATTTTCCCTACTACCTGTGTGGCTTTGCCCTGTGGTCTTAACATGTGGGGTAAACAGCAGCTGTCTGTGTTTCTGTGAGTTGTTCTTGCTTGTCAAAATCAGGTTTGTATCATAGAACCACAGCATCACAGAATGGGTCAGGTCAGAAGGGATCACAGTGGGTCATTGTAGGATTTCTGTGCTGCTTTTAGCTTCTTTCAGGGTTGGGATGAACACCAGAGAGACTTCGCCTCTCGTTTGGACTCAGATGTTTATCAGTTCTTATCAATATGACAGTCTCACAAGATGTGAGTTCTCAGCACTCAAACTAACAATAGTTTCTGTCTACAAGGTCTTTTAAGGGTAAAATAAAACATTAAGAATTTCCAGCTAAATTATTTTTATTCTTAACCCAATAACCAACTACTTGTTGCCACATTATGGACTTTTCTATCCAATCACACCATACTGCCTACACCCATGAAGAAGAAGGAGAAGGTGAAGGAAAACCAATGCTCTAAAACCTCCATCTTGCTTTATATATATTTCTATACCCAAAAACCTAAAACTGTAAGCTTTTCACCATTGATATCACACACCTCTATTCAAACTACACACCTATAATCCCAGTCCCATCACTCAATTTTGGAAGCCTTCTCCATGGTCTCAGGTCAAATGCAGTGTTCTTCTGAAGGTTTCTTTCAGCACAGAAAGCTTGAAATTCTCTTTGCTCAGGGTTCCAACAGGTCATTTGATCCAACCCCCCTGCTGAAGCTGGGTTATCCCAGAGCACAGAGCACAGAGGATTGTGTCCAGATGGTTCTTTAATATCTCCAGCCAGCTCCACAGCCTCTCTGGGAAACCTGTTCCAGTTGTTGGACACCTGCTCCATAAGGTTCTTCATTACACTCACGTGAAACTTTCTGTGCATCAGTTTCTGCCCATTGCCTCTTGCCCTATTGCTTGGCACCACTGGAAAGAGCCTTTTCACCCTCCCATCCAGATGCTTTCAGACTTATTCTCTTATCTTTTCTTTTTGAGGCTGAACAGCTCCCTCACTTTTAAACACTTTTAAAAGGGTTCCTGTCTCCCAAAACCATCTTTGTTGCTCTCTGCTCAGGAGCTCCAGGAGCTCCATGTCTCTCTTGTCCTGAGGAGCCCAGAGCTGGACACAGCACTCCAGAGTGCCACACCAGGGCTGAGGAGAGGGGCAGGATCATCTCCCTGGGCCTGCTGGCAGTGCCCTTTCTAAGGCATCACATATCTACAGCGTACCAATGTAGAACTGTAATTATAAATATATGTGTATTAATACAGGAAGAAAATTAGATTTCCATGTTGAGAATTGTATTCCCTGTGATAGTTTTCGCTCCTTAGAAAGCACTGAAATATTTACCTGTTGGTATCATAATAGTGTATTATATTATTCTTTTCTACAGCTGATGTTTTTAAAATCTCACTAGCCTGACCCGCTGTAAAGATGAATCAAATTAATTAATTGGTTAAAAAAGATTCTGATTTCAAGCCAGATTTCAAGAACTGTAAATGCATACAGCAAAAAACAAAAGTAGAAAAAAAATTATTCTGTCTAGAAACTCATTCAAGTCCTTTCACTCTGTTTCATCTGCAGACTCCTTAAAAAAACCACAGTGTTGTCATAAAAAATTGGCTATTTAAGGACTAAAAAATAAATACTCTGGTTACTAGAAATAGAAAAGAGAAAGAAGTGAGATACCCCAACATTAAAAACAAACAACGTTTTTCTTCAGAATATCCTGGCAGCATTTTTGTACTTTTCAAATTAATCTATTTGTATCTCTGAAAATCTATCAAAATAGCAGTCTGTAAGGAAGTAACTTCCTTTACTTGCTAATTAGTGCAACATACTATGGGTGGTGATACTCACAGATACTCACAGAGCCACACCTGAAGTTTTATAAAGACATCCCAATTCTCTAGTCAGACATTTTTCAAACATTAGACTGGTTCAAAACTGTTCTGAACACATGGAGATCCTGCCTTTAATGGATCACATAACAGCTGGAGCTTTATAGAAGACATGCATAATGTGGATTGAGTAACTTGAATTACTGATATTATTATGACTATCTTATGATGTATAATTATCTGCTGCACAAAGAGCCCATATAATACAATAATTCTGTCCAAGGGGCTCCAGCTTGTCTTTAATGTGATGATAATGTTTAGTACTTTACTTTTATGAAGCTCTTTCTAAACACTAACTAATTAATACTTACTACACTCTTGTGAAGTGCATGTGTGAAGAGCCTTGAGCTTAATTTTTGACACCTACAGAGGTCACAGTTTCCCTGGACCACAGTGGGAAAGCATTGCAGGACTGGTCCTATAGAACAGTAGAGGTAGATTTGGTGGGCAGCGAATTTTTGCCTTCAAATTTGGTCCTTGAACAAACAAGTTTAGCCTCAATAGCTCATATTGCTTGAATAAATATCCCAGCCTCTAATACAGGGAAGTTTAGAATTAAGGAAGAGGTGAAATATCAGATTAGTACAAAACACATGAGAGCAATATGGGGGAAATAGAAAATATTAAAATGCTAAAAATCCTAAAATCCTAAAAGTCCTTGGCCAATGGAAATGTTTCTGCAATAATTTTGAAAAAAAAAAATATTGAAATACAGATTATTGTCAGAAGTTTTTCTTTTTTACATCATGATGTAACAAGAAAAAGCCAATACAAGCTAGATTCTTTGTTATGGACAAGTGGTGCAAAAGGTAGGTGGTCTTCCCATGGCACTTGAAGTCTCCTGAGATCCCAAGTATCTTGCTAGAGTTCAGGCAAAATATCTCAAAGTACGACTTTACATGGTTGCTTGTCTAGGTAAAGGTTGCTCTCCCAGTCAGCTTCTATCCTCCAAGTGGTAGGTAAAGCATAGAAATAACTTTTGGAAGTCATTTGGGAATAGTTCATTATTTCCTGTTTATACTAAGAAATAATTCTTTCTTCCTTACCTAGCTGGTATAGTAATACAGACTGGGGACAGAAGAAGGAGGGATGTGAATTTTAGATTTCCTTTTCTTCCCCTTCAAATCAGGTGTAAGTTAAGAAGAGAGGGAGGATAGGGTACAAGCATCTTAAACCTCTGAAGAAAGCAGCTCAACTACATGAAAAAGGAAAATATATCTTTATATATTTAAGAAAACCTGGAAAATTCCTTATCCTCTCATTTCACTCTTATAAGCAGTATTTTAGAGAAAAGATGAAGGGAGCTCCTGCAGAGAAATGGGAACCAATTAAAGAAACATAAAGAATATCAACCGAACTGTAATTCGTGTGAAAATAGTGGAAGACGACAGTTGGCTGGGTTAGTGTCCATCTGCCATGGACAGGGACATCTTCCACTAGACCAGATTGCTTAGAGCTCAGTAAAGCCTGACTTTAAAATGCTTCCAAGGATGGGACATCCACAACTTCTCTGGGTAACCTGCTTCAGCACCTCACAAAATGCACAGTAAAGATTTGTTTTCCTAATCTCTAATCTAAACCTACTGTCTTTCAATTTGAGAGCAATCCCTCTTTGCTCTGTCACTACATGCTCATGTAATGTCCTTCTCCATCTTTCTTGTAGGCTTCCTTCAGTTACTGGAAGGCTGCAGTGGGTCACCATGGAGTCTTCTCTTGTCCAGGCTGAACAATCCCAGTTCTTTCAGCCTTTCCTCATACAAGAGGTGCTCCATCCCTCCATTCATCTCCGTGGCTTGTAGCTAAAGGTTAATAATCCAAAACATTATTTTCAAAAGTATTTACATCACACATTAATACCACCACTGTTGCCTTTACTGTCTGTTTGGTATACACAGTGATTAACTTTATTTTAAATAATACTGCAAACAAGTTATAGACAATGGAATGCAAATCCAGGTAAATTAATACTCCTTCTGGGAGATGATAGATAATTTATGGCATGAATTTTGAGACGTTTAAGTAATATGAATTAGCTGCAGACAGTCTGTTCTTATGAACAGAGGTATCTCAAACTGTTTTCTCTCTAATTATTTTGTCTGCTTGTTTCATTTTTGTTCCCTACTTAGTTTGTGATAAAATGTTGCCATGGAAAAGAGAAAAAAATAAATTATTTTGACTACCTTTTGTGTTTACAAAGCTTTGGTGAAAGAGGAAAAAAGAAAATTCATTTGTAGAAAATGGTATGAACCAGAAGATAGGACTTAATATAAGTAATAACAATATGACATAATAAATATTGCTTAATAAACTTTCTATATTTATTTTTTAAGTAATTTGAAAATTTCCATTCTCTGTCTCTGCCAATAGTGAGAACAATGGTAGGTAAGCCTTTTTGCTAACATAAAAGCAGTTGAAGAGACTACGTAATGCTTTTGAGATATGTTGGAATTGGGAATGAAAATGCTTTGCCTTTTTGAGCTTAAGTGTGTATAAGAATCCATCAAAACTCTGTCAGTCTAGTGACTCCATGATATGAAACTAATTATTTTGGTTTTGGGGAGTCAGAGCTTTCTTACCCTGGGGAAAACATGCTCTCACTCATGTCCAGCTTTTAATTTGCATGCTTTAAACTGATGCCTTTACCTCCAGGGATTGGGGCAGTCTGAGCTGAGAGGGCAGGAAAGGGGTGCTTTACATCTCTGGCCCTGTGATGGCGCAGGTGCAGGCTCGCTCCAGCACTCAGTCAGATCTTTGGTATTTCTCTTTTGAATTTCTGTCCCTGACTAAATCCAAATGACATTAATGACTTGAAACTGTGCTTACCAATACAAAAAAAGGGTGAGATCCTTTGTAAAACTCAGCTGGAAGAGACATATACAAACAAATTCATTACAACATTTAACTGAAAAAGCAGAAGGATGAATAATGCTACAAATTTACTTGAAGATAGCAAAATGAGAAGCATCAAACCAAAAAAAAAATACTGTTGACATAAATATGTCCCATTCATAACTGTACACAACTCTTGATAAAAGTTTTTGGTCTTCATGTATGATTTAGAAGGTAAAAGGTAATAATCAGGAAAACTACTGATTATGAAAATCTACTGTATTCCAGTTTCCTCCAAAATACATGAGAAGGAATGAAAACTTTATTTTATTTCAACAAATAATCCTGAAGAGAACAACATTCATACAAAGCAGAGATATTTTTGAAGTGTAATTTTCCCTAACCAGGGAGAAAGAATATGTAATTTTTGCTCTATTTAGTAGGTAGAAACTGATAAAAAGAATGCAATAAAAATGATCTAGCTACAGTTCATATCTGTGGGAGAATTCTAGCCCTGATTGGGGCAATAGAGCTACGTGGATACAGAAGGCTAAATATGATTATTTCTTATGATCTATATGCAAGAGCAGAGAAAGCAGCAGCATACATGCAGGCAAGCAGTGCAGACAGCAAACATCCAGGGTACATTGATAAGGCAGAATCCTGTACTAAGTGTAGATTGGCTAACCTCTGTAAACATCAGGATGTTATGAAGAATTCTCCCAGCGTTCTCAAAACAATCTCAGAGCTGAGTCTTTGGCCCATGTTGTAGGCAACACATATCATTGAAATTTTTGTAATATTATCTCACAATTCATAATATATTCTTGAAGGTTTTAATTTGAAAGAACTGCAGCATTAAAATAAAATTGACATTTTTGAACAGAAAAAGGAAATTCTGAAAGAAGGCATTCTGACCTGAAATAGCTTGCATTCACTTGTCAGATTGAAACACTATGAAGATCTTGACTGATCTTTAGCAGAATACAAAATATATTAATGTCAAAATTGGAGAATAATAGTAAAAATGTTCTGGGCAAAAAATTGGGACATAAAGCTACAGGGATTTGCTATCCCAGGGGAGAGAAATTGCACCAAGATTTTTGATGGTTTTGGTTTTAAGCTTCAGTAGCAGAAAAGTTTCTAGACAAAGGGAGGAGCAGAGGGTGCTCTGCAACACTGGCTTGCTTTTCATTAAAGGAGTATAAGGGCATATTCTGATTAGCAGGGGAAATAATTAAAGGAATTCTGTTTTCTCAGAGGCCACAAGATCAGACTTTGATATGATCCCAAATGCAATCACTGAAAAACCATTAGACATCTTATTTAGGGAAAATTAATGAATCATATAGGTGGTGATGCAATCATATGGATTACACTCAATTATTTTTATTATCTTCCTTGAAATTTTGTGGCTTTTATACATTTTCTTACAAAAAGAGTAGAAAAAGACCTTACTATCAACAGCTAATTTAATGTTCCTTTTGAAGGCCTTAGCAGCTTTCTAAAGCCTTGCTATGAATCACAGTGAAGAAAAAATATTCAATCTGCATGGTGTGTGTGTGTGTATGGGGGGGGTATTTTAGTTTAATTTACTTTTCCATTGACCCTTTCACTTTCTAGATTTTAGTGCTTTCAGCATGACATACATTTCATTTAATCTAAGCATGAGGACTCTTAATTATATTGGAGGAGCTCTTAATTATGTAATTTCCAATAATGGTGGAACTTCTTTTTGTCTGAGACTTAGCAAAGGTAAAAGAAGTCAGAGTGCACTATGGAATTAAATTGGAATAGTTTTGTGCTCTGGTGATTTCACACTAAGAAAGTAGTCCTCAAAGAACTGATGGTCTTCCTTGATACAATTTTAAGGTCTGATTTTTTTTTTTTAAATTTATTTTCTTTAATACCAGGTGAATGTTTATTATGTCTACTTACTAATCTCTAGTCATACCTACTATGCTCCTGCTCAAACTCAGAAGGGATGAGGAGATATTTGCAATGATCAACCATCTTATTTGCCCACTGCTTCCCCTAAAAAAAATACCAAAAATAAACATTTCTTCAGATGGTTTATATCTTAACCTTGCTTTTGTAAGGTTTTCTGATGTTTTGAAGTGGAGACTGTGTTGGTTTGGGATGGGGTAGGATTAATTTTCTTCATGGGCCTGTGTTTTAGATTTATACTAAACCAGGGCTGAAACTGCAGGAATATTTTCATTACTGCTGAGTGGGGCTTACACAATGTCAAGGCCATTTCTGCTCCTCATATCACCCCACCAGTGAGAAGGCTGGCCATGTACAAAAATTTGGGAGGGGACATGAGCTGGACAGGTGACCCCGATTGACCCATATGGAGTCATTCTCAGTAAATAATGCTGAGGGATGAAGATGGGATGGGGGACATTTGGAGAGGTGGTATTTGTCCCCCCAAGTCAGCGTAACACGCACTGGCTTTCCTAGAGATGGCTGAGCACCCACCTGCCCATGGAAAAGTGGTGCAGGCCCTGGAAAGGTTCTCTTTGCGTGTGTGGCTTTTGTTTTTCCTATCAAACTGTCTAGAACTAAACCCATGAGTTTTCTCACTTTTGCCTCTCTGGTTCCCTCCCCCATCCTGACACGGGGGGAGTGACTGAATATTTGAGTGGGGCTTACTTGCCAACTTGGGTTAGACCCTGGCAAGATCAATGAATGTGATTACAGAAGTTGATAAGAGAGGTGTAAAAACATTTTTGGAAACAATAATAGTCTTAAAATCTTATTAAGTAAACATGTAAAGAAAGTAATCTTCTCTTTACTGGAATTTGGTTTTAAATGTAACACTAAAAGTCAGGCTGTACAGACAAACAGGGTGAAATGTTTGCCCACTGTAAAACTATCAGAAAAAATTGTCCTAGTTTTCTTTGAGGCACAGATATATGGTAACTAGCTTTCTTAGATAAACAGAGGGGATGTTCAAACAAAAATGTTAGATTTCAAGTAGAAAAGCTGCTTTAAAGAAATTTAATTTTCCCCATAATATTCTAATTTTTCTCTTAGGGGCATGCTTATATTGCCTTCCACTGTGCTGTTTGATCTCAGTAAGTTTTATTATTTAAGAGCGTAAATCAGTTGTTATATGTTTCAATAGACCTTGTTCTTATTTTAACTAATAAAAGAATACATGTAAGTTAAATAAATCTGTGGTGCAAAAATAATACATATAATATCTCACAGAGTTTTACAGCATCTTGCTTTTTTTTTACACAGAGAAAATTTTACAGCTTCCTTTGAGATAGGGATGGACATAGTAGATTCACAAAATTTAAAGCTCCTAACTAAACTAAGAATTGAACCAAGGACAATAGAATTCTTGAAGTATTCATAGACTTGTCCAAATCATTTTCATACAAACTTCCTAAAAAAAAAAAAAAAAGGTGAAAAAGATGTTATCAAGTCTGTTCTCAGTTATTTATCCTTCTGTAATTAAGTGGCTATCTGTAAATTCAATACTTTTTCTGGAAAAGATGGAGGGATAAATTAGGCTAAATTAAAATATTTTTCTTTCTGAATGAAAATGTAATGACAAAATGTAATGACACGTGTATTTCTGAATGCAGTCATACCAGTGTTTTTGGGGTTTTATGTTGAAGTTACAGTTCTCAGCAAACACTAGTGTTTTGATTTACGTTTCAAATATGTCACAACTCAAAAAAATATTAGTTTTTACAAAACTAAGGTGGCGTTCTAACTGTAAGACTGTATAACAAGCATTGTTTGCACCTTATTTAAAACAGACATAAACTGTACTTGGGTCTGGGTAGCTTCTTTTAGCCATTCTGGAGGGATTTTCTTCTTGCAAAGGGAATTGGCTTGGTCCCTGAGGAGTCCTAAACTGATAGAAAAATAATTTTTAAGTGTTGGAGAATAAGGACATTGCAAGTTGTGACATTTGGAAATGATCTGCATGTTATAGACACATACAGACTTCAGGGTATCGTGATCATTGAGGGTTTATATCTTACTGTTTCTGTGAATTTGAGATGAGCAAAATTAAATCCCCCTGGAACAGTGGAAACACTGTTGCCTCCATGGGGATATGGGATTTACATATTGTTTTCACTCAACCCACAATAATATTCCCTAAACAGGCTAGTTAATTAGCTGGGGGGAAAAAAACAATTTCCTCCTCTTCCTGTAATACTTAGAATCATAGAATTGTGCTTTAGAGAAATTGTCTATAACTGATTTCTGCATGTTGGGATTTTTTTACCTGAGTTAGGAAAGTCAGAAAAAATGCCTCTAGTAACTTTTGTAACTTACAAAGTCTCAGATATGAAGCCCCAGATTTAATTTAGATGTGCAAAGGAGCAGAGTTCTAGAAAAAAGGAGATTTTTCTTGAGATCTGCAGTTAGCTTTTACTAAAAGATTAAGTTATTTAAGCTAAATTCAACACCAGAAGAAGTTTAATTAATTTTATATTATTTGGTGGTGCTTGGCTTTATTATTTGATATAGCTTTTCCATGATTAATTCCACTTATCCATGAAACATAGGATGCTTATTAAAGGTAAGCTTAAATGGAAATCCTGGTCAGTACTTCTGGAACAAAGGCATTAAAAAAAAAATATGTAAAAGGGCTGTAAATGGTTCTTAAAATCTAAAAATAACAGAACAACTGGTACAAAAGAAGGTGGAAAATATCCTACAGGAAAAATTGGGTGTCTTGTAGGTGAGATTTATACAAATGGAGTATCACAATTAAGGGGTCATATATTCAATGACTGATACGAATTTCTGCAATAAAGTCATGGCTAGACTGCAGAAAATGTCAAAGGAACATTAAAGGATGACTGTAAGTGATTCTTCAGTAAGACTATGACCTATTGCTATGCACAGGCTCTGGAAAAGGTAGATAGGGCTATTTCCCATCATTCTGCCTATGCAGCTGTTCTGAGGCATACTACATAATGGGAAACAACTTAAAAAGAGGAACAAGGGGCTTATTGAGAAAACCCCATGAAAAGCTGGTCATGACACTTAAAGAAAGACTGAACTCTAGAGGAACTGTTTTTTAAAAGATGTAGAATGGTGGACCATTCTCATGGACAGAAAAAATTAAAAAGGCTCAGTTGACTTATCTTGGTAAAATTAGGACTGAGTAAGTGTATGAGCATTCTCTTTAATCAGTATATCTTGAACCAACTTCAGAAAGGTTAAACAAGAAAAAAAAGAAAATCAGCAACAGAAAACAAGAAAAAGAGGACTGCAGGACATAGCCTTTGTAAGCTATAACGTTTCCTCACACAACTAAGATTTATGACTTTTCTGATTTATTCACACAGAAAAATTCTAACTTGCAGTGCAATGGTCAGGTTGTTCTATGGTAACATACAGTTATGGATTAGAAAACTCATGTCTCTCACCAGGAATTGATACAACTCTCAAAAGACCAGAGATAAGGAATTTTATCCTGTTACCTATTCCCTCTATGTTTCAAATCACAGATAGCAGATGACCCGGCTAAATATGGAAAATTTAAATACTGAATAAACATCCTAATAAATTGCCTGCCAGCAACCATTAAAAAAGTTATTGCATTTGGAAATGCTGAAATCACCTACGTTTTCAAGAAAGCAAAAATCATGTATAAATGATTTATTAAATCTTAATCTTTAATATCTATTGTAGATACTAATAATTTTTCTGGTTTTTTTACATCTTCATGTATTATACACACTTTTAGCTGATGGAATTCCATCATTTCAAAAAAGATGGAAATTCCCAAAAATCCACATTAGAGTAGTACTAGTGTAGAAAAAAACCCAGGATCTTTTAAGACCAGCAGTAAATGCATTCTTAAAGGAACCAATGGGCAGAAAGCCTAGTATTTCACATTCCTGTAGTAAACACCATAATGAGGTCCCAGTTCAGGACAAATATTTATAGAACTGCTTTACACCCTTGCTAATCCCTTCCCCCATAGCAGTCACAGCAGAGCTCTTCATGGATAATGGATGGCTTTACAAATGCGGATGAAATTCTTATGTCTGCATGTGAGAGACAATAGCTTTCAGAAGACTGTTAAATGACAGACAAGCCCTGAAATCATCATAAATAAAATAAAAATTAGTAACATATTCATTATGTTTGAATGCTTATTTTGATACTGGTTTATATCAGACAAAAAATATTACAACACTCTTTCCCAAAAAATATCTGGGGTAGAGAATACAATACTATGCCTTTCTTTACTTACAGAGTTCTCTGTGCAAAATAAGGTGTTTAATGGAAAATGAAAAGCCTGTTTTTGTCCAAAAGCTTTTTAACTATTCTGGCTTGTACCTGAGTGGCTGCTTTTATTTCTTTGCTGTCAATGCATTTTTAATGTTTTTAAATTGCCTTGTTCTTACTGACTTAGGCTGAAATTCTGCTGGCACCATCTGTGAAACGTTGCCAAACAGTGGTTAATTTGCCATTGTTGATTTCCCAGTGGAAGAGACAGGTTTTCCCAAAGTAACTTTATGCATGTAAAAGCAAGAGGGCAGGAAAATCAGGCAAGTGGGCAATTCATTGAAGCAAACTAAGTGAAGCAAAGGGAAGAAATAGATATTTTTGATGTAGATGCAATAGTTTTCTGCCAAGAAAGCAGAGACACTTCTATCTCCTCAACTTATTCCTATCTTGTGTCCATTGCAGCTTATCCACAGTGCTTGTGTACTGCTGAAAAGAGCCTGGCTCCCTCTTCTTTACACCTTTCATTCAGGTACTTACATACATTGGTAAGATTCCTCACTGAACCTTGTCTTCTCCAGGATAAATAGTCCCTGCTGTCTCAGCTTTTCTTTATTAGAGAGATGCTCCAATCTCTTAGTGGCCACCTTTTCTGGGCTATCTACAGCATCATCAGGTGTCTGAACACTGAGTAGCCCAAAACTGACTGAGAGCACACTCATTCAATTTGCTCTGGAATGTGGAGAAAAGAGAAAGAAGGCAAGAAAACTCATGGATCAAAACAAAGTGAAGCAAAATCTTAATGAGCAAAGAATTTTAAAAATGAATTTTAGTTATTAATAGGCAGCTGTCCAGCCATGTCTGGGAAAGGACGACTTCAGTATTCACAGTGGTTACCTGGAAAGAAACTGTGACCACACATGTACCCCCCCTCTCCTGTCCTTTCCTTGAGCTTTTATTGTGAGGGATGACATCATAGGAGATGGGATGGGATGGGATGGGATGGGATAGGATGGGATAGTGTGGCATGGCCCTTTAGTCACTTTGTGTCCTGTTTTTGTCCCTTCTAGCCCTTCCCACTTCCAGCCAACTCATGTGGAGTGCAGAGGAGAGATAGGACCTCGATGCTGCACGAGCACAGTTGAGTTATAGGCAAAGATCTTAACTGGTGTGTTTTCAGCATTATTTTAGTCACAAAGCCAAAATACAGCAACCTATGGGCTTCTCTGAAGGACATTAATGCTACCCAGCCAGACCCAGGATCAGCTATAAATGGAGAGACTTTTTACATGAAAATTCTTGAAACAAAAACATGAAATGAGTGAAGATAAACAAGAGAAGAGGGGATATAGCATCCCTATTACATAAATGAATGTGTATTTTTCCTTAAAAGAATTCTCAATTCTGTGGGATTGAGAATGTCCTGAAATCAGACCTGACCACAACAGGGAAAAAGACAAAAATATCCACAAACAACTTAGTATATCCTGAGAAAACTTACCAAAATAAGTTTAAAAATCCTTCCTTTGAAGTCCTGCTTTTCATTCTGACCTCCGTTCACCTATCTGATCTCAAAATCAAAAATGAGCTTATTAAAGTGCTTGCCTACCCAAGACTATTCTCCTGGTATTTATGCTTGATTAGATATCTTTGGGTAAGCTCACAAATAAAAAATCTAGGTTTATATTTGCCTGTTGCTGCAGGAAGCCTAAAAGTTCCTGACACAAACAGCCTCAAGAATTAGGCATTTCAGTAGCAATCATAGGGAAATTTTGCACACTGACCAAACAGTTTTGTCCTTTTCACCCAAATTCTGATGGCTAAGGGCAAGCCCATCTAAGCTCATCAAGAAACAGATGCAGACTGAATCATCAACCCCATACTGATGCCACTGCATATCCTTTTGCTTTTTTTCCCTTTCTTTTTTTATTCTTCTAAAGGGCTTTCTTCTGAGCTCAAAGTATTTCTTTTACAGAGTACTGTGACATGGCACTCCTAGCAAGTGTATTTGTGATTCTTATCTAAAAAGTGCATTTCTGATTGCACTTTGCAATGAATAGCTGGTTTAATATCACAATTTATGTAAGAACAATCCAGCAACACACACTAAGACAGGTCTTTAACTGAATCAATGTATTGTACAGAAATTTAGAACCAATTACAGCCTTTTTATATTAAAATCTCGTCCTTGGACATTAAATGAAATTTTACAGAGTCTGACAGAATTGATGGAATAATCTGTTATGAGCTGTGTATCATCTCTTTTGTGACAGACTTATTTTCCACAGCAGAAAAGTCTGGCTTGCAGATTATGGAATTCTTAATTCAGGAAACCAGAATAGAGAGGTGTCAAATATGAATTTCTGAGTAATGATTTATGAACGAAAACCAGATTTAATAAAATTAACTATCAGTTTTAATTACATAAATATGAGACCACTGCAAATATAAAAGCTTGTCTTTTGTGAAAGAGACTTTCACTATTACACACAAAACTGTAAAATAATTAGTGATTTTATAACTGAAGGCTACACCATAAAGCAGACAAAGAGACCAAATTATATTGATTTAAGTTCTGGAGTTCCTATATTTTAACAACTGTGTTTTCAAAATTCACTTGTATTTTAATTTAATTTATATTTCAGTGTAAAATAGTAGTTGGGTTTTTTGTCCCATACCTTTTAATTGTCTATAACAGCAGTAACTTTATAGCTACAATTATGATCACTTTGGGGACTGTTGTACATCCAAAACTACTAAATCAGAAAAGCTACAACAACATAAATAAAACACATGTAGTTGACATTTGTACTTTTCCTTTGTTTTCTCTCATTTATATACTTGGTGGGTATGTTTAATTTGAAATGTCTTAATCTTTTGAAAACCACATAGATTCAAATCATTTTCCACAGCTTGCTTTCCTTCTTCTGGTTGTTTATAAATAATGAAGTTAAACTTTTATCTTTAATATTAGCCATGGACTAAAAATATTTATTACAACTAGTGGCAAATTGTAAAAGTCAGAACTTCATTAGATGAAAAATATCAGCACCAAAGAGGCAACAATTGTGCAGCCAGTAATTCATAAGATTGGTTTCAATTATTTATGAGGTAATGTAAGAATAACAGTGGAGGGAGACATTAGAAATTAAAGCAAGATATTAGATTCCTCAAGTGCAGAGAAAATGTTTCCATTTCTGCTCAGTGTAGCACTGGTCTTTAGCTAAAAACTGTCAAAGAAACTTCCTCACAATAAATAACTTCCACTGGTAAAAGCTCTCTCTGATGCTGGAGATTTGGATGAAGTAAATGCCCCTCTGACTCAGTACAAAGGCAAAAGAAACTTGAGTCAAACCTCTCCCTTTAATAATTCAAAGGTGTTCTCTTTTCTTTAGAAACAGCTATTTTTTTTTTTTTTTTTTTTTTATCAATCTATCTTACAGGTAATGTTAAGGCTGTTTCTCTATATATTGCAGCTTTCTATGGAAGGTTATTTAACTATTTTCATTCTACTTCTGGGAAATACTCATAAACAACCATTGTTCCATGTAGAATGAAACATCTTGTGTTTCCCATATATATTAATTTATTTAAGAGGAATTCAAAATGGTTCTTATTGAGACTCTTACTGGTGCATTTGATTTATTCTGTTTTGATTGTCTGCAACAATTCCTTCATGTTGGCCCATTAAATACCTCTGTCTCTAAGGTCTGTCACATTGTAAGGGAGAATAATGAAACTACATGTGGGAGTATGAGATCATTACTCATAAAGTGAAATTTTCCTGCTTATGGAATCAAAATAAATATGTGAGATCAGGTATCTATCTTTTTGTTTAAATCTATCAAGGTCTCAAATAACCAAATTCATATTTAATTGGAACTAATATGCATAGATAGCTGATGATAGAAATTGCATACTGTCATAAGTTTACAGTTGCACTCAAGTAGGATATGACATACAATTGATATTTTATGAATATAATTTTACAACTGTGGGAAAAAACTTTAAGGTTTAGTTCATTGTCAAACACTGGTCTTTACATGGTGGCCTCTGTGTGTGTGGAGTTGTGACCATTACACAACTCTGATATTGGTAGACCAGTTTAAGAATCAAAATATCAGTCTATAAATTCTGAATGTGGTAAACATTCCTTTTTTCCTCTTCATCTTTTCTGGTTTTCATTTGTAACCTGTTTTTTATTTTAATTTATAATAATTATACTAGGTAGAAAGATTTCCTTTGAGGCTACCAAATAGAAAGCACCTATCTTACAATTAAAAATCATCCCAGCTGTTGTTCTTAACATCTTGAGTGTCAGAACACTCAGGAGTCAGTACTGGGGCCAGTACTATTTAATATCTTCATTAATGACACAGAAGGATTGAGTGTGCCCTCAGAAAATTTGCTGATGATACCAAGCTGAGTGGTGCAGATGACACTCCTAAAGGATGAGATGCCATCCAAAGGGACCTGGACAGGCTTGAGAAGTGGACCTTTGGGAATTCCATGTGACAGGACAAGGAAAATAGTGTCAGACTGAAAGAGGGTAGGTTTGGATTAGATTTCTTCACTGTGAGGGTAGAGAGGCACTGGAGCTTGTTGCCCAGAGAACTTGTTGATGCACCACCCCCAGAAGTGCAAGGCTAGGTTGGATGGAGCTCTGAGCAACCTGCTATACTTCAAAGTGTTCCTGTCCATGGCAGAGGGATTAGAACTAGATGATCTTCACTATTCCCTTTCAACCCAAACCATTCTATGGTTCTATGATTTGGCAGTCACATGGCATTTAAAAAGATGGGTCAATGTGAAATGCAGTTTCTCTCTGTTACTTCTGCTGCTCAAGACTAGTAGTTAATGTTAAAAAAGCAATAGATAAAAAAAAAAAAACAAAACCAAAACCAAAAAAAAACAAACAAAAAACCTGAAAATGCTCATGATCAGTGGAGAAATAGTAATACCAAGTCTGTACTGCAGCTGAGGTACAGAGATTTCCTTTTAAAACTTCTAAGTTGTATATATATGAGAAATAAATTCTCTGCATTCATTTGTGGGATATGGAAAGATGAGTTTGACAATCCAGAATCAACTATCTACATTATTGCTCCTCACATTAGGGTTTTTTCATGCTTGAGCTCCTGTTTTAATTTGGGTTTAGGAAAAGGTACCAAATTAATTAAACAGCAGCATAATACATCCCTTAAAGACAGGGGGTTGGTTGAATAATTCCATAGCAGTCATTCCTAGGACAACAATTGCTGCTAATAAACCTTGAACTAAAGTAACCTGATGAATACCATGGCAGAGTAATTTCTTTTCTCTAGGGAATTATTTATACCTCCTGTCTGATCTGTGACCAACACAGAAATAAAAATGGAAAATAGAGATACTGAAATTTCTTACAAGATTTTCTTACAGTTGTTGTTTTTTTGGTTTTTTTTTTTTCTTTCTTCTAGAATATAAGCAGCTACCTGCTTATATTCTTATCTACCTATAAGCAGATATCCTGGTATATATCCAGAATTCCCACCCACTCCTTACAGTAGCTAATAGGAAAAAGTGAGTTGTATTTATAATTTGCTCAGATCCTTACAAGAGCTTTTGAACTTTTAGTACTCAAATATTAGAGACCATCCTCTGCAAAAGGATAAAATTTCAAAATCTAACACCAGATTATTAATAGCAACAGACTAATTAGAGATAGAGATATTACATATCCTTTTATTAGGCTATATTAACTGTTAGCACTGAGAAGCCACCAGGTGAAACCGTCTCTGACAAAACCTTTTGTATTTCTCTGAAGCAATTCTTATATATTTCAAAATTAATCTGAAGGAGAATAAGAAGAGTCAGGTTAAACTTGTAAATGAACAGTCTCTTCTCCTTTGTACTAGGGATATCATTGGGTCTTCTATAAAATTTCCAGAACTTTTCTGCCCTTAGAATATGCTTGGGTAGCTTATTCTCCAGATTTCAGCTGATTTCAGTTATTGCATTCAGTGTCATGCTTTCTTACTAGTTTTCACCAAAGACTGACATTACATATTTAATTTATTTTGAAGTTTGACTGGGCTAACACAATGTTTGGTATTAATGGTTAGAGGCTCCATCTCCCATTGATTGTATGAATTAATAATTTCAAGTCTTCTGCTCACACTTTAATTCACATAGAAAGGTAAGAATGCTTTTTGAACCACAAATAAATTTAGTGCTGCTTGCCTTTTTGATTGGATTGTATTCAGAGTTGGTGTACCACTACCGAATATCCCTAGGAACAATGGTAAGGTTTTTCCCCTCATTACTCAGAATATATGTACATGTTCATTTCTGACAGATTGTACTATATAAACCATAGAGTTTCAAATCATCTGACAGACAATCTAACAACTACCATAGCAGGACCATGTGCCAGTTCTCAAGAATACCAATATTTACTGTCTGTTCAAAAATCACTCTCAGTGTATAGAGAATGAGCAGCAGCCCAAAAGCTTTCAACTGCTGTCTGTCCAATGATTTTTCCACTCCATTTTTCCTCCAGAGACAGCGAACTAGTAATAATGAGTGAAGATAATAAACATTATGGCAGGAAAAGCTGACAACTTACAGCTTTGAATTCTGCTTTGGAAATAGAAGTAAATAAAACATTTTTTATATTTTTCTCCCCTTTTTGAATAGCACAGGAAACAAGTCAGCTGTTCCTGAACCAGCTCCCAGAAACTGTCAGGTCCAGTGCTCCATCTCCTTGGCTGAGTGTTCCCATAGCAACATCTTCAGCTGAAGTAAAAGAAATTACAGAGAGATATTCCCCCCCCCTCTCCTCCCCCCGCCCCTCTCCAGGCTCCCCCCTTCCCTTCCTCTCTGTGCCAGTTCAGAAAAAGTGTTGCTCTCTAATGTTTGGGGCACTGAGAATTGCCATTGAGCCACCCAGCCACATTTGTTCTGTTTGTTGCATTTGAAAAGTCTGTCCTAGTTCCCCTCTGTCTCTTGGGTGTCTGATTTACGACATCAAACAAGAAAAAAAAGGCAAGAGAGACTTTCAAGAGTGGAAGTTCTTCCTGGGGGGAAGATGCTAGCCCAGAGCTGTCTTCAGTTCCGGTGCTTGAAAAACACAGCATGTTCAACAGTTTTTGGAGTTTTTTTCCTTTAATTTCACTGCAATTTTCCAAGGAGTTTGGCTATAATCCTTAAAGATAAAACATTACACACAAACTGTGGCATCTAGAAACATGACTGCAGAATATTTGCANACTACCGAATATCCCTAGGAACAATGGTAAGGTTTTTCCCCTCATTACTCAGAATATATGTACATGTTCATTTCTGACAGATTGTACTATATAAACCATAGAGTTTCAAATCATCTGACAGACAATCTAACAACTACCATAGCAGGACCATGTGCCAGTTCTCAAGAATACCAATATTTACTGTCTGTTCAAAAATCACTCTCAGTGTATAGAGAATGAGCAGCAGCCCAAAAGCTTTCAACTGCTGTCTGTCCAATGATTTTTCCACTCCATTTTTCCTCCAGAGACAGCGAACTAGTAATAATGAGTGAAGATAATAAACATTATGGCAGGAAAAGCTGACAACTTACAGCTTTGAATTCTGCTTTGGAAATAGAAGTAAATAAAACATTTTTTTATATTTTTCTCCCCTTTTTGAATAGCACAGGAAACAAGTCAGCTGTTCCTGAACCAGCTCCCAGAAACTGTCAGGTCCAGTGCTCCATCTCCTTGGCTGAGTGTTCCCATAGCAACATCTTCAGCTGAAGTAAAAGAAATTACAGNACTGCAATTTTCCAAGGAGTTTGGCTATAATCCTTAAAGATAAAACATTACACACAAACTGTGGCATCTAGAAACATGACTGCAGAATATTTGCAGATGCTCAGGTCTGTGCCAGTGAATTGTGCTCTGATGAGATTGGTGGTTGCTTTGGCCACATTTAGCAACTGATAAAGCCTTATAACTACAGCAATTATCTCTGAGAAAATGACCCAGACTGAGGTGATTTTCTTTAAATTTTGCAAAATTATCATCAAACTGTCACTCAAGAATTACTGTTTTTTTTTTTTTTTATTTTATTTTTCATTATTTTTTAAAGCATAGAGGCCTACTGGAAAGAAAAAGACAGTGAAAATCATATAACACCCAACTCTTGCTCAGGCTGTAGTTTCAGAGACAGCATAAATGCTGGGTGCTCTTGCACAAAAATGGAACAGGTTACTCATGGTGGCCCTGCTGCCAGCTGTGGTGAAATCTGTGAGTATCCTTTGCAAACACACTTAGCTTTGAAGAGAACCCATAGCCAGGAAGAACACATGCATGACCCAGACATCATGGAGAGCTGTCTCTGTCCATGGTGTGAGAGCAGAAAATTATCCTCTTTCTCTTCTTTTGGCTCAAGGTGTGTTCCATCCTGCAGTGGACAGGAGATTTCTGCTCTGCCCCTAGGTCAGGGTTTACTTCAAAGTGACATTTGAAGATGTGAGGACAGATAGCCAAGACTTTGATGTGGACAGGATTAAGACATGATCTGTCCTTCAGAGAGCTGGAATGTGCTCCCAGGTTCTTGCAGTGTGGTCTGGGACAATGCCAGGGACCACTTTGCTGAATCTACTCTGCTAGGAATGAGGATGACTCAGGCTTACACTTCTGAGGAGTTAATTACTTAGATGGAAGGAGAGATAACATTATGCAGGAAGTAGGCTATAACTCAGCTCAATTCCTGAGACCCAGAGTTTCATTTTGAAAATTACAGAACAAATAGGAAAACCAAGTACCATCAGTACTGTACCATCCTGTCCTGCAATGTTCCTCAGTGATGAGGTTTCAGGTGGCTGCTTTCATCATCCCATTGAGTGCTCAGATGCAACTCTCACATGCCCCACAGACTGTGTAGAGTATAGGGATGTCAGCAACAACCTTTGCTGACCTCAGTGTCAAGCAGATATGATCCAAGCACATATATTCAGTTTTAAATTGCTGACCTAACAAAGCAGTTTAAGACTACAGAGCCTTGGAAAGATAGATGAAGAATTTTGTTATATATATTTGAAATTGCCAAACAAAGTATATAATCAGAGTGGTAGCATCTACAAGAGAGACTGTATTAATAATTTTTGTAGAAAGTTTAATACTTTCAGCTTAAAATTATACCTGAAAGGGGATGGCAGGAACTGTATAAAATTAATTTGTTGGTTTTGTTTTTTTAAGAAACAAAACCAACAAAAATGAAGTTTTCCTGAAACTTTTTTAAGGTCTGGAATTGCTTTTATCCCTAGAAGACAGCTTCTGCCATCATTTGTTACTTCAGTGGATAGTATGCCTATCCTCTTCACTGCTCTAAACCAAGTGAAAACCTGTCTTGGAAGCAAGCCTATAGATACCAGAGTCCAAGAACCCTAAGCTAAATCCTGGAACTTTGTGAGCAGAATTTCTCTGCTGCTGTAAAATTCAAACCACTACTGATTTAAATTTGATAATTCTGAAGTAAGTAGGAACATTCAAGATTTTTCTTGCAGCAGAAGCATTCAATAAATCAAATATGTATACACAGTGCATACCACAATTTAGCTGTTTATGTTCTAATTAAATTATTATGAGTATTCATAATATTAAATTCAGAATGTCTCTTTCTTCAAAGGTGTGAAAATACAAGTGAATGTGTGTCCCTGCCCTGATCTTGCTTTGAGCATCTGAAAAATCTCCCTTGTTTGTTTCATTTCATTTAGTTGCTGACCAAAGAAAATATGCCTTCAAAATCCTGTACAGCTGTTCTAGAATTACTGTTCAGGCTTTTAACTTAATTATCAAATTAAAAAAAATTGGTATAATATCTTATGGCAAAGAGTGTGCTTGTTAATGAAGAAGTCTGCCACCTAATGAACAGTTTCTCAGGTGAAGGGTTTCTTCTGATCCTCCACTGTCTCAACATTCTGTCTGTTCCCCTTTCAGTTAAGAGAGCTCTTGGAACTATCTAGCACATGGATGTCTTCCCCTTCCCCTGACAAACGTTGTGGAATAAAGACCTGCCGTGGTAAGAAGATTAAAAAATAATAATATGATGATAAAACATATGCTAGAAGTGCCATAAAGATCTCATTTACTCTAGGCCACCAATAATAATGATCTATGTCTGTGTGACAGGAACATCTCATGTCAAACATTCAGCTTATCTCATAGTGCATATAATTGAAATTTTGTTTCCCCCATATAGTTCACTTGAAGTTCTTATATTATTCATGTATGAGCACTAAATAGAATGAATAAAATACTTTCACACGGTAATAAAACTAATGAATCGTGCAGTAAGGTTTTAGGTACAAGAGCTTAGGTATGCTAACAAGTTACCTTGTGTCAACTGTTTCATGAGAAGTGTGCAAAAAGACACAATTAACAGCCTATACAAATGTAACCGTTTTGAAAGGATTCCCATAGAATATGTTAATTTAACTTTTTAAATACAAACTATTTGATGGACTTTTTTCTTTAAAAAACCCATATATTCAACTTTCATTTTGAAAGAACATTAAAATTAATCTAAAGTCTAAAATCTCTGAGTATTATCCTGGATTTCCTTAGATAACATTTTAATAATAATTTATTTTCTTACTAGTTAATAAATTAAGCATTTCCAGAGCAAATATATTGCTCTTTCCAGCACCTAGCCCCTGCTTCTGCATGCAAGATTCTTATTTCTTATTGGATTCTTATTTCCATTTGGTTTATTTTGAAGAGTATCACCTTAAACATTCTCCATTTTCAGTAAAGGCAATCCTTCTTTTTCACTCTTATGGTTATCTCAGTTTTTGTTTAAGATCTCTCTATGTACATCCTACAATGTATTTAGTGGTATGAAGTATTGAGGTTTAATTTTCTATTGCATGCCACAGGGAATTTAGACGGTGAATGAATCCAAATACTCATGAACAGAGTTTTTCCATCCCATTATTAAATAGAAACAGTCTTTTTTAAACCTTAATTGCCTGTGCATTACATTAGGGTTTTTTTTCTATTAAAAAAAAAAAAAAAAAAAAAACCCCTTTTTAAAATTTTTTTTTTCCAAAAATCCCTTTTACTTATTTTTCTNTTTTTTTTATAAAAAAAAAAAAAAAAAAAAAAAAAAAGCGCCATTTATAACACAAGGCCCTTTATACAACTGCAGAAAATGTGGACATACAGTGGGCATAAAAGGAACATCTCACTAAAAGATCAAGAAAGATACTTTATAATTGCATTTTTGTTAGTGAAGTTTGTATATTTACATGAAAAAACACATTTCCTTCTTTTTCTTTTATTATTTGTAACTTTTTTTTTCTCTCAAAAGAAGAGTTAACATTAACCTTTACTATTAGTTTTGATTCCTGGAGAAAATCGCAAGTGAGGTATTTCTTTTCTGCTCTAAAATTTATGTCTTAGGTGTTTTCTATTTGTAGATTTAAAATGCTTCATGTCTTTTTCAGTTTTACTAAAACAGCTTAATTTTTTATGCAGCTGAATCTTGTGTACTGCTCCTTTTATTCTTCCTCTTTGAAATTATTAAAGGTTTTATCATTACTGCTTACTTCTGGGCTTGCTCCAAGGCCTCTAGTTACCAACTGAAATATCTTCTGTCGCAAATATGTTTTTTTCATGCTGTAAATTGATTCTTCAGGCATGAAAAATCATGTGGCTGAAACAAACTAAGCAGATCTTTGAGTACCTTTAAAACCAAAAATAAAACCATAATAATCTGTGTCTGGTTCATGCCATATAAATAGATCAGAAATTCATTTCACAGTGAGAATGTTATAAAACTAACATATAAAAAGATTATAATAACACCATGTTATTGTTAGTGCCCAATTCATTTATTCTACTCATGCATTTTTGGCTAGTTTAATCCTCTTCCTGGCACTGGCTTTTTAGTGAGGGAGGGGTGTGTTTTTTCAGCTGTCTTCCTGACTTTATTTTCTCCATACACCTAGAATACACCAAGTGCTTCTTTATATACATATATATATATATTTTTCCCTCTAGTCAAAGAGTGTCACTGAACTACTGATGAAACACTTGTACTTTGTTATTTCACTATTTTTCCATAACTTACAAGTGAATTCTGCTTTTCAGTGTCAGAGGAGCATATTTACTCTTAGAAACTTGATCACTGAAGGTGGTTTACCTTCTGTACATGGCTTTCTCATGGATATACACACAGAACAGTTGAATAGACTTTTTTCAAGCTCTCAAAAATCTTGAGCTTCATGTGTCTTTATGGATGGATACTAATATGGTATTGCATCAGTAATTTTTGGGATTTTTTTAAGACAAAAAATTGCAAGGAAGTATGCTTAAAATGTTAATTCTTCAAAGCCAGCCATGGTCTACTTTATTTCTTGTATGATGTCTTTGTGTCTTGTGTGTGACTGAAGATGCCAATAGCTTTCATGTTAGAAATCACTAATTGTAAATGTAGACTTAAAACTGTATTGGAAAACTATTGTAAGCCTGCAGTCTTACATCAAAGCACATAAAGAAAAAAATGGAATCAAGGCAATTTTAATTCTCATATTTATCATGAATTATTAATATTCTATCTCTTTCTTATTTTATAGTAAAATAAAATAATTTTAAATAGCACTAAGGGGCTTTTTTAAGATCTACAAGTCTCTTCCCCCAATGGGAATGGCGAAATGTCCTGAAGTGATACTATGAAGTATAATTAGGTATTTGCTTTTTAACATTAAATGCGAAATTTCAGAGAAAAAAAGAAAACAGCACACGCACTATGTGACCCCTGTTCTCCTCATTGATAGCAAAATAAACTTCTAAATCTTGTGGCTAAAATGCAATTTGTTTTTTAAAGTCACCTTGTGCCTTCACTACCAATTCACATCTCAGCACATCTCTGGTAGCATAGCAGTTTGGAGTACAGGATTACTTGGAAAAGGATATCTTAAAAAGTTGTTTTAAAACCCTATTGAACAGTTTTCTCTGGGATTGCCACAAGTCTACCATGTACAGAGCCAAAAAAAGTAAAATATGATGAGATTAAGAAGTGCTGTGTTACAAAGAGTATTTAAAAGTCAACATCAGTGAAGGCATGCCTTGAATATGCACAACACATGGGTAAACAAAGGACTAACATCTACCAGAAAGCTGAAGAGATAGTAGCAATATTTCCTCTGGGATCTATTTAATAGAATTTTTTATTAGAGAGAGATGGCATAAAAAATAGGAATCCTTTCAGCAGCGTAAAGAAAGAATATTCAAGGTAAGGTGCTAAAATTTCAAGGATGATGTTTACTTGCACGTTGCACATAGGTGCAATTCCCTCAACACTAAAGATAATTAATGATATGAGTTAACAGTAGAACAGGTCCCTGGAAGAATCTCAGATTTTGGTAGTGAAGTGAAAATGACTTAACTCTGGACTCGCAGGAGACAATGGGTTATGTCAAATTATGTTGATTCATTTTCTCTAATACCAATTAGGAATCTTTTTAATGGCAAGCTTACAAAAAATACTAAATGAAATGCTTTATTAATGTAGTAATATCTTTCATTAACAATAAACAGCTGATGTCACCGGAGGCAGAAGCAATAATTTGTAACAAATTAAAGTATTCTACAATACTGTGGAATTTTAGCCATATAATTTAATTTAGGTAAATTATTTACACTATTAAATTGCTAGAAATAAGCCATGTGAGAATCAGTTACAGATTTCAAACCTGGATTCTTTTCGACCTGAATGACAGTGCTAAAATGAAGATCTATCTTGGACTGTAGGAAAACAAGTTGTGTAGCACCATAGTGTTTCATTTTGGATATTTAGCAAATTTTAAAAGGGATTTGAAAACTTGTTACTTTCTGATACAAATACTGGAGATGGTATGTAGAAAAATTGCTTTGTGGAAGCACTTCAAATTGTGGAGAGCCCAAAGCATTTAAAACTGTCTAATTTGAATAAGCAGTTCACTCATATTTTCACTCATGTTTTGGTATAAATGCATATTGTACAAGAGTGTTCCCCCAAAAATAAATTCAATGTTGATTCAGATGTTGATGTGGTTTCTATGTGTCATTTCAAGAAAGACTACGTTGAAATAAACCAGGTTGGAGTGACAAAAGCTTGACTAAATTCATATGAGCACATAGGTAGTAAAAAATTTTTGGCCAGATACAAAAAAAACCCCTTCTTTCCTTTTTGTATTCCTCTATATGTTTCAGCAAGTAGAATTCCAAATGTGATAATAAAGGTTCTTTTTCACTGGAAAAGAATCACTATGAAAAGTAAGTTCTTGCCAGCTTTAATACCAGTCTTTCAAAATCCTGAAATACCTGATGGCTGCAAATCCTTCTAAAGATGCACAAAGCTGATGAATTTTATTGTAGATTTGGCTGTTAACATGTTAATATTTCAGGTGCTTTTATAGGTTGCAAAATTTAGTCCCAAGCATTGTGCAAAAAATATATGCCAAAGTTTTTGTGCTTATGTCTCCTGTGTATTGCTCAGTTTGTTGGAAAACCATCAGTAAAGGGAAAAAAATGCACAGAAATTTTTATGCATAGCCCAACAACAATTAGAAAAATGAGCTCATTTTCTAATTTGAAGGTAAGAGCTATTCAAATAGGTGATGAGAAGGTGATGAGAGAAACACAGACTTTCCTGAAAGACAATAAGTATTCCAGGAAAAGCTGGCCAGTCCAGTCCTGTGAAATACCACATATTTCAGCTTGGTCTGGAATGAGTTACTCATCTCCTGCTTTGTCTCTGAGAGGGAGAGATAAATTTACAGATTAAAACCATAGCCTCCAGTCTACTGGGACCAATCAGCTAATTTATGTTTAAAATGTTGCAAGAAATTGAATTAAATACCCAGTATCCAAGCAAGCACATTTAATACTGTCAAAGAGCTATTTTTAGCCCTCGAGGCGTGTAATTACTAGCTTTAGTCCATAAGGGAATTTCATCCTGAGAGATTTTCATTATATTTTGTGATGATCCTCTTTGCCAGTGGTAGCAGATACATCCTAAATAACATTCAGCTTCTTGGCAGTGGGATACAGAGGTTTAGAGAGAGAGGAAATTAATACCACTGACATGTTGACAGGGGACAACTCATTTATATCAGAATACTGTTAAATTACACTTGCAAATCCTTGTTATTTCCGCTTTCCTACTAGTAAGAAAAATAAATAACTCATAGAATCTCCACCAAGAATAAGACTCAAGCAATAAATAAACTCCATCCAGCTCTGTCAGTCATTCAACTCTTCACAGTATCAAAGTGTCTGGCTTATTAGTGAAATGGACTTTTGTTTGAGATTGGTTGTTTCCCCATTAAGTTATGAAAATATGCTAAAGCAGCAATATAGACTCTTTTCCACAGATAACTATTGTTATTATTTATTTACTCAACATCAAGGTGAGGAAGGAGAAGTTTTTTATACTTTTATTGTGAAGTACTTTCCATATTTTAAAAGGCTGGCCTGGTTTAAACATAAATAACTTTCCTCTATTGATTTTTTTTTTTTTTTCAATTGGGCAACTCATGGATAGCACAACTCTCCAGATTCAAAATTTACAGGTGACACCTGCTTCAATTTTCTTTCTACTTCTCCAATCAAAAGTACCGTGACAAATGAAGTTGATGAAAATTCTTAGGAGCATTTTTAAATACAAAATTTCACTGTTAAATGAAGGTTATTTAACATGTGCTTCATTTTCTATGTGGCAATCAAGGTAATATTCCGAGCACATATTTTAAACAGCTATTTGTGTAATTGAAAGGAAATATAGAAATAGTATATTTTCTTTTACCAGTGATGAATTTTTTCCTCTCATGTAAAATCAATTTACTTACCTCCGTTAGTAAAACAATGCATTTTACCTTCAATGCCTACACACTTAAATAATTTGCCTCATTTAGTACTAAAAAAACAGGGAAACTCAGGAAAAAAAAAGAGGACAGACGAAGTCCAGTATGATACTGCTGAGCAAATGATTTCAGGTAATATAGATCTATTCTGGTGTCAATATACAGGAAAGTGTAATCCAAAGCATAATAAGCTTTGCATATCTACACACTTCTGAATGAACACTCTTATCATGTTACTGATTTCAGTAGTAATAATTTTGCATTAGAGGAATTGCTTTCCACTATACCTTCAGGCAATATTCATCTTCAGCTGCATACAAACACAGAGTTTTGAAGAACTGCTTAGGACAGCCATCATGCTGAGCATCCCCACTTATTAAAAGAGCAAAATGCTCTGTCTGAAGATAAACCATCATGATAATACTCTTTCACCTATTTAGTAACAAAACATGAAGAACAACCTCAAAAATATTTTAAGTTTAATTCATTTTGTGTCTCTGAAATTCATGCTGAGAAAGTATTTGCAAACAGATACATTACAAGTGCTCAGTAAAAGATGACAAAATGCCTGACAGTACTCTGAGAGTACTGTATGTCATCAGCAGAATTAAGGACCTACAGTCACCAGCTGGTAACCTGCACAGCTCTTCTCTTCACGTGCATCAGATAAAAGTAGAGGACACACCACTGATGTTAACAAAGAAAGATGAAGTATACTTCCATTAAAAAATATCTTCAAAGTTTTAGATCATTAAATTACCCTAATCTATCTCCTTGCTTTTAAAACTTTATCAGTTAGTCAGTTATATGTCTGGCAGCTATCTGTTTTTATATGGCAGCAACCCCTTTGCTGTCAAGAAAATCCACCTATCCAAATAGATATTATTAGGTTGGTTTTTTTATGGTCATGTTTGCCATTATTTCTTAACAATTCTGTTCCTTCTAATTGACTGTTGCATTGAGTGCATGTTATTTCCTTGTCTAAAAAATTTTTTTTCAAAAATCACAATTAGTGTATCTGAATGTCAAGATGGCATTTCTTAGCCTGAGAATGATAAATACATTGTTGCTAGGTAACAGTTTTCAAAGAAAAAGAAATTGAAGGACAGCAATTATATAGATTTTAAAAACGTCCCAACTATAATCTCAAAGCAATCCAAAACCAGAAAATTCCCTTACAGGATTAGAAGGGGAAGGATGGAAAGACTTTGTAGGCAGAGACAGCGAGTTAGTAACATGGCTTACTTTTGTTACATATCCTTATTTTACCCTCTTCCTATATCATGTAAAACATACCTTTCTGAGACTATAATTCAAGCAGTATTCAAGCATGATTGTAGCTCTCACTTTTCAGGCATTTAATCTGATCTTCAAAAATGTTGTCCATAAGAATAAAAACAGGTTAGCTCAGAAATGGGCATAGTATGGCCCTTCCTCAAAAGTACTGATTTGCATACCTGGCTATAGTTTATTTGAGGTGTATATATTATATATATATGTGTATATGTTGCGTGTGTGTGTGTGTGTGTGTGTGTGTGTGTATGCATGGATACATAGATGTGTATGTTTGTGTATGCATGGATATGTATATAAGGACTGGATAAGTCTATTTGGAAAGTCTCCATAATGTGCCACCATGATGGCAACCTCAGTAAAAGCTGGGTGAGATAACAGCTGCACTGAAATTATTGACACTAGAAATGTTTCTGCATGGCCCAGCTGTCAAATATGTAAGATCTTTATTTCCTAAAGTGCCTTTTAGATGACGGTGACTTGATAAGACCAAATGCTACTGTGCTGAACTTACACCTCTGCAGAATATTCTATGTAGTCTTGCTTCTTGGGCACAACTTTAAGGAATTCAGTGTTTTGCCCCTGGTCCCAGAGGCCCTTTTGTCCATCTGGGATCTCCCCACACTGTGGTCTCCAGGCAAGGTGAAACCACCACACATTCCTCAGTAAGGCAGTCACACAGCTCACAGCCACTGCACTGAGCAGTGCAGAACAGATCCTTTCCCACCCCCTGTTCTTTTCACAGCAATCCCTTGTACATACCTTGCCCACCAAGCTGTCCTTTGCTCTGAGACATCTTCTGTAACATCTGTAATAACACCCAGGCTGCATTTCAGAAGCATCTGCAAGAAAAACCACAAACCTGGCCCATCTGCTGCCCCTGTTCTGTCTCAAGGACAGTATTTTGCAGAAGCTGTTTTCTGATGAGAGGTTCAGGCACAGCCACAGGAGGCAAATAGACCCTTGAACACCTGCAATGCCCATGGTCAGTAGAGGATGCATCCTTCATTACGCCAATAGGAACTTTCGGACTCAAGGCAATTTTGGTTCTAGAAAAAGAGAATGCCTTTGAGCTCAGAAGATAAAATTACATATATGCATAGATTTTGGCAGTAGCACCCTAATTATTGATTGAGATTCTCAAGTAACATAAATAAATACTCAGCAGTCTGACCAGTATTCAGATTCCTCTGATTGCTTCATTTGACAGCACCCAGATGAGATTTTTCGGTCTGTCCTGTAAAACTCCTTTTTTTCACTTTACCAGAGGAAGCTGTTTCCAGAAGATAACTAATTCACACAGATAGTGGAGGTCTATCAGGAGGCAAAAAGAATGAGGTAAAGGCTCTGAAGTTAGAGCTCAAGGGATGCTTGGTTGAACAAGAAAAATGCTGCTGAGAGATTTGAGCTGTGCAGGTATGTGGAACAAGGTATCTATGTAATGATCATTTCTTTTTCACGGAAGAGCAATTCTATCATTATTTTGGTCCTTACAATGGAAATGAGTTTGGGGTTTTTTTCAAAATGTGAAGCTTTCATTACTTTATTGATGTAAACTTTCAAATTTAAACACATTTCCATTATAATTAGAAGAATTTAGTATTTCTTTTATACACTGTAAAATACAAAAAATTGCAAAAAAATGTATAGTGTTATCACTAATAAATACAATTTTGCAGATGCATCACTGAATGCAGGATATCCTTTGCATAAAATGTTTCTCACTTCAGAGTTTTTGATCCAAGGTAAACATCTCTTTCTAAAGAAGCAATAGTCATTTGAAGTTGCTGAGTCAATGACAATGGAACTTTTTATTGCAATAAATTAACATTGAAGTTAGCCACCATTTAAGACTAATTTAAATATAGAATCATAAAACCATAGAATCACTGAGGTAAGATAAGACCTCCAAGATCACTGAGTCCAACCTTTGACCAAACATCTCCATGCCATGAATCTCATATGATTGGTCTCAGTCCATTGACCCAGCCTGTCCAGATTCCTCTGCATAACCTTCCCTGCAGTGGAACAACACTCCTGCCCAACTTAGTGTCATCTGCAAATCTATGAAGGGTGCACTCAACTCCCTCATCCAAATGATCTTTTAAGATAAAGTCCTATTCCAAGGTTTCCTTGTTATATAGGGGCAGGAGTTCCTAAAGATACAAATTGAGAAGCATATTTTTCTGATTTTAAAGTTTTGTGTTCTTACAATAGATAAGGACCACCTGTACTAGATCTGCATTTATGTCTGCAATATGCACTGACATTAAAACAAAGCAGGTAGGCTGACCAAAATGAAATATATTTAGATATCTCAGAATGTAATAGTGTTTCCTAAGTTCTGTCTCTGGGCCTCTAAACTCATGGCTAAATAGAAAAAACAAACAAACAAAACCCCACAAGTATCCAAGTTGACAAGCACAGTCCCAAAAGACTGCCCTTCACTAGCTGTTCAGTTAGGGAGATTATTAAACTAATAAAATCTAAAAGTTTTGTTTTTAGGATCCTGCAGTTTTTCAGCCCCAGAAACTGCTGTATCAAGTATTTCAGGCTCAAACTCCCAATCTACATAATCCTTAGGGACTTCACAGCCCTCTGAGGTTTCCATTCTGTTGGGCATTGAGTGTCACTATCCAACCTTTTGCAGGAAAATTCACCAATGCATAGCTGTAGAGAACATTAGTGCCAAGCATGCCCTAACTGCCAGAAATTTTTTTCTGGATAAAAATATCCTTGAAAGGCAAGATATTCTGGAGGTATTTCATGTACTTGAAAAATCTCTCTGTGTTTTTTTTTATCAAGTCATGAAAAGAGAATTTCTTGACAACTACAGTGGGATTGTCTTGTGTCTTTTCTCTAGATAAATTAACTAATTATGTTTATTTTGTCATTTCTCTGTGTGTGTATATGTGTAAGTAAAAGTATTTAAAATTTATAGGAAGAATGTTTTCAGTTTTGGTGTGATCAAGTATCACTGGAGGACTAAAGTTCCATCTTCCTTGAAATGAATATAACAACAGAGAAGTCCTTCTAAATTCAGAGGAGTAGGGAAAGAAAACTGTTCTTTTACTCCTAGGCCAGCAACTGAACACTACACTCCTTGCTGGTTAGATGAGAGATAATCAGAAAGATAAAAATTTTGGGTTGAGATGAGGGCAGTTTAACACGTAAAGCAAAATCCTTGTACAAAATAAACAAAATGTAAACAATTAATTCACCACTTTTTATGGGTAGGCAGTTGTTCAGCCATCCCGAGGTGTGCCTGTCTGTCATGATCTGTCACACGTAGTGGTGACTTAGGAAGACAAACACCGTCACTCTAAATGTCCTTCCCTTTCTTCTTCAATGACCAGCACTGCATGCTGCCACATGGGCTGTAACATCCCTTGGTTCAGCTGGGATCGGGTATCCCAGACATGTGTCCTCCTAAATTTTCTGCTTCCCAGTCTCATCAGAGAAGGTCTTGACGCTATATAAGCACTGCTCAGCAGTGAAAAAGCATCCCTGAGTTATCAACACTATTTCCAGTACAAATCCAAAGTATATCCTCCTACCAGCTATGCTGAAAAAAATTAACTCCATCCCAGCCAAAACCAGCACAGATTGTATTATATCTCAGCCAATTCAAATTCTCTTGAATACACAGAAATTACTATCCTCTCATTATTTGCTACTCTGTAATTGATGACATGGTCTTCTTTCTAATTCTCTAATGTTCCTCATTGATTTAATCAAACAGAAAGAGTCTTGTTGTAAGGCTTTATAAGGATGAAATTATTTAAGTTTGACAAGATTTGGAAAGAAAAAAAAAAAGACTTTCTAAAGCTGTTAAGTAATTACACTACATAATGACTGCTGAAATTCAACATGGAGAAATGCGAGGCATTGAATAAGAGAGGGACCAATTTAAAACTTCTCACAGATAAAGAAGTCCTGAGAAGGGCAATTGTAATTATTGAAGTCTAGAAGATCAAGAACTTCCATAAAAGGAAAGATTGAAAGCAGCTGGATTAATTAATTTGAAGGGAGTGGAGAGTAGGTTTGTTACAAGACAGTAAAATCTGTTATGGCAAAGATATATGTTAAATCAAAAATTTTAAAAAGAATGTTAGTCCATGCCATTCCCATAATATAAACATAGAAAAACATTCACAGACAGTAAGATTAATGTATTTGAAATGGTTCAGAGGAATACTTTTTTGTGCAAAGTGAAATTTATCTGCAAAACCCCCTGTGGAAGAAATATTTCTTCTATATTGTTTAGGATATTAACTCCTCACTTCCACTGACAAGTAAGAGTAATTGTTCCCAAGATATCTAGTATTATTGATTACAATTTCCTCTGAAGCATCAGTTATACTATATTCTCAGAGATGCCCAGTGTTAAAGGAGCTATGTTGTGTTCAGCTGCTCCAGCAAGACAAACCATCCACTTCCATACCTGTCTGAGAACCCCAGGAGGGGAGATCAGAAAATTCCTAGTTCTCATTGCTGGTGCAGGAGAAATAAGGTTCAGGCAACTGAACATTTCCCAGCAGTCTACCCCAAAAGGAGTATTTTAAAAACCCCACTGTGAAAAGTGTTGTGTCCTTTGAATCATGTCCATCAGGGTACTTTAACTTATGCTAAAGTTCAGCATTTAAACTGGTTTGCTTTCTGCACAAGTTTTACCCCTTGGATCTAGAGATAACTACAGATAAAGAGAAGAAAGAGAATGAACATATCCATATCCATTCACTTCAGAGACAGCAGACCTCAGCACGTGCCATTCCCTTGTGACACCTCATAGAAGAAAAACCTTTTCTGTCTTCCTCCACAAAGTGTATAAGAGAGTATACTCAACAAGCAAACCTTATTTTACAACATAGTAGGATGAATTTTACAACATAGTAGGATGACTT
>VWZN01010078.1:41623-72105 GCA_013396955.1 Regulus satrapa | reverse complement strand
TGCACTTAAGGCCTCTCTGGATTTTCTTCCATGCATCTTTGTCACTCTTTCTAATAAAAATGCTAAATTAATGTCCTATCTCCTTGATGTAGTATGGGAATTTATATAAACTTACTGACTGTCATAAAGCTATTTTCAGCTGTATATCACATAGCACTTTCACAGAAATCGTCTTATTGATTTTATAGATTTTTAAAATCTCCTGTGTCACATTCCAGAAATAAAGTACTAAAAAATATTTCTTATAACAACAAAATACACTACAAGACCAGACATTTAAAATACATCATGAGTTTCATGCACATAGAGCAACTTAATAAAAAATCAAGAAGTTAATGAAAAAGGGGGTATAAAATAACATCTGATAATGTTCTTTTTATAACAGTTTTCAAAATATGTGAGAGTTTCAGCAATATCCTCTTCTGAAAGGCAACACATGCATTTCTGGTTTACAGTTTTTTTAGGGATAAAGATTGAAAATTTGACATAAAATGCAATGCCATCTTTGATCACAATTCTGGTTTAAGGAATTACTTTAATGAGTATTCAAATTGCTAACAAAAAGAAAAGGAAAAAGATTATGTAAATAAAAGCAGCAGGAATTTTTGACACAGGGTGACTTTACAAGCCTAGTTAAGCATAGTAGGACAGTTATACAGCCCAGTCAAGTATGGCTGATTGATTTTTATCTGCAAATTGTTATCAACTGTGAAAGCTGGCTGCAGGTTGTTAAAATCAAGAGCCCTGTGCATTCAATTTAGAGAGCACTGGTTGCATAATAAATCTGTTTTCCTGTGAAAAGCGGGCAATTAGTATCAATTATTTCATCACAAAGAGCAAGAGAACACTTAAAAGATGCCAGAGATGCTGGGTGAAAACCACTGTTAAAACAAAGATTATGATGTCACACAGGATGAGCTCGTCCCTCAAAGATGGGGAAAAAGAGTAAGAGCTCAGAGACATGATGTCAAAACCAGCACAATATGCAAAGTACGCATAAAGGACTTTGGGACAAAGTGGGTACTCTGTAGATACAAAAATTAAGACAGGAATGCAGTCCACTAATACATAGTGTCCATGAGTTTGGCATACCGCACGATGCAATTTAGCCTCATATTTTGATAAAATACAGAATTACACAGGGAGTTAAAGATTGATGGGAAAAGGCTGGAGAGCTTTCTGTGTTACAGGGGACCAAAAAAGCTTGATTTTTAGCCTACCAAAAAATTAAAGTTCATAAGGATTTTAATTCTTGTTCATAAATGCAGCAAAACATTTACATATGGAAAGGAAAGAGCAAACATGTCACAATGTATTCAAACATTTTTATCTGCATTATTAAAACTATTCACTTTGAGTATATTTACCTCTTTTCAGGTCAGTTTGTCATGATGTTTCAGCTTTTCAGAAGACAACCATAAGGAAGTTGAATACAAGTTTATAATTAAAGTTAAGGTATGGTAATTGGTCTAGTTTGAGGAACATTTAATGGCAGAAGAGTGTTTTGAAGAGAACAGGGGGAAATAGTCTTAGATGTAGGCCACAGGTCTACATGAAAGTTAATTTCTGCAGCAGTGCCAAGCAGGTAGCAGGAATTTTTAACCATTAGTGATGACAAATTAACAAGCAAGATTTGTTGTAGTTTATTAGAGTACCTTGAGTGTAAAGCTACAGAAAAGTCAATGATATGGCAATATATGAATTAAGAACTAGAGACCTCCCAATAAGGTTTTTTTAACTAAGCAGCATATGAATAATTAATTAGCTCCAACAGTGTCTAATAGGTATGCAACAGAAGAAGAAGATTAGTAAAAGAATGATAAATTATATGAGAAAATATTTAAAAGTCTAAAGGGGATGTTGTAGCTCTGATTTTCTGCATCTCAACCACTGGCCAGATGGTTTGGTGTGCTTTGGTGACCACTGAGTGATGTGAGCTGGGCATGTATTACACTCTTCTGAATTAACACTACTGGGTGACAGAACAGATGATGATGAAAGGTTCAAAAGCAGATTGAGCCTAATTTCTGGAAAATTTTGGAGTGGGAAAAATTCCAGAGAAAACCTCTCCAGGCAGGAAGTGAGCTTCTCTGCTCCCAGGCATTGAGAGCACTTGTATGGGACAGATGTTGGGAAGAGCATATGGCTTCAGGGCTGCAGGCTTTGGGCATCTGGAAGAGGAGTTTTGTACAGAGGAAGTCTGTTCCTCAGGACAGAGGTGCAATCCTCTGCTTTATTCTGCAGTCAAAGTCATCCACTCAAGTGAGAATAATTATTTTTGGTACCTTTTCCTGAAAAGCTCTTGCTGATGTTCTGCAAATAATTCTGCTACCAATGGTGAGTGGAGACTGAGCCAAAGGTAGGAAGAGCATAAGGAGTTCAGCTTATGAAAAAGCATTATAAAAGTCAACACACTACTGGTAAGGGCATCTCAGAGTCATAATATGCTGTCATGGATTATATCATTACTTTCCCTGACTGACAAAATCACTTTCACTGAGAAACAGCGTGCAACATTCTAATTTCCACTGGATGCTTCAGAAGATAGGACTGAAAAACAAAACAAAACAAAACAAAACAACCACAGTATCTACAAGATATTGTGAGAAACATTTAGAAATGAGAACAGTTAGGGATGAGAACAGTTATAAAGCTTGATCTTAGTGTGAATTCTCTAAAACAATTAAGAGGTTTTGTTTTCCAGTGAGGCAGGTTCTTGCTTAAATACCAGGGATTTGACTGAGATACACTTTAAGCCATGTCATGCTTTCTATTTTTTGACAAATATAATTAAAAGTGTATTGAAATGTGCAAGCTGCACTATTTATTAAGCATTTGCAGATGCAACACCATGAGGAGCTGTTCTGCTTTTGGCACTTGACATTAAAAAACATGCTGAGCTAATAGAGTGTCTACACATTGGAAACTAAAACAGGGCTGGTGTTGAGAAAAGAAATTGCCTAAACTAAAACTTACCTGTAATGTAAGTTCTTGGAATTCTTCTTTAACTAAAAAAAATTGTGGTGAAAATCTAACAAAGACCAGAACTGGTTAAAAATATAAGCAGGGATTTTTTTTTTTTTTTTCTTTCTTTCTACACATTGGGCAAGTTTGGATTCATGGTCTTATTTAGAACTAACCCAGAATTACCAAGTTTCAAGTACTTTATTTTTTTTTTCTTTTAATTTATGAAATATGTTCAACCATCATCTTACATTTTGAAATTTGATTTTAAACCACAAGATCAACAATAGCAATATGAATTCAAGACCAGGGAAAATTCTTCCTGAAAAACACAGGTTTGATAGTTTTGCAGTTGATAAGTTAAGTGCAAGAAGGTACCTAAGCACATACTTTCTACCAGAAAAATGCAAAATCATAGAATATTTTAGGTGGCAAAAAGAGCTTCAGGACCACTGAGTCCAGTAATTAATCTAACTTTTCCAAGTCAACCACTAAAGAATATCCCTAAGTGTCACATCTACATGTCTTTTAAATACCTACAGAGATGGTGACTCAACTGCTTCCCTGAGCAGCTGTTACAATGATGGACAACTCCTTTAGTGAAGAAATTTTTCCTAATATCCAGCCTAAACCTCCCCTGCTGAATCCTGAAGCCATTTTCTCTTGTCTCATTTCTTGATTTTTGGGAGAAGACCAACCCACACCTGTCTAACCTGCTTTCAGGAAATTGTAGAAAGTGACAAGTCCTCCTGAGCCTTCTTTTCTCCACTATAAACCACCGCAGTTCCCTCAGAGTAATGGCTTCCAACTCCTC
This sequence comes from Regulus satrapa, assembly GCA_013396955.1. NCBI lineage: Eukaryota > Metazoa > Chordata > Aves > Passeriformes > Regulidae > Regulus > Regulus satrapa. The sequence continues at coordinate 68,327 of VWZN01010078.1, read as the reverse complement.
CTCTTTGTTGTCCAAGCTGTGTACACTGATCCCACCACCTTACTCTTTTTGTGACTGAAATGAACTTGATCACATTCAGTGAAAGCTTGGTTCCCTGCTTTCTGGCTCAGCAAAATTCCCTATTTCAGAGCTTATCTTCTAGATTTGTACTATGGCTCTGGCCGATGATACATGGTTTTTTTAAGCCAAACCCTAATTTGAATATCCTAATTGGAAGGTTGTTAAATTTCAGTTTGAATTTTCTTTTGAGAATCTTAGAAAATCCATTTAGTGGAGTTGCCATCAAGATAGTCTCTCTGCTGTAATAAGAGTGTCATCATGGTCTTTTTTTTATTCTTGTAAAAGAATCCCTGATCCCTTGTTCAATGACTAGAGAAGCACTCCACATGTATTCTTTTTTCAGTAATAGGTAAGCCTTATGTAGTAGGACTATGTATCAGAAATTTCCCTTGGCAGACAGTGATTCCCATTTACTGAAAACTCCCTCACCACAGATTATTTTTACAAAATGTATAATAATTTTGATGTGTCATAATCCACCAGTAACTTTGAATAGATGTTTATCTCAGTCCAATGTCATTCTTGGCTGATGGCCTGGCAGCATTATCTAGATCTGGAAAGGTCAAAAACAAATTCAGTGCCAAAGTAATGATAAGCTGCAGGTGGGACTTCAAGCTTTCCAAATCACATAAAATCACAGGAAATTTTCCCCAAAAAATTTAAAAACATTTATAAAATAATTGAAATAAAAATTATTAATATGTCAGTGATATGTAAATAGCAGAAGAAAAATTGTAACTTTTGCTGTCTCTAAATTATTGTATTCATCAGAATTTTTAAAAACATAATACTAGAGTCAGTGAAATATTACCAGATCATGTTCCATATTACAGGCACTCTGCAGTGAATATTGTGGCCCAATATTTTGTTCTTTTTATGTGTGAGTGTTATGTGGACATCTGGAAATAACATTTGCAATCAGAACAGTATAAAATACATGTTCTTATGGTGTATGGACTTCTCACTCCTTAAAGTCCACAATTAATCCTGGATTTTTTGAATACTTAGAAAGAAAAACCAGAGAACTTCATAGATAGAAAAAAATCAAAAGCTTAAAAAAGAGATAGAATAAAAGGAGCAGGAGGTTATAGGTAGGCAGTGAGCTACCTGTGCCCAGTTTGGCTTGTAAAATGGCAGTGAGAAATAAACCAGGCACCCCAGCAAAGCACAGGTCTAATGCAGAATGTTCAGAAGGAGCTGAATCTAGAGCCTTGCTCCCAGCAGAACACTGAGAGGCAGCTGGAGCTCTGCTCCCATGTACCACTGCCAATGCCCTTGACACTTTATTTAGATCTGTCTTTTGCACCTGTGCATGATGAGAAATTCATAAAGACATGTGTCTGTGTCAGATCATATAAAAAAACCGAACAGAGGTCTTAAAGGACAGATATGTGCCATCTAGAAATGCAAAGACCTTAAGGAAAAAGCTGGATTACCTCATATAATCTTTTTTTCCCAGGTCAAATGAGCATTTTTACATGAGCCTTTTAAATTTCTTCTTCTTTTTTTCTTTTTCAGATGGGTGAAAACACTTTGTTTAATTCAGTGCCTACAGCTCAGAATATCAGCTACTATCAGGTAGTCAAGAGCTGAGACTGTCACTGCAAAGCCCACAGCTATGGCCAGAACTGCAGCAGCCAGCTTACCTGGTTATTTCTCTACCTTCTCTTATCAAATAATCTGTGCNTAATTCAGTGCCTACAGCTCAGAATATCAGCTACTATCAGGTAGTCAAGAGCTGAGACTGTCACTGCAAAGCCCACAGCTATGGCCAGAACTGCAGCAGCCAGCTTAACTGGTTATTTCTCTACCTTCTCTTACCAAATAATCTGTGCATACCATTGGTCTGCTAAATGAATAATTTTTTTTTTTCTCCCCCCAATAGGTTTAATTGTCATCTTGAAGGATCTACTGTTTCATTTGCACTTGGGAGTGTTTCTGGAGTGGTTTTTTTTGTTGATATGAGCTACAGCATGTTTCAAGATTCTTCTCCAGCAGATGGTGAAAAATATTTTATACTATGGTTGATTGAAACAGTAGAAGTATTTCTAGCATTTCTGGGTGAGCAGACATTAAAAAAAACCAAAAATTTTCATGATTGCAAGTTATCAGGATAAATATAGCAATACTTAACTGTTATCTCTACAAGTTAGAGCTTTCATATAGTAATGGGAAGATTTCTTCATTTTGCTGCTTTGATGGTATTGAAATAAAATGAGCAGCAAAGATTGCAAATAGACTTTTTGTTACTGTTTACAAGCATTAAATGATGAGAAATAAATGAATAGTTATTATTGTATTTTAGCATCAACAGATGATAAGTATCAGCACCAAAGTCTTGGAAATGTCATAATCTCTGAGGATGCTGTGAAAAACAGGGGATAGCACACATACAGAGACATTAATCCTTTGTTAATACCTTGAGACTGCTCTATCTATATGACTCATGAGGCTGTTGTGTGGTTACTCAATACCTGTGCATCTCAGATAAATATACAGTCATAGCTACTTTCCATGGCATTCAGAATAAATTTATTTAAGAATGAAGCAGCACACAGATTATCAATGGAAGTGGATTTTCTATGTGTATGTTCAATACCTGGAAATTTTTGCCATGGATTAAATAGAGCATATTGACCCCTTATCATTCATCTTTCATTTTTGTTCTTCTGGCTCCAAAACCTCTAGAAATGAGGTTTGAAATGAAATGAAAACCAAATGAAACCTAGAATGAAATGAATGAATGAAAACCTAGGAAAATTCTAAATCTATTTCTCATTTGATTATTATTAAAATCCAACTATTAAAATCCAAAATACACAAAAATGTGTATTCACTTTAACCTCAGGGCTGTACTTAAATGGCTTTCAGCTGTCAAAAGGGCTAAACGCAGAGGAAGCATAGATAATTAATGAGGTTGGTATTAAAGACTTGATTTTGAGAAGTCTGTTTTAAAGGTATACGCTTTCCTAGCTATTATAGTTTACAATAAAATTAATCATAATGAAAATATTTATTAATACATGCTTTACGTTAATTGCTTCTGCCAATGCTAGGAATCTGCATTGAAAACTGAACTCATGAATGTTATTGAAAGGATGTTGTATTCTGATAATCATTGAAGTAATCTGTGATCTATTATTTTTAAAAGATTTTTCTTGCACTAACTTTCCTGTCACAAAAAAAAAAAAGAAAAAAAGGTTGATTTCTTAACTACAGTGCAAGATTTTGTTCTCATATGTCTTAAAATATAAAAGACAAGTATTTTACTTGTCTTTGTGTATTCAGTTTCAGTGTAGGAGAATGGGTTGCAAGCAAGCTTGATCCTGATGAATTACATGTGTGCTAATTTTCAAAGCATGGAAACAGCCTTGCCCAGCCAATGAGGAGGGATGTTATAAAATGTTGGGTTAGCTGGGTAGGGGGAGCTTGCTGGGGTTGGAGTGTGGTGCTGCTGGAGTCTGCTGGCTGTGCCATGTGGCCCTGTGAGGGACAGACAGGGTTGGGTGGCTGTGTAAGGGACAGGTTTGAGTTAGCTGGGCATGCAGAAGGGAAAAGGAGTCAGAAGAAGGAGGGCAGGAGAGGAGGAGCTGATGCTATGGGGAGCTCCCAGAGAGGAGCCATGAGAGGCAGCTGACCCTGATGGGCAATGGGTGGGGGGAGAGGGAGCCCAGAGGAACTTCAGAGCAGCAGGGGAAGCTGCTGGGTCCAGACCAAGCTCTGACACCTGGAGTGATGGTGCCCCAGGTGAGCTGCTGGGAACATGATGGGAAACATTTTATCAAAGGGCTGATGCTGGAAGCAGCCTTCAGGCCATCTTGACCAGCTTGGACATGAAGTGTATTTGGCATGCCCCTCTCCTGTGTTGTGAAATTTACTTGCATGATATCAGAATTACCACTAGGACTCTTTTTCTATATATTTGTTCACACTTGGGTGATTATACACATTATCATGCTAAAGAGAACCGTTATGGAAATCCCACTTCTAGTCTTGCCACTTGAACCTTGGAATCCTTCTAAAGGATTCTATTCTTCTAAACTATGACAAATATTTTCCAAGTTAATTTTTTCCTTAGTTTATTAACTGGTCATAGCAAGGCTTAAAGTGCAGTTAAATTGTATGATACTTAGAATTGACTGTGTTTACTCCAAGTTCTGTGACTTTCAACAAAATATTCAGAGTTAGAAGAGACTGACAAGGATTTCTTAAGTGAATGACCTGGATGGAGATCAAGCCCACAGCTTTGGTGTTATTCCCTGTTCTTCTGGAATACACCAGCAAAAACATTCAATTGTCATGTTTGCAGGTGCTAAACTGCTGCTGAATTATTTTGAGTAGAGCACATTTGTTGCAGATGGTGTGAGCAAGTCTCACCTGGCTCTGCAACCCATGTACACTGTGACCATTTACTTCTACTCTTTCTTTTGCCATGGCAAAGACTCCTAACTAACTAGGAGGACAGTTTGCCACCTCTGTCTGGCCTCCCCATTAAGTATCAGGAGAAGAAAAGGTAGGATTTAGGGCAAGAAATAACTTAAAAATTTTTACTTTCTATGTTGACTTTTTCTACAATCTTGTTGTATCTAAGCACTACTAACAAAGTACAATTCTATCCTTTTATGTTGTTGTCTTTTTTGGGTTTGTTAGAGGCTTTTCTTTTTGTTGTGGTTTTGGGGTTTGGTTTTTTTTATTGGTTTGGTTTAGGTTTTTTCTTTTGCTTGTGTAGGCTTTTCTGTGGTTTTTTGGTTTTTTGTTTTTGGTTTTGATTTTTTTTGTGCTCTGAGGCATAAAAATTTAAATAGGATAATTCCTATTCAAATGCCAAAGTAGTGAGGTAAACAGAGAGTAATAGACTTTCACTCAGACGTTATGATTACTTAAATACATTGCCATGAAAAGGCAAATAATCAACAGAGTTCTTTAAAAGGTTCAGTGTAAATTAGTTTCTGGCAAGGACTGTGCCCTGTTCAGGGCTTCATTAAAGCCTGTCATTTCTGAATTATATGAGGAAAAAACAAAGGATGCTATATATGCTACAAAATGAGAATAAAGCCTCAGAAGCCCTCACAGGGCATTGGGCAGCTCATGTTAAGGTAGTTGTGAGGACCATTATCTATTACTGCCTCAGGCTCATGGATAGCAGCAGGACATGGGAAATAAAGACATTAATAAGAAATTAACATTTATATGTGTGCTCATCTGGAGTTTAATTCTAATCTGGAAAAGTACTTTAAACATAAAATACAAATATTTATTCTCCCCACTTTTCAAAGGGAAAGTTTATTTGAGGACATGAAGCACCAAGCTGACTCCTATCTGTACTCTCAGTCAATAGGTGGCATTGCAAATTTTCACATGCAAATCTGTTGATCTTTACCTTCACTTTTTTGCCATTTAAATAGTCCCCTGTAAACATTTCCCTATATAAAATGTTTTGGAAATATCACAAGCCATATCCTTCAGTTATTTACATAGTGTCATAGTTTTGAGAGGTTTTTTTTTAAAAATAAATATAATATTTACATTTCTGGTCACAGTATTGACACTGGGAGACATATTTATTTTTCTGTTTTCTAGGTTGGCTGTTTCCCATCATACCTTCATACCTGTATGAGTTAACTTGTTTCTTTAAGAGTTTCTTTATCAGCTCTCTAGGATATCTGACTTGAGCATGACATGTGCACTTTCCACAACTTTTACCTTTCTTTTTCAATGGAAGAAGGAAATGAATGACATGTGCATTCCATCAGGTGAGGTCTCTCCTTAGAGCACAGCTGCAGCAACAGCAAAATACTCTTGCTACATTCTCTTCTTGTCGAATAGGTCTGATGGTTAAATGTTCTTCAGGAGGAGGTTTTATCTGTGAACATGATCTTTGGTTTCTTTCCAAACCTTCTGTGGTAAGGTGTCAGTGTGATGCAAACATGCTTACACCATGTCATTGTGATGCAAACAAGTTTCTGCTGGTTTCAGTGAGAGGTGGGCACCTGGGAGATTTTGAGACACTTCCAGCTCTTCCAGGGAATGAAGCTTGTCAGTGTTTTTATTTTTAATTGACTCTGCTATTAAACAGTCAATAGGTTTAGGCAACAAAAATTTAAATAACATATAACTGCTCTTCCAATGGCTCCTCTTTTGATCTTGCTGACAGTCAACAAATTTTTACTGGACTGAGGTAACAATCATTCTTGTGGATTCTGAGGGGAACCTTGTCATATGCAGTGTTTGAAAAAGTATACTTTAGTAAAATCTGTGTGGGAGACAAAAAGACATTTGAAACAGAATAAGAAATAGACTGAAAGGGAGTGGAGGGAATAAAAACAGAGGAAAGAAAGAGATGGGAAATGACCTCATAGAAATGGAGGGAGAAGTGCAGTCAATGCAGGATAAATAGACAATGCAAAGAAATATTGGAAAAACAATGGAAAAAAAAATGCCTGTTAACTGATCTACCTATATTGAAAGCATTGCGTCTGTATTTCTCCTGAAAGCAATGAAACAAAAGGTAGCAGTGACAGGGTGAGCTCTGACCGTGCTGCCTGCCCCAGTGCTGGAATAGTAATGACCTCAGCTATCTCTCTCTTCAGAAAGTAAGCACCACTAGGCTTTACCTGGCTCCCACTAAAAACTTCCTCAGCATCTCTGGCTAGTTCAGACAGCACAAATGAAACCCAGTGGCAACACCTTGGAAAAAAACCAAAAAATGCACACAGCAGACTGTGCCGAGTGTTCCATTTTATTTGAAAATAAATTGAACCATTGGTTCCTGGAGAAACTATCTTAGACCACTCAGTGAAGCTCTGCCTCTGGGGCTCTTAAAGAGGATTGCAAGCCAGCAGGCATTGTGAATAGGCTTCCACTCCTGCACTAGGCTAGCACAGAGATGAAATCTTAAAATTGATTACTGGCTTCCATATGGGCAAACAGCAGAGGGACAGTGCAGGAGAAGCAATCACTGACTGTAGAGATTTCACTGGTAAAATTCCTGGCACTCTTATAACACAGTTGGAGGGGTTTTTTTATTATTAAGACACCTAAATCACCTTAAATAAAATGTGAAAAAACCCTCCGATTTTATTTTTCCTGACGGGGGGAAAAAAAAACCAAAACCTTTGTAGGCCTTGAAGCCGATAGCAATTGCAGACTTTGAAATCCCTGGGGACTGAGGCTGTGGGGAGGAGAAGGGGAGGGTTGCCGAGCAGTGCAGAGCCTGCAGCAACCATCCACCAAGATATGTTTCCAGCAAAAAAATAGATGCCCATATTTCTTGAGATTTCAAATAGAAAAGAGGAGTGGGAAGTCCTGCAGCTGTGCAGTTTTTTGCCTCAAGGCCAGTCTCACACCCTGGAACATCTTGTGTCAGGGGAATAGAAGAGGAGACAGAGGGAGAGTAATTGGACTCCTCCTGGGATCTTCTCTGACATCTCTTTCTCTGGATCCAAGGTGCTTCCCAAGTCATCTATAATGTGTTTCCTTAGCAAAAAGAGTGTGTATAGTTGTTTTCTGGACAATTAATTTTTTCCTTAAAGAATCTACATCATTAGGCTCATGGCAAAGAGAAATATTTGAGGAGAAGCCCATACTTATGACCCTCCTTAAGAGGAAAGAAAAAGGTTCTGCTGGGAGAGTATCATTATTAATCTCTGTTTTAGGAAGACATTTGTGCAGCTATATCTAACTAATGGATATAAACCCACAAGTATGTACATAAAATCACACACACTAAGGGAGAGCAGGATAGAAAATGAATACCACCTGACAAGCATCAAACATATTTAACAAGCTAGCTAAATATTCTCAACACAATGTTAAGAACAATGTAGGAAATTATATAAACAAAATCAGAAGATGGATAAGCATATAAACTCAGTATTTTTCAGCTGAGTTTGATGGAAAGAGTTGTTTTAAAGCTTTTTTTGTGGCATTTTGATGCTATTTATTTTGACACTTGACAAATGATTGCTGAAAATGTCATTCAACATATGTTGCAAATTTTCATAACAGATTTTGCAATGGCTGTGGTATTAAACTTGCATCACCCATCTTTTTTGAAATCAAATGACATCAATTGGAAAGCACAAAAATGATTATCAGGAAGAAATATTTTTAAAATTGCAATTAATTTTGTGTTTTCTAAGACCTTTGGTATTTTCTGAAGTCTCCATTCATCTCGGAATTCTCAGTTTGTAATATTGTCAGAACTTGCGCTCTTGATAAGCATGTGTCTTCCTGAATATTAATTTGTATTTTGGAAAGCACTTTTTTTAAAAAAAAGTGGTTTTGTAATGTTGTACAAAATTTTCTTCTAAGATGCTTTGATACTAAATATTTTTATATTTTTGACATGTATGATTTCTTTTGCACTTAATATTTTCAGTCACTATTTTTGGATGCAATAGAAGGTCTGGCTGTTATGAGAAGCTAGCTCTTCTGAGATGCTTAATTCTTAGTATTACTGTTTCTTACCTATTAGTCAAATGGGTCCACTAGTAAAAACCTCTTTCTAAAAGCACAGGCACAATGAAGGACTTGGAAATTTTCTGTCATTCTTCCAGTGTTGCTTTTACCAGCTTGACTATATAGAGCAGGACTTACACTGCCTTTGCACATTTTCTAAACAATATTTTTCATGTCAACAACGTACAATATACTTCTGTGAACAGAAGTTGTGGAGAAAGCAGCTTTTGCTGACTCAGTCCATCTGTTCTCTTCCATTCTTTGTGGCTGGAACTCGGTTTCTGTTTCATTCTGGACTTTGACCAGGATTTTATCATCAAAGCATACTTTAAAACTGTCCCTATTATGAATATTTGCTTAATTTATTTCATTTTTTGTCATAATGAGTTGATTAAGAAATGTGGCTTATTGCATCATACTAGTAATGATGATGGATTTCAATGGAATTGCTAGGTTTTAGTTCAGGACTTATAAACTACATGGTATTTCACTGTCCTGAGGACTTTTATCTTGGATTTTATGACATAAAATGCAGAAATTACTACTTTTGCATGAAATGAAATCCTGCTTTTCTTTTAAGCCCTGATATTCTCGACAGAAAATGTGTTCAGGGTTTTTTTACTAGCTTTGAATGTTCAACACCTGCCTGCTGGCTCAGTCAGCAGAGTTGCAGGCTAAGCCTGGGGAATCTCAATACAATGTACATTTCGTCACAACACTGTCTTTTTCTTAACCTGCAAAATATGAGGTTAAAAAAATTAAAATCTTCCTAAAGGAGAATTTGACTGAAATGACTGATCATTGAACATAGTTTTTCTCATGTTTCTAAGTTTTTTCCATGCAGTGACAGAAGTGTTGAGTCCTAATTTTTCAGGCAGACTGAGTTTTGTTGACAAATATTGAGCACCTTAATTAAGTTACCAGATCCTGATTTTTTAACTTACTGGAAACCTCATGAAAGATGTTGAAGCCTCTTCCCATCCAACTGAAGGATAAAAAAGAAAAAGCCTTGAATCTCCTCAGAAGCATATAGATTTGTGACTCATCCATAACAAAATCAATATTCAAAACATGCCATTAATGTATCAATATTATACAGGGAAAGGACATTTTTGTGGCTGTGAAGAGAATTGCTTAATCTTCCTTTATGCTTGTGAATAAACTTTGAGCCCATTAACCAGCTTGATGATTTGTATATGATTGTTAGCACATTGTCTTTAGATTTAGGGCATAATTATTTATGGCTTGTTTCTCCCATTTCACAAGAGAAAACACACACAGCAGCAAGAATTTGCAAAAATAAAATAGAAATAAAATGAACTTCTCTAATCATCTAAGGATCTGTCCTAATTTATTTTTGCTATTGCTGTGTGTCTGCCATAGATGTAGGGAGGTGTCCTGAAACACACTTTACAGGTTCCAGCAAGGCAAGGAATCCTGCCTTTTGGGAATCCCGCATCATCTTTCTTTACTTTCAAATGCAGCAACTGCTAACAAAACATATCACATTGTAAAGTTCAGTGCAAGGAGAGGATTTCTCACTTTCCTTCTCCAATAATAGGGATAGGAGAGCAAGTAAAAAAGATTTAGCAAGAAACAAAGTTTTCTTCAAAGAGGCTCTTCATATTGTGTTCCTAGACTGCAGTGCATTTTAAAGATGAGTCAAAAATGGACAAACTGATTGGAAATTTATTGGGTAAACACATAAGGTTTGTAAGGTAAGTCAGCTAAGAATGGAGGACAAATGACCATTTTTTCTGTCTGAGAAGCTGCCCCATGTGTCAGGTCAGTCAATAATTACATCATCACAGTTCTGTACCTCAGTGAGGAGCACAATTAGCATGGTCTAATGAATGCAATGAAAAGCCTTAGGATTTGACTTTCAACCCTGGGGCATAATACTGGCAATTGGGCTGCCTGCTTTGTGCATAGTGAAGCCACCTGGGCTTAGTTATTTCATATGAACATCTTCTTCCAGGTAACTGAAAAACTACTGAAAACTGTAGAGATTCCCCATTAATCAGAAGAACAGTGTCTCAGGACTCTGTTTCCAAACTGAGAGTACCTGATGTAAGCCTAGAGGCAGCAGATACTGTGCAGGACTCATGCTAAGTGCATATTAAATCATGGCTGGAATATATATACTGAGAACCCCAGGAGTGCCTGACAGCTCCCAGGCCTGGTTGTACTTGCTGGCTGCAAACCTGTTCCATGCCATGCATGGAAGGGCACTGCCTGGATGGAAGGTGTCCAGCTCCTTCACCCCTGCTTTCATCGCAGGGAGGAGGTCGTTGTGTCTGAACTGAATGACACTTATTTTCCTTTGGGCAGTTCAGACATTTTTATGCAACATGTATGTAAGTAGATCATGCTCCTTGGCTGGTAAGCATTTCATGTTATTATTCTGTGAAATAAAATCTGCAATTTTCTTCACTGGGTTTGACTTGAGGCGTAGTTCTGTGTTTTCACTCTACTTGTAGTCCACAGGTTTTATTTTTATTTGTGACCACATAAAAGAAACAATCTTTCCTGATTAATAATTTATTGTTGTTTCTTGTGTTTCAAATCTAACTGCTTCCAATCTTCTACTTCCTGCAGTGTGCCCTGACCCATAATTAGTCTGGTAAAAGGATTTTTTGGTATCAGATCTATTTTCAGGCATTCCAACCAGCTCATGTATTATAAGAACTCTTTTAATAAATGGTTCTTTATATCGCAGAGTTATTAGAATCCTAGCAAAAGCCAAATATAACAAAACAGTATTTTTATTTTAGTTGATAAAATATTTTTAATTTGAAAATAAATTGCTTTAAAAAAAATTATGTTCCTGTATACATATTCTGTTCATCAGTGATGTGGACTTCTGGGCTCAGGACTCACTAGGTAGGATACACGACACAATCCATAGGAAGTGAGGAACCTGTCAATTAAGAGATCCATGGTAGTTGTAATTATACACATTCCTTGAGGTTTTCATAATTATTTTAACAGCTTTTAGGTAATTAGTGCTTCTGAATGTAATTTTCTTGTATCCTTAATTAACAATATCTTTAATTAACAGAGAGATTCAGAAAAAAAATTCAATGGAATGATACACTGAAAATTTTGAATATATTATATTTTTAGTTGCATTGAAGTTTTATATCTTACACTTCAAACTGATCTCATTATTGCAAAAAACCCCTAAAATATTTAATGGAATGTGACAAAAAGTGATTATACCCATTTAAATAATGTGCTGATGTCTATCTTTTGAAAACAGAGGATGATCCTCCTCTGTCTCCACCTGAAAGATTCTAAATTAATATTTTTTTTAGTATTAAGAGTTGGTAGTGCTTTGGTCTATAAGGACATTGTAAGGGACCTAAACTGAAACAAGTTACTACATTTTGGCAGCTTTACATAATATGATTACATGAAGAAATTATTTTATACAATATTTGCTACACATCAATCTGATTTTTATGTTCCTAAAGTGAATCCTACAACAAAGAATTGTGAGATTCACTTTCTCAGTGTTAATGGAAATAATTCTGTATTTTGCAAATATTAATGTTGATGAAGCTGCGCATTATGGATAAAATTTAAAATGTATATATGGAAAAATTTAATACTAGGGGTTTTTTTTCCACTTGTCAAACAGAGAAAGATGTATTAGTTTTTGATCCTGGAGATCAGCAATAAAGAATGAACAATATCTTACTGTTGTAAGAAAATAAATATTGGATTTACATTTTTAAAATTACTTTCAGAAGTAATCTGAAAGGTGAAAAGGTGTGAATGGGTAAGGAACTAGAACAGGTAAGGAACATATCCTCAGGAACTAGAACAGGTGTTCTTGTGTCCTATTTTCTGGCATGCTAAGGATGATATGATAAGAGATACTTCAGAACCTTAACCCACTCCTATATCTCTTCCTATTCATGTTGCCTCCATTTCCCTCCAGTGCTTTGTTTATTATGCTGATAAAAAGCTTTTTAAAGAAAAATGTAGGATTCTTAATTTAAAAAGATGCTGAAGAGGAATGTGCTCTTTTTAATTCATATGAATGCTCTATGAACATAATTTTTTTATTTTGTTTCTAAATCAAAAGTGCAAAATAATTTAATGAATTTTTTGATTCTTCAGATCCTTAGCAGTGCTCAGACCTACATAATTAGTCTAAAATGTTGAAGGCTAAGAGCCAGTGGAAGTAAGCTATGGAAAATGGTGCAATGTCTCTTATTCTGTGTTCTTAAATTATGGCAATGGGGAGAAGGGGATGCCTCTGTTTTGAATAATTTATTCTTTTTTGATTGTGTGGTTTGAATTGTTTGTTTGTATCACAAAGTTGGTAAGAAGTGGAAACTGCAGTCTTGTCAAGAAATTGAATAATCATGCAAAAAATTAGAATAATCATGCCAGACAGGTTACATATCAGGTACTATTTACTATTTGTGCATTTACTCTGTTTTATTATTTATTTAGAGCATTTCATCTTGACACCGTAACCAGGATACTGTGTTTTCAAAAGAAGAGAAAGGGGGTGGGGAGAGGTAGAGCCAAATCACCTATAACGAGAAAAAAAATGAGCCAATACCAAAAAATCAAATAGTCAAACCATGTAGAAACAGCCTGAGTTGTGATTTTTGTTTGGGTTTTTGTTTGTTTGGGGTTTTTTTGTTTTTTTTTGTTTTTTGTACCTTTCAGAAAAGTGTCATTCTTAAAATCATTCATCTGCTATGTGTAAATTGTACTAGTACTACTTTTTTTTCTTGCACATGGTAGGAGACATGCATCAGTAAGGTAAACTAAGATGGGTCTAGCACATAAGTTCTCAATTCTGCAGCTGGGAACCATCCCATCTTTCTTTGGATTGAGACAAAAAGGAAAACATAGTAAAAAGTGCCACCCACAGTGATGCACTCAAGACAGTCAGCATGGCAAAACCAGACAATTATTCACTCTGTGGTAAAGCCCAGCAAAACATTGCAAATCCATATATTAATAATAAACTGAAGAGTGGAGTGCTTTAGCTGCATAAGCCTAAATGCTTTTTGGTAGCTGACCATGGTTGTTACTTTTTAGTGATGTCAACAAACATTCACAAAAGGTAACAAATATTTTGGCCTGGTGCCCTTGGAAAAGAGTACCTGCCTAATAAATGTACTAAAATTAACATTAGCAAAGCTGAAGAAGGAATATGCCTTCTTTCCCTGTGAGAAAATATTTTTAGAATAAAGTGGGATGAGTATATGAATCTTGCTTACTCTGGAATAAGTTTTCCTTTTATCTGTTGAAGTAATATACTTGGTCTTTGAATAGTCATTTTGCAGAAGCCTACATCCTATAAATTGCTGTATCTCTATATTTTTTTTAGATAATAATCCATATTAGTATACCAAGGGTTTCAGATTAAAAAAATCTAAGACTCAAAGCAAGATCAAGAAAATAGGCAGAATACCCACTGCTAATCATTTCTTTAGCAATTCACAAAGTTATGGATTTTGTTTCTGTCATTTCAATTATACTATCTGCATTTCATTTTCCTTCCCACTAAAAGGGTTGTAGTTCCTTTTTAAAATTAATTTGGTGTCTATGGACAATTTCATTCTGTCAGGTCCAGCCAGTGAGGCTAATTCGACATACCAAATCGTGTTATTTAAGCCAAGAAGGAATGCTTAGGTTACTTAGTTTCATCTCCTGTATCCTTTGGGTTATGTATATTTTTTTTTCACAGGTATAAGACTTACTGATTGTGCATGAATTAATTGTCCTATTAAATCAGACATTAAATAGTGAATCCATTGGTTTTCAGTATAATGTCCACTGCTTAGTCATATTTGCAGTCACAAATAACTGTCAATTTGTAACTTTTTTTTTTTTTTCTAAAGAAGACCCTTAGGATTTTGTATTCCTTGGTTTTTGGTTTAATTTTTTTGTTAAACTATTTCTTGGGAACTGGTGTGTGTGTTTATATGTCTGTTATAATTAAGTTTCATCTTTGTACATATTTTTAAAATACAACATTAATTTGTAACTATACTTACAAATTGCTTTCCTCAATTTATTTGCTGCTGTCTATTTGTACAGTGAACATTTGTTATGCTGCTTTCGTCCATTCCTCATTTGGGAAGTTGATGTTCTCTTCTTTGGTCCATGAGATTTGTAAATCTATCTTAGACTCACTCTTTCCCGTCACATTCTCCTCCAGAATGACTGTCATGTCTTTCATGAAAGACATGAAAGCTAGAAACTGGCTACATTAAACATACATTTTTCTCAACAAATTATCAAAGGCTCCAATTTATCTGCATGAGTGCTCTGATTCATAGTGAATTATTAGACTTCCATGCAGTCTTTTCATTTTATAACTAAAAATAAGTATTATTTCATATTTACTCTGAATAAAGACTAGAATTTGTTGAAGGATTTTGAGCCTGTGGGGAATCTTGCCCATATTCCCTGGCCATTCCATCTGAGAACAGCATTTGAAATCTGAAATACAGCCCTATTTTTAATATCAGAACACAGGGTGCTGGTATGTCAGATGCCTGGTGCCATTACCTCTAATAATCAAGCCTGCAATTTTCTCAGATAATTAAACAGAATCATTTGACAAGATACATTTTATAGGAAAGCATATCAATTGTTTGAATTATATTTTTTACTCTTTGTCTTATATTAATTACAGTCCTTTATATTTATTATCTTTTGAATCCCGTATGAGCTCTCTCATTACTTTCCCCAGGGCTGATGTCTAGCTAGCCTGCCCATAGTCATGTGGGTCAACCAGCACACTCTGGCTCAATGGCTTCAATGGTACACTTTATTCACTTGTATTTTCTCTGGCATGCAGAGACCTAATTAAAATAACTACCAGGGAGTTAGAGATGTCTTCTATCTGCAATTACAGTAAAATGGGGCAGTAATTTAAAAACATTTTCTCCTAGCAAAATCTCCTGAATTAGAGCTGAAAAAACTTTGAGATTATAAATTTAAATATAATTTTTAAAATTATTATGCAATATTATGAAGAACACAATAATAAAGTAGTGAACTAAGGGGAACTATAAATCTCCTTTTTTAAAAGAGAAATAAGGAAGATCTGGGTAATTACAGTCTGTTATCTTCCTTACACACAGCAAGATCATAGAGCAAATCCTCCTGGAAAATATCTAAGGCACAAGGATAACAAGGAGGGGATTGGTGAAAGCCAACATGGCTCCACAAAGGACAAATCACAACTGACAAATCTGGTGGCATTCTAAAATGGAGTTACAGTGTTGGTGGATTGGGGAAAAACAATTGATGTAATTTACCTGGACTTGTGTCTCTTTGTTGGTGACATCCGCAAAATTGAAGGCTGTGTCGGGATTTATCTGTACTTGAAGCTTCTTCCTTTGCTCTTTCCAGTTGTGAAATGCAGAGGCATACTGGGTTTTACCTGATTAAATTTAGGCTGATGGTCAGATGGTCACAGAAATGCAGTCTAAGGTGCCCTGTGGCATTTCTAAATCTAGTTCAATACACTTCTCAGCACACCACACTCAAGGAGCTTCTGGAACCGATAAAGGGAAGCTGGGTGAAGGTAATAACTAATTTATAAGCTTAACAGAAATACTTCCATCTCAAGGGTTATGTTAAAAATCTCAGAGAGTGCAAATTAGAGGAAAAAACAAACCTAAAAGAAAAGTGAATCACAGATTCAGGTGTAGGAACAAAACTGGTCTCCTAAAACATTTTGGTTTTACTCAGGGCTGACACTGAGCTGGTGCAGAAATGAAAGATTATTTGAAAACCAAACAATGAGGTATCAGCCAAACCTTATTTTCACAGCATGGTAATTTGTGTAATGGCTCATAATCAGATTTTATGGTCCTGACATTGCTTTTCTTCTAAATAAAAACCTGAGCAATCCTTAAAAAGTTGTAGACAATAACTAGATTCCTAATTCCTGGCTTCCTATTGTAACAGTTACACAGGTATTAATTATTTCTAATATCATGCATTTATCCAGTGAGCGACTGACATGCAGACACTACTGATCTTATTTAATCCTAATTTTAGCAAAGTCACACACAAATCTGTCTATCCCTTCCTTAATCACTTCCCCACCACCATCACCCCAACCAGACGTGTCTCCAGCAGGAGCTGTTATTTGCTGTTGCTCAGCACACGCACTTGGAGCTTGAGGCACCACACACTGCCAGTGTTAGTATAGAGTTAAAATATTTCTGAGAAGCAAGGGTTCTGAAAATCATGGGGAAATTCAAGTGAAGATTTGAGGGAGGTGGAAAAGGAATGTTATGCTTTGTTTTTAGGAGGCCATGTGAAACTGCACCTGCAAAGATTATAGTAATTAATCATATTGATAAGAATCATACTGACAAGAAACGTAAACAATGTAGTTATTGTATGACTATATTTGTAATAACAGGGATCAATGCTGAGAATTTCTAAGGTGTTTGTAGATAGAATTGCATATGCTCGTGCAAGTGTGAGCTAGCCTATAGGTGAAATGGTATAAATATGTGCACCTTGAACATAGATGACTGAGTTAGATTTGAGTTGCTGTACCCCTAGCTCCCATGTGCCTCTATAAAAAACACCTGTATATAATCCATCTGTGATTATGTGTTTTTGGACACTAAAACCAGTACTGACTACAACATGATTAAAAAGCAATACTTTACTGTTAGTCAGCTATTCACTGTGTCCATTTCAAAGTGATGGAACCATGTGAAATAAACAAACTTTTCTCTTTGAAAAAAACCCCTGTCACTTTTAGTGGCTATTTATATCAGAATTCTAGGCCTTCCACCTTTACCCTGTGATCCTAAATGCATTTCTTGGGAACTAGGTGCCACTCATATTCTTAAAAAAATATTTCACCTAGGATTAACTGTGCTTGGAAACTGAACATAAAGTATAGAATTTCTGGGGTCACTTCCCTCAAGAAATGAAAAAATCTTCCTTTTTCCAGCTCTTTGGTTTTCAGATTGCCATTCTCATTCAATGAGGTCACAGGATGAAAACTCCCTTGCTGAAATCCTGCGTATGGATCATAGTTATGTCTCTGCAGATGCACCATTTTATTGCCTTGCTCTGACATTTCTCTCTGCTCCCTGAGCTGTGCTCTGTTGGTTTATTGTGTTAGGTATTGCCTTCAACGATAGCGATATTCTAGATGTGACACAGCAAATAACCCATCGGTTTATGCAATGATCATGAAAACATCACACACAAGTAAAATCTGCATAAACTGGTGCAGATGAATCATGAATGTCTCTGGTCAGGTTACGATATTATGAAATATATTCTGTGAAGTGCAAGTGCCATTGCACAAGGGTATTATTAATGCAAGTGGATGGAAATGGATATTTCTGAGGATGAGAAATGTTGTATAGCACTTTAGGGCAATTTGTGTTCTTACTACCCAACAGCCACTACAATATGTTGCAGAGAAGAAAAAAAAGGAATTCTGTTTATTTTCATCTCAGTAGTTTTTCCCAGTTTCCTAGGCCCTTCGACTAAATAAAACTTCAATGCCATTCTCTGGCTAAAATTATTTGACCAAATGCTTTTTGTTTTAGGGGCGGTTGATTTTTGTAGATTTCCTAAAAAAATTATTTATTTAAATTCAAACAGATTTTGGTGAATGGAGACAGGCCAAAAGTAATTGAAAAAATTCATTCTTTACATGCAGCTGTGGAAGAGTTTGCACAGCAGATCCATTATTCTTGGGTCATTACAGGTCAATAAAAGCCGATTCTGGTCAAGCAGTATCAGTTTTCTATGTTACAATGGTATTTTTAGGTAAATCATTGCTCATTTGTTTCACTGAGGTGTCTAGCCTAGAACTCACTTCTGGGGAGGACTAGGCATGTGCAAGGAACTAGGCATGTGAAGGAGAAAACAAATGTTTTTAAAAAATCCCAAATAAAATAATTTTAATGGAGTCATCTTGTGAGACAGCAAATCTCTAATATGTTCAAGTGAACATATTGCTCACTGCTCGCAGCTCTGAGATAGTGGCTGACCTGAATCATCATATCATCTTGTGCTGAGATGAGAGGAAAGTACTGATTTTGCTAATGACAATCTACTGCTATTTGATGTCACATTTTTAATGTCACATTTTTGATGTACAGTAAAATGAGAGGGAAAGGTAAAGTAACCATAGTTTACTTCCTGCACAAAAGAAATCATGAAGACTACTGAAAAAGGGATTTGTGGTAAGCCTAACAAGGCATACAGCTGTTTTAGGAATCTGTCATATCCTAAATATTAAAATAATTTAGAAACAACCCTACAAACTAAAAATTGAAGATTAATCCACAATTTTTTATCCCTCCTGCTTTCTGTAAAACCTTTCAATCAAACAAAGCACAGAAAAAAACCAAACCCTTATATAAAGTCTCTCTTAGGACACTGTTTTTTCAAGATTGTCCTCTGTAAAATTTTACTATCTTTATTTCTGAGAATATGCATCTGTGCTAACTCAGAGCTCCCAGTGAAGTGCTTTAGTCTCTTAGTGCTTCCAGTCACATGAACAGGCAGATGAGGCAACTGAGAATATGAAGGATCCATACTCTAACCTAATATGGTCTTTTTAAGGGATACTTTGGGAAGTACTGGGCTGTTTTGTTTTCTGTCTGAGAAACTTGTTTGTTAGGAAAAGGAACATTTTCCCTGAGTGCCTGGAAACCTCACAGATGCAGACTTCATATGCCAGCGCTCTAGCTGAGCTGCTGGGAGAAACAAGCTAAACCATACCCTTAGAATAAGTTGCTTTGTGGGGACTCAGTAGGAGTCTGTCCACACAGTCACTCAGGATGGATCAAAGCCCACATAGATGTGTTTTCTCACCTTGGATTTAAACCAAGCCCCACTCTCTGGAAGGGGAAAAGCTCAAGCTCTTTATTCTAGACTTGCCTTTTAGCTGTCTCACAGCTGTGGGCTGTGAGCCAGTACTGGTGGGGCAGGTTGCTCTCCAGATGGGCTCACCATCTTATAGCCTGAACATAGCTCCAAGCCCAGGAGGACATTTCGAATCAGAACTACAACAGGCTGCTTACATAGAATGAGAATTTGCTGGCACAAGAGCTTAGCAGGTTTGATCCTTCTCTAAGTTACCCTTCAGTCACCTTGTGGTGCAGATGCAACTACAGAGTTGGAGAGGATCAAGAAAAAAAGCTGAGGATGTCATGAGTATAAATGAGCACATCATTTCAAATGCTGCCTTTTACAGAAGACACAGAGAATTGAACCTTACAGAAATCGTGTCTTGAAAACTATCAACACAGTGTACAACAAAAACCCTAAACTGCTCATGAGGGACAAACTTCTACTGTTCCCTCAGCCTGGCTGTCTTTACCCCATACTGCTTTTGGGACCGCTATACTGGAACTCACATTTCATTGAGGAGATTTGCAAATCTCTCTTTAGTTATTTAGAACCTGACAAACCCTTTTACATTTTTGACCTAAGAATCTGAAAATCATGTAAAGGAATAAAACCAGAACTGCATCTCACAAAATAATACTACGTTTCTGTAATTTTTAAACTGAGCATCCCAAAGGGAGTCTCTGTAATAACCTCCGTATAAAAAGAAAATAAAATAGCAACCATAAACCTCCTTACCTGTTAAAGTATCTTCTATTGATCTTGCAAATAAGTTCATCAGAGAAATACAAAGTGTTTAAAGTGATTTCTGGGTAGGATGCTGCACACCCTATTGCAGCATAAATGCTCCCTAAATAGGCATCTTTGAGAAGTAGCAGAGAAAAATAACTCATTAGGAAAACTATTTTAAAATAGTTTGTTTCTTCATTGAGGGAATGTGGTATTATTGCTCTAGAATGATTTAATTCACCCTAATTATATTCTGTTTGATATCTGCAGCTGTCTTGGAAGCAGGCTTCTGCTATGTAAATCCAAGAAATATTTCTCATCTCATTTGAAACCCCAAAGTACTCTAATTTTCAAAGGAATTTTAAGCTGATCTCTACTTATGTTCAATGAAATTTTCAGAGGAATATCAAAAGAATAACTCAAATTTCTGAATCCTGTCACTTATATGGACTATTCATCCTCAGTGTACCTCATAAATGTATATACATGGAATACAGTATGTATTTGCACTAAAGTGTTTAAAAGTTGTGTAGAGGCATGATTGTATGTGACCAAGAACATCTTTGTTTTGAAATGTTCAAAGAACATATCAGGATAAATTGTGGGGTTTTTTTTTTCTTTTTTATTTCAATTACAGTTTACTTTAGAACAGATGTGAAGCTGTCTCTTCAGCAACTTTTTAACATAGTCATTAAACAGCACCATATTGGTTGACATGGAAGAACCTAAAAAGAAAAAAATTCTGGAAAAAATGTTTTATACACATCCTTCAATGTCTTTGAAGGTAGCTATCCTTGTTACAGTGCCACACGGCATAATACACATAATGATGATGTGCAGGAATTTTTAATTAAATATTTATTCATGGGTGGCCACCAGAAATGGCAATCAGCAAACTAGTATTTACTCTAGAATATTGCCATCAGTTCCTGGCAAGATAGGAAAGTGGACAAGGTGGAGTGAAAAACCACAAGGACCTGTAAAATGTATGAGCATTCAATAAGTGATGGCTTCTTCTTCCTCTCTTCAAATTACTAATCAACAAAACTTAGTAGTTTGCTTTATTCTACTCTGAAGGAAAATGCTCCCTCTAGTAATCTTAGGAAGGGTTAGAAATAGTTTGGAAATAAAGCAAGGGAAGTAAAATGTTTTATTTCAAGTAAAAAATATCTTATAAAGACAGAATTCTAATCAGGGGTTAAAAATTTTAAAGTAAATGCAGTTTTATGCTTTGAAGGTAGAATGTGAGCAGAATTTAGGTAATGATTCAAAATAAATATTCACAAACTTCCATCCATAATTACAAAGGGTGTTTTTCAGGTAAACTCCTTAGGAAACTATAACTCTTTTTGTGCCACACCATCTTAACAGGACTAGCTAAATTGAACATGAGAAGTCTTGGAAGGGCCACCTTCTACATTCATTCTACCATAGAATCCAGCTCATTATACACAGTTTTAGGCTATCAAGTGCTTCTCAGATTCCTACTTCTCTATTCCCAAATCCCTCACACACTCTCTATTATAGCCCATATTTACAAAGGGACAGCACTGATCTTGTTCCTCTTTGAAAGAAACTAAGTACAATATTTGTTCAATGAATCCAAATTTGCCACGGATGTTCAAATCTCTCATCCTCAAGTTCTTAGAATAAATTCTTCCTTTACTTGTAGTTTCTTATTTTATCTGTTTTATCTGCTCCATCCTGACATGCTGTCTGCAGTGGTTCCCTTTACAAGTTTCTCAAGGCTCTTCATGTACTAATCAGTGAATAAATGTTATTAGACCCAAGTTAAAAATTTGGTTTAATATGGAGGCTTTATGAAATTAAAAGTTATTTTGTAGATGTAGCATTAGATATGAAAACCAAAGAAAAGCTGCAATGATGTTTAGATGGTCACCTGAATATCCTGAAATTATCATCTGGGGACTGGAAACTTCCATTC
Organism: Regulus satrapa; assembly: GCA_013396955.1. NCBI lineage: Eukaryota > Metazoa > Chordata > Aves > Passeriformes > Regulidae > Regulus > Regulus satrapa. The sequence continues at coordinate 46,246 of VWZN01010078.1, read as the reverse complement.
ACAAAGGAAAACATCAGATTTTTTTTTTTTTCTAAAATACTCATAATCCATACATGCTTTACTGGTAAAAAAGAATAAAGTATCTTAACTTTTACACAATTTTAATAAAACAAACTTCACATTTTAATGCAAGATTATTCTTCAGAGAGCACTTCAAAGCTACATTTAGGGAATGACCTGGAAAGAACTATAAATCAGAACTTTGCCAAACTGTTGTAATGTACCAAAATTTCAGGATTCAGAATTAAAATAGTTTTCTATAAAATTTTCAATAATTTCCCTCTCTCTTAAATAAATGGGCAGATTATGAGCAAATGTCAATGTACAAAAACACCTTTATTTTCAATTCCAGGCAAAACTGATAAAATAATGAGGGAAAATATGAGGATTCAAAATCTGTGGAAAAAATTAGCATTCAACAGATGCAATTTATTATTTTCCTAAAATTTTCCACTTTGTGGAATGTGAGAAATTGCAAATTCTGGAACTACAGAGCTATATGTGACCATAGGAAATTTATGCCAGCATATGAAAAAGGTTTGATATAATGCCAACATAGTATGGTCTTCAGGTGAGAATTTGACCATCAGTAGCTAAGGATGTTTGGCTTATAACTAAAGAAAAGTTAGAATAATAAAAAAATTATAAAGATTTTACTTGCTAAAAAGCCATTTCTACAGCAAATTATAAGCATATCAGAGAAAAAATTTAAAAGTTTTAATGGAAACCTTTGACTTTTAAGTCACAATTTTGATTATTTATGGTGATGACTTTCTCCAGCTTTCAGAGATTTCTTCTATTTTTCATTACTTTTTCAAAATGATAAAAATTATCCTTGAAAGGATGCCATCTATCTTTTTCAGCACATTAGTTGTCTTGCATTGGGTGCCATATACTAGTGTATGTCAAATTTTTCAAAGTAGTACCAAACAGATCCTAATTTACAGCTAGTCGTTCTTGTCCTGGACTCTTTTTTCCCCCTAAGCTCAGGGCTCTAGGAGGCCTTGTTGGAGAAGACTGAAACAAGGAAGGAATTGAGTATCTCAGCCCAATACAGCATCTGAGGATGCATCGGGAAGAGGCTGAGTACTGTGACTGTTTACCCTGGAGAAGAAAAAACTTCCAGGAACCTTATCACTGTGTGTAAGTAGCTGGGAGGGGTGGAGGTAATAAATAGGACAGAGAATTTTCTCCTTCATGCTTTCCAGAAGCAGGAGAAGAGACAACCAAAAAAAAAAAAAAAAAAAAAAAAAAAAAAAAAAAAAAAAAAAAAAAAAAAAAAAAAAAAAAAGCTGTCTTGCTGTGAGGATTATTGAACCTTGGAACACATTACCCAAAGATAGTCATATTTCTCTGAAGATGCTAAGAGTCTCAAAACCTGACTGGACATGGCCCTGAACCCCCTGTTCTAGCTGATCCTGCCTATAACTCCATGTGTTTTGCCAGAAGATTTATGGAGGCCCCTCAAACCTCAACCAGTCTGATATTACATGCTTCTGTGACAGATACTGCTTAATAAATTCACATCTCCAGACATAATTACTAGTTTGCGATAAAACAATGTTCATTCATTCTATGCTAGTTTTTAAATTTTTATAGCTTTATATTATATACAAATAGTTGTATTTATTTACTATAGAAATATGGGAATAAGTAGACTGGAATGGCCACATACTTAAGCTTATGTAAAAGAAAGGTGGATGATATCATATGGACACTACTAGCATCTCCTTTAGTGAAAGGAAGGCAAGAATTATTTGTAAAACTTAAAGCATTTCTTACTCTGCTGCTCTCCAAGACCCTTCATCTGTGCACTTGTTCATGACAGCAGCATCCCAACACCTGATGTAAGGCAGGCGGGGATTTTTGTTCAGCAGATATGTAAATTTTATGTTGATGAAGATTTTTACAGTGCATGTCTGGAGATGTCTGGCTTGTACTTTTCAAATTCCCATTGCAGACAGCGTCTTGCTGAGCAGAGTAGTCTGCTTTAATCTTGGGCTCAGCAATTTGCCAAGGATTACGTGATTTAGACTGCATTCATAAGTAAATCAGGACCTGATGAGACCCTTTCACTATATGTCACTTAGAAGAAGGAGGTAAAGGAGATCTAATTTCATATGAAGCTAAGTCCATATATTTGGAAAGCTACAGGCAAATTTTTTTCTATCTTTTGAAAAGTATCCTGTGACAGTGTAGAAGGTAGTAAACAAGGTCTGCAGAACACAGAGATATGAGAAAAAAGGAGGTGAGAAAGATGCAGAGATGTCTGAAGCATTTTTATTAAGATGTTTCTTGGAACAGTGGGAAACAAAGATCGAAATATTTGTTTTGAGTTTTTGGATTGGTTTCTTTTTGTTTTACTGCGCAGTTTCAATAGGATTTAGAAAAAAAATTAATTACATGGCATTCTTTGAAATGATTCATAAAGATAAGCAACAGTAGGCTTGGTGAAAAACATGGGTTTGGGTTTGTACAAAAACTCCACAAAACAAAACAATTTGCAGCAAATGTGTCACAACAGGGGTAAACTGATGCTGAAAAAATTAACTTTTATTTGAAAAACTAAATCATACAAACAGGTGCACACAATCTTTAATATTACCGTCACTGTATCATCTCTCTGTAGGACTTTTCTTCATGATTTATCAGCATTTCATATATATATAGATATATATATAAGTCACATATAATACAATTGTTGGAAAAACAGTAAGAAAATGTTTCAGAAATCAACAACTTAAAGTTTTGTGAGACATTTGAGATTTAAAGAATAGACTTAATGACAGAATTCTAGCTTTGCACAGTAGTGGGCAGCTGAGAAGTTTCACCCTGTAGGGAATGGACATTAGCAACAAAAGACACTTGGCTGTGTTGTCAGCTGACTTTCTTGGCATCCTATAATGCCAAGATTGTCAAGCAAACTGCTTCTGGCAAGAGGTTTGTTTGAGAAGTACCAGGGATTTTTATGTTTCAAACTTTATGGTCCTGTCAGCACTGTTGGTTCAGCCACTTGCTAGGGCAGCTGAAGTGCTGTGAGAATATTACGTGCTGAAGAATAAATTATTCTGTACATGTCTACACTGATTTTCAGTGAATAACAGGGTTTATCTGTAGCACAACTGATCTGTTCTGGAAATATAAGATAATATATACTCGGTCATAAATGTGAAAGTAAGACAACAATTCCAGACCAACTCTGTGTATTCAGCTCTTCTCTATGATTGCTGTAGTTTCCTATATCTAACATGCAGTTTTGACCACTAGAATGTTCCTATATGTTCCTGAAATATTTGGGTTTTGTTTTAGCCAGCTTTTGTCTTCTTTCTCAAACTCTCCCTGTATAATAGTCTGGCAAGTATCTTAAGAGTTTTTGTCTTGTAATTTGGCATGGGGTTCCAAATCAGTGAAAAAACTTACTATCATATAAGCCAAAGAAGATTTTTGCAAGGACCAAGAAAACCATCTTGTCTGAGTGCAATTTAGATGACTTGCTGGAATCAGTACTTTCTCTATGTACTGCTTGAATGGCATATTAGCTAGTGATAAACTTGACACAATTTGAAGTGTTTATCCAAAATATACCATATGAGAATGCTGTGTCTGTCTACACAGTTGATCCTATCTTTGGTGTTCCTTAATAGTCTTGCCTTTTAGCTCACTGTAGAAATGTTAATTTTCATTTCTAGATGTTTCTTCCAAAGTACTCAAGATTCTATACTGCCTTGACTTTCACTGGCCAGGTATCTAAAAGCAGATATCCTATAAACTCTACGGGCCATACAGAAAATGTCAATTTGCTGGCTTTCATTTCCAAATGGTTTGTTTTCTCTCTAGGTCTAAGACAGGATCAGGAGAAACAGAAGATTTACAGTTCCCTTAAGAGTCTTTTCTAGTGGCATTCAAGGCTTGGAGAGGGCTCTGGGTACCCTGGTAGTGAACAAGATAATATTTATGGTCCCTTCCAATGCTTACCATTCTACAATTCTACCATTCTGTGATTTTCTAAACTATTTTCTCTGATAGATAAGTAGGTATGAGAGTATTTTCTGTCTTACAATATTTATTTAACCTAATAATTTTTATTTCAGTCTAACGGGACATAGGAACTGAGGCACCATTTTGAATAAAGACAACACAAGTGTGATTATTAAAGAACTTAAATAAAATATTTAAAGCATCTTTTTCAGTCATACAAACAAAAATGGTATTTTTGCCAACAAATATGTTTGGAAAATGTTTTTCCCAACATACAGATGTTCTTTGATGCACAGCAGTCTTTCAAGAAGACAGAATTTCAGGACTTCAGTGACTTATGAGAGTATGAGGGAAGTGACACAATTTGCAGTAAACACTGTATGGTTATAAAGACATATAAACTGTTCACTGCAGAAAGAAAACAGGAAATGGAAACACAGATAACAATCAAAAATTATGTTAATGGAGGCAACTTTCTTAACTGGTATTGAAAATAACAGCAAAAATTATTGAACTACCAATTGACAGAGACAATAGCTGCAGTTTAGGGTAGACAATTATGTTGAATGGTACACTAGTTTCCTGAATCTAAGACTAGCTGTGCTTGATAATACTGCAGTAAATGCTGGTTTGGGTTTCTTTGTA
>VWZN01010078.1:682-41604 GCA_013396955.1 Regulus satrapa | reverse complement strand
CAGGTTTGGGTTTTTTTGTAATATGAACTCACCCAGGACACATTTCCATGCACACTTGCCCACATGCATGTTTACCAATAAAAAGACTGAAGACAAAAGGAGTATAGAAAGAGAAAGACCATAATTTTTTTTCCAAATTTGCCCCTCACACAGAACAAAATCTGAGCAGCCACAGCTATATTTAAAACAAATTAAGCAGAGTCTGAATAAAAGTTTTTTTTTTCCTTCTCCCAGAAATATATTTATATTGTTTTTTTCTTTCAGATTTCTATTTAAAGAAATGCCATTTTAATTAGCATAATCTTTTGAAGCAGAACATTTGCCACCTTTTTAGAAGTAACCAGTGGAACACAGCATGTGTAATTGTGTGCCACTTCTTTTTCCTCACCTAGCACCTAGTTTATTATACAGAGTATAGAAACAAAAGCAATTATGCAAAGGACAAAACAGAATCTATTGAAGGAACATATATTGCACTAATTTGCACCAGAGTATAGTTCATTAATTCAATTCATTGCACTTTTTATAATCTCCTGCTTAATTTATCTTCCTTTTTCCTTTTTTTTTTTTTTTTTTTTTTCTTTTTTTTTTTTTGATTTTTAATTTTTTTTTTTTTTTTNTTTCTCTCTCTCTCTCTTGGTAATGTAAATTCACTATTTAGCCAGAGCTAAGGAGCTAAAAAGATTTAGGTCATGATTAAATGCTGCAGTACCAATGACTATCAGTAGCTGTAAACCTATGAAAAGGATTCAGGTTCTCAGATAACTATGGATATATCTGGCTCCACAGCCTTTTTTTTCATTCATTTTCAAGACATTTGGTGAAAATAGCATCATTCCATAATTTCTACATCTAGGAAGTGTAAATGGATGCATCTACTTCTGTCTTAAATTTCCAATAGGCAGAGCATACTAGCCACTGTGAAGGAAATTAACTATTAACTTTATCCCAGCTAAAACCAGCTCAACTGGATGTCAAATAATGGATTTACAATAAATGTATTTTCTTTTTGTAATCAAGAATGAGATGTTTGTCCACAAGGGGTTTGTCGGTAAGTTGAAACAAGCTGAATTAAACAGAATGCTCACAGCTTAATCATGGGCTGATAAAATGCCTTAACCTCTATCATTGATAAGGAAAAATCAAAATGACATTTCTTCAGTTGTTATTACTGAATACAATTTCCTCAGTGAATTAAAATGGAATTTGGGGAAAAAGAAAAAAAAAATATGTAAAAGAGCATAATTCTTTCAAGTGACATACACTTAAGATAGGAATTAGGAGCAGACATGAGAAATCATAAAAACTGGCAAATCATATTTGAACACAGAAATTTCTAGGCACATAATCCTTTCACATGAGCCAACACATGCACAGTAGATAGCATCTTAATACTAGGTTACTTTAACATTCTAGCATTATAAATAGATTTGCAAGAAAGAGGTGTTTAAAGCATGACTATATATTGCTGACTCTAGAAGTAGAAGAAGCAGATATGATAGCTAACCATTGTTAGAAAGCATAGAGGTATGCACATTTTCCACCCTAACTGGTAACCCCATTTCAGTCTGAAGGGAATAGATTTCTTCAACTTTCATTCCTTCCAGATTCCCCAAATGACTGAACCTCGGCCGAATGATCCACGATGAAGGAAAGGGGTATATGAAAAGATGACTCCCAAGCTTCATGTGTAGGGTGATGACAACTCTGTGTTCAATTTCTCAATCTGTTTCAATATTTTTCTTGAGAGAGATGCTGTATTAAAATATAATGCTATTGTAAACTCACAGCTCTGGTCATGTTCTGGCTTCAACAGGAGATACTTACCATAATTATGTGAAAGATATTCTTTAATACTACAAAAGATATGAAATCTGCATGGGCTGTTCAGCCTCTGCAGTCCTGGATTATATCAAAGATTAATTGGAGTAGGGTGCATGGTGATTTCACAAATTAAAATATATTACTACTTCTTCACATGTAACAAGAATTGGCTTCAAAACACCTTGCTTTTTAAAATTTTTTTTTCCTTCTTCTTCTTTGATAGTAACTGTCACTGGATTTCTGCCAATAAAAAGTTTTCCTGGAAAAAAACTTCCAGGAGGACAAATTTGAGATAATGTGAGAAATGCAGATGAGATGCAGGTGCAGCCTTTGCTTGACCTAGGAAACATCCAGATATATTTTATGGGGATTACCTCAACCTTGAGGATTTATGAGTATTGCCTAGGAACAATTCTGTTTATTTATTTCAGTGTATGCTCAGTCATTAAAACAAGTCACTGGCAGCTAGAAAGAAAAAGTGTTCTCAAATTACTAGTGAGGCATTCTCGAGAGATGGAGTGGATCCCTAGTCATCATCTTTAGTGCTGTGCATTGTGCAACTCCTTCCTCTTGTAGGCTGTGAAAATATTTCCTTTGAAATGTAATGGTTTTGTGCCTGTGAGTCTATATGGAATTTTTCTACACTTTTCTATTCTTTTTTATGTCTCAGCAGATGCCATCAAGGAGGCAGAAGACATGCTTTTTATTTGATCAGCCATCCCAAACCCTTTGCTTGGTTTTCTCTTTCCCCATGCTCTCAGCTCTCCTTTTTAGATACTCTTCCTCAAGAGTGTCATCTAAGTCGCATTCTTTACCTGCAATGATTTATCAGCAACTCTAACACCTTTAAGACATAGAGAGTACATAGAAAACATACTAAAGGGAGGAAACAGAGGAGAAGGGAATAACAGAAACACCCAGAGACTTTGGAAAATATTCAAAAGTAAAACTAGGCAGAAAAAGACATATATTTCCTAGAGGAAAATAACACATCTGGGAGAAAAATATAAAGGAACACAGATAGATTCTGGCAAAGAGAACTGCCTCTGATACATCTGTCTGAACTTGTTTCTTGCAATCTTATATGTAGCAGGTTCAAGAGAAGCACAGTGTTAATGAGCTCAAAAAGAAGAGTGTTGTCTAAGTCATTGAGTGTGAAAGAAGTCTATCTAAATTTCTTTATTTATAGTGGGTTTAGGTACCTGTCAAATGTATTCATTACCTCTCAGTAATATTTCACCTGTGAACATACAGTCCTGCAAACTGAATGCAAGACTGGAAGAGTTTCTGGGTGCAGACATGATTTTCAGGGCCAAAGAGTACTTGGACAAACTGCTTGAGTCTGATAAAAATAATTTCTCCTTGAATGAGACAAAATACAGACATATTGACACAAATGCTGCCCAGGGAAAAAACCTGCAAGCAGGTATCAGTGCTGTCAGTGCAAGTCTGCTGCAACAGCTTCTTCTCAGGCTCAATTAGCAATACAGCATGGGCAGCCTGGGTCCTGTACCTCACAAAGGCATTTCCTGATGGGTAAAAGTACCTGCTAAGCACTTAAGAAATCTAGGGTAAAGGAGCTGCTTCATGGCTTCTTTGAGTGGATGGTGGAGTTGAGAAAGGTGGCAAGGCAGCCTCTGGATGATAGTCAGGCAGGTCCAGTAGTGGGAGTCACAGCCACCTTCTGGAGGGAAGCTTGTGAGGAAAAAAAAGCAGCCCCAGGAAAATGGGAAGGAGCTGTGTGGGGGGCTTCTACACTGGCAGATGGGAGCAATGGAACTCCAGAGGATCAAGCAAACTGTAGTTGGACTATCAATACTGATATTTCACTTGGGAAGAAAGACGGTGTTAGGAGACTGCTAGGTTCAGAGACAAGCAGTTCTACTCATTCCTTCTTGTCATGGGTGGCCAGCAAGAAGTGGAGCATAAAAGTTCCCTGGTATTTCAAAGCAAGCACTACAGCTAAAATACTTTCAACTTTCTCATTTTTCCAGAAAAATATCAGGGCTTTTTATGAACTATCTTCCGGCTGGCATCCTTCAGCCTCACTCCGAACACTAGCAGCATGTCCTGCTCTGCCAGACTGCATCTTTACAGTATCCCCTTTCTCTTCTCAGTCAGTCCTATCTTTTCTGGTTACAATGAGTTTAGGGCCAGAATCAATATCACAGGTAAGGCATGAATAATTTATATCCACCAGAATGAGTTTTGGTCTTCCACAGGAGCCTATGAGAGTAATCATTTTGTAAACTCATCTCTCAGGATTGTGTACTCACTCTGCCACTTCACAATGGCCAGAGTCAAAAGACAACCTATACTTCTTGAAACCTGTATTGCAGATGTGTCATTGCTTTGTCAATAAAAAATTGATTCTTCAGATGGGTCTTATTGATATTGCAGGAAGTTTAGCCACATTATTTTTCTTCTCACTTTCCTGCTTGAATTCAGTTCTAAAATACCTATGTAACATCTCCTGCTATATGAAACAAAATATATATTTGGCCTAATTCCAGCTATATTTATTTTGGATTTATAGTTGATAACTGTGTTCTGGTAAATAAGTGCTGATTTACATTACCTCGAGTATGACTTCACCAGATGTTATCACAGGCTTTGAAAATATTCTCTAAAATCTGTTTCAGGTATTGCAAAGTTAACCCACAGCAGCACACAGGTTAGACAACCTGACTCATGTTAACAGCCAATTTTTTTTCCCCATCTATTTAATAGCTCATGAAGTTTAAAAGCCAGATCCCTCAATTACTTTTTGCATTTCAAGCAATTCATTCTGGTAATGTCTCCCTGTAAAAATGAGATAACATGCTGTAAAGATAAAAGTGTACCAATGTGCATTTTACTGAATGTCTGCATTATGGGGGTTCTGCATGTCAGAGCTGCTGTGCTATTTGAAGACAACTTGAAATAAGCCCTTTAATTGATCTGCACATCAAATGCTCTGAAAATGTAAAAAAGGGGCTTAGACATTCAGTAGTTTGGTTTGCTCACGTTGTATTTTTTCCAGTATAATTTCTTTAATGTGCACAGCAATAACAATGGCTAAAATTCATCTGCTGTCATGTATCAATACATTTCAACAACAATTAACCACTGGTTGTTGGAAAGTTTTCTTTTATTTCTGTCTTGACAATAGAATCACTAAAGCAGTGGCAGGGTATTTTAGCATAATATCTCCTGGGTCATTTATGGTGCCCATTTTTGTATGAAACGTGCCTTTTCACCATCTCTGGCTGTCATAGAAGTTCACAGTGTTTAAAGAGAGGAAAAACACTAGGAAACTGTTCCAGTGTGCTGCAGGCTTTCTGAGAACAGATGTCAGTTAGACATAAAAAACCCCTTGGCTCAACTGAGTTTACCTTATAGACATCCTTGGGCTATTAAAAAAAACAACCTTGACTTCTGTTCCCCATCACATAGAATTAGTTTGCTGTTGACTTCATGCTTGATCTAACACCACTGAATTTAGTAGTCTTTTGCCAGGGATGAATTCGGCCCTTGGTCTTTAAAGCAATCTTTCCCCTTGTGTGTAACAAAAACACCATATGGTAAGTCCTTGGCTTGGTATCCATAGCTCAGCTTGCTATCACTCCTTTGTGATGCTGTTGCTGGAAAAGGTTAGAGCCTGCAGATCTGGTTCAGTCAATTCAAAATCTGCAACAACAGAGGGTGAAAAAGGAGTTAACGGAGAGCTTCATCCATACAAGTCCTCCTGCTCATACTCCAGGGGCTTTACACCATACAGGTTGAATAGTTTGCCGTTTGTGAAGTCATGGACTTGAGAAGCATATAGAATCAGAACAGCACTGTTCAATTATTCCTGTAGTTCCTGTAGTGAGACATCCCTCCTACTAAGTACTTGGGAAAGAAGCAGTGCCTGGATAAGCTCCCCTTCACACAATCTCGAAGACCTTTGCCATAGAGCATGGTCACCAGTAGTACAGCAAAGAGCTAAGGAGCCCAGTGAAGCAGCTTTGGCATAGTGCATAATGTATTCACAAACAATCTAAGGATCTTCACTCAAAAATTCTCCTCCCCCATGTTGAAACTGCAAGCCAGGAAACTACAGTTACATCAGTATATCTGCTGAATGTCCAAAGTTCTTTTTCCCTATACTGGTAAAAATCTGTGCTTTCATTTTGCGAACTAGGTGGAGTTGTAATTTGACCATGCCAGTTTCTTCAAAGCAAAGCCTCTCCAGTGGTTTCCTCCCTAAAGCTATATCCAGCACAAACCTTGAGCTGTGAACTGCGGAGCTGCACCTCTGCCTTTTGCCACCTGCCTTGTAGCAGGATTAGCTCCTGTGTGGTCTGTTGTGCCAACCTTTGACTTGCTGTTTGTTTCAAGCATGTCTCCAGTTTCTCTGCTGAGCTGCATGTGGAAAATAGCTTGCAGATAAAAAATGTCAGTTTGATGCTTTCAGCTCTCTCCCTGAAGCCGCTCTAACACAATCAAAAAACTTCCACTGTTGGATATCAAAATACTAAATGAAGATTTTTTTTTTCTTATTTCAAGATGGTTTTGTATGTAAATTCAAATATCCTTATATAAAAGGAATTATACTGTTTTATCCAAAGTTTTCGGAAGTGTTGGATTTCTTTTGCAAATAAATTAATTAGTCTTTCACTTGATAATCAATCCATTAGGGACTTTTCATGCTCTTTCAAATCATGTGCTTGTTTCAGCTAAGCTCAGAAACAGAGAGACAGCTCTTCAAACTTCCTGTATCATTAAAATTCACAGAGCATTTATGGAAGAAGAACCATTAAAAGATTTATTTCAATGTTACTGGTGGGGATTTTTTTTTTTTTTGGGTTTTTTTTTTTTTTTTTTTTTTTTTTTTTTAAATAATTGATGGTTCTTTTTCCTGCTAAATGAGTTTATACACTTGCAGTATGGCACACAGGAAAATTCACAAATCATAGATGAGCTCGAGAGTTGCTACCTCTTCTGGGACCCTCCTCATTTGAGGGGGAGAGGCAAACTTTTCTGAAGAGTAATTCTAGAATTAGAGCCCATTTTAAGGCATATAAATCTTCTCCCAAAGGAGCTGTCTCTGTCAGTTGACAACAGGCCTGGAGGTTAAAATCTCCAGTACTAAAGTTAGCCTTTGTGGATACCCTCTCCTGTTGCAGAGCTTTTTACTGAACAATCATCTACTTTCTATTTCACAGATTTCTGCCTCATTGGGTGCACTGAAGGGAAGAACAGGCTGTGTCAGTACTTATTTATTTTTCCTGCCAGCCTCTCTGTCAACCTGTGGTCTTTTGCTTTATTTACTGCCAACTGTTCAGACCCTGCTCTGAGTGCAGAAAACATATTATTTTCCAATCCAACTGTGAGATGAGAGGGTAGGATTGTTCTCCTTTTACTAATCAGGACATGAAGGGCAGTGAAATTACAGACATGAAAGAAAACTATAAGCACCCTGAGAGACATAGGCAGAACTCCTGTGGCTGGGGCAGTAGCTGATAAACATTACGGAGTTTTCATTCTCTGTATGAAGCAGCAGCAGTGGAGGATGAGATCCACACCTTAGCAGATGATTTTCCAGCTTTGATGGCTGGTATGTCTCTGGCATGTGTGAGTCCGTTTCTGCACTTGGAGAGGTGCTCTGCCCTCCTCTAGGCCTGCACCTCCCTGTCCCTTTAGCTTGTTCCCACCCAGTCCTCTTAACGAACTTCTTAGAGTCTCTCTCTCTATTACCCTGAATGCCATACTCTTGTCTGCAGATCTTTGTTCAACTCTTTGCATCCTTTATTCATCTCTTTGCATGTGTTCACTATTTTCAGACACGCTGTCCTAGTTTCACTGTATATTTCTCTCTCCCAGTGTACTTCTTTCTCATCTAGGTCTTTTGCCTTGAAAAGCTGCATTCCCCATTTCACAGGCTGCTGTGTTTTATCCTGGGCTTCAGCAACAGCCACACTTAGAGCAGTGGAACGGGCACTATCATAGACCCATTGCTCACAGCAGTCATAAGTAATAATTTCAATAAGTAAAAATTTCTGTTTCAGAGGCAATTTGCACATGCTTCAGAAGGAGGAACACTGGAAACATGAAAAAGAGTAAAGTTTTTTTTGCGGGCTAGTAAGTTGACCATGCTTTTGTAGGCATCCTTTGAAACAGCTGCTTTCCTGAGTCAAAGCAGGAACATATTGGAAGCCTTATTCCACAGAGTCCTGGTCTCGATGGAATATAAACCAATTACTAGTCCTTGCTGCTATTGTTGGAAACTTTTTAAAGAAACTTTCTAAAAGAAATTCTGTCTGAAGTGCATTTGCTGACATGGAAAATTTTAGCAGCAACAGCTGAAATTTGACAAACTGGTAGATAATTGAATGCAGGAACTTATACAGAAAGTGTTAGATGGCAGCCGTTTTTATGCTCATATTCCTACTCAGCTCCATTTATAATGTGCCACTTTTCAATTGCTACAGTAATGGATGAGAAAAATATTATTCAACTTTCCATCATTTTCTTGAAATTATGAATGGAACAATTGCATTATTAAGAGTATCATAAAATGCACATAAAATCTGTTGTTGGTTTCAGGACATTCTTATTCAGCTTTTAATGACAAAATGAACAATATTTTGGACTCATGATAATTTTTTAAGTTATTATGAATATGTGTTATATTTGGTACTCAAGTTCTATGGTCTTTCTACTTTTTGTATTGTGTGATTTTGCACATACTAATGAGTAAACACTGTTGCAGAAAAACTGTCTTAGTGGGAAAAAACAGGTTGTTCTTTTTAAGGTAATTGTTTTGTTGAGTCAACATAAACTGCTTGCTCTTTCTCTAGACTGCTGCATCTCACAGGAAGATTATGAGTCACCAATCAGCAGATTTCAGTAAACAGAATAGGAAATTGGATTTGTAAGAGCTTTTCCATTTAGGTATGGAAGCTGGTCTAAAACCAGAAGCATTGTTTGAATTTTCATGTAACTGCTGTAATATAATTACAGCTAATAAAGAAAGTTTAAAAAGATATTTGGGTAGAGCAGATGAAATAATCAGATATAACCCCCACGTTTAGCAGAAGAAGTAGCTGTTTAGTTGGAAGGGCTTTTATTCCTATTTCATTTCTTTTCCGTGACACAAGAAGATGATGTTCAGCTTAACCAATACAGAATAGATAATCTCAAAGAAGCCATGAGGTATTTTGTTTCAATACCCTTTCTTTAACAAATGCAAACTGGCACTCTCCAGTAACTGTGCGTATGCACAAATGCAGGCTGGGGCTTTTCCTCTGACTGCAGAAACTATGGAGTAATCAACCGAATACTCCACAGAGCTCCTACCCATCTGCCGTATGACACAATTTAATAAACTGCATTTTTTTGTAATCCCCAGACAAAATTTGCACATCTGTTAGCTGCATTAGCCACCTGGGCCTGTAATAATATTTCTGAAGTATTTTTAAATAAATGTATTTCAAAAAAGTTAGTGCGTTTCTTTGAAATTGTCTTTCAGAAAAATGCATTCACAAAATCTGAGTTTGTACTGATTACAACTCAGTTTTCTCACCTTCATCTGCTCTCAAGCAACAGAACAACTCCTGGGAATCATGAGCTAGATATTTATAAGCTACAGGAAATGGGTCTAGACAGTACCTGTTTCTCTTCCAATGGCAATATTTCTATGTTTCCAACTACATAGGCAANTTATTATTTTTTTTCACAAAAAAAAAAAAAAAAAAAAAAAAAAAAAAAAAAAAAGAAAACAATGCTTGCTTGCACCATATTTATCAGCCCTTGAAATGAACTTCAAGTTTAGCAGTGCTTACAGTTGCAGGGTAGTGCTTACTCGTGATGGAGGCACATGGTAGTTTGCCTTGTACAAGCTATTAACTTCATTTCTTGATTTGGTGGCAGAGACTAGGCACACTACAGCTATATTTGCTTTCTGTGAAGCAGGACTCTAGGCCTGTCCTTGTCAATGGTTAAAAATAGCTGAGAAGACAGATGTTTCTTGAATGGGAAAGCAGAAAATAGGGCTGAGGTTATAACTTGTCCTACTGACATTATCAGACAATTACCTAAGTTTCCTGAACTCATGTATGTATTCTGCCTTTGAGATGTTCAGTAACGCTGATGAAAAGACTTCTGATGTAGTCTTCATGCACAGCAGTACTGAAAATGTATGTATGTTACAGCAGAGCAGCCAATGGCTTTTGTATTTCTGATATAGAGGCTAGTACACACATGTTTTATTGAGAAATAGTATTTAGTTTCTGAGAGATCAGCAGAGTGCAGGGTCACTTTGATCTTTTGTTCAATTCATTGGGTGTGAAGAAACAATTAGGAGTTTTAACTTGGCATTATTGAAATATCATTTTCTTAGGTAGTGTTCTTGTGAAGTTAAATTTTATCTTTATTGTATACTTTACATAGTTTCCACAAGGGGTAAACGATTATTAATAGCACATCTTGCACATTTAATGAGCACCTGCTATGCAGCGTGGGTCACTGTTTTTGACGAAACATTATGAAACACTTACTATAATTAGCACAATTAGGCCTTTCAAAAAGCTGCCCTTTCTGTAGAAAATCAGATTCTGAAACTTACTTTGTGGTGGTTATACTACCTGCTGATTTAAACAAGTTTCCAGCTGTTCGGGCAACATTTATTAAATTGTCAGCTTTTCTGGAGAAGTGCTTAGCAGTAGTAGTTATAACCATGCAGAATTTTCTGTATTTGATTAGGCCAACTGCCCATTTATACATCTGTCTTATCTTTAGCAATGGTTTGTATGAAATGATTTGAAGGGAAATGCAGAAATTGCCTCCTATACAATTACAAAACCTCATCATTAATTGAAAGCTTCTCTTTAATAGTCGTCTACTGAATTCCCTGCAAGCATGTGATGTGTATGACATCTAAAATGAGTGGCTCTTGTCTAATTTTACTCTTGCTTTTTTCTTGCGAAAAGCCTTTGTCCAAACATGCATTGTATGGACCAGTGCTGCTATGCCGATGCCACACTGCAAAGTTTGGACATGGCCTGTACATGACCTGTACACTGTCTCCTTCCTGCTTTGCCTTTGATCTACATCATT
The DNA here is from genome assembly GCA_013396955.1 of Regulus satrapa. Classification (NCBI taxonomy): domain Eukaryota; kingdom Metazoa; phylum Chordata; class Aves; order Passeriformes; family Regulidae; genus Regulus; species Regulus satrapa. The sequence goes on along the minus strand of VWZN01010078.1, from coordinate 30,699 downwards.
CATTTAGACCATCACTTCTGCATGCAGAAGAGCCAAAAAATCATCCCTTACATGGAAACCCTGCATCTCTACATCTGCATGTAGCAAAAATAATTAACAAGAAGATCCTTTTCAAGTTTCATAGCAAATTGGATTACTAAGATCATGACATTTATTTATTTATTTATGAGGGTTATTTTCAGCAATATTGGTTCCTTTCATGCAAAAGCCTTGATTTTGTCTAAGCTTTTTCTTTAAACCAAATTGACTTAAACCAAATGTCACTGCTAAGAATCCAGTGTTATCCCAATCTGAAATTATTTGCTTTACTTCTGAAATATTAAAATGTTCTTTGAAATGTTCAATCAAACAGTTCTAATAGGAATTTTTAAACTGTTAATTCTGCAAAAAATGTTCATGTTACTTTTGAAATACTCTTCCGTAATGAGTTCTGAGAACTCGCCTTCTGTGCTTGTTTGTTGAACTGAAAAATAGTTAACATAATATTTTGTCTTAGTCAAAAAACATCCTTGGAATATAGCCATTTACTCTTGCTTTTTTCTTGCTTCACTGTGTCGCAACCCCCAACACACTGAATACCTGTTAGTTTGTGAAGCAGATTAAATTACTTTTAATTTTGATTTAAGCCCTTCCAAACCCCTAGAACATAATTGCAAAGAAGAAAACATGTTGCCAGTTAGTAAATGAAATGCTGGGGAGGTATTTTAAAAGAATTTACTGCAACCACACAGTGTTACAGTTTCATGACCTGCCATTCTTCCAAATACTATGGCTAGTAGTGTTTTAGAAGCCCCAATCTGCGTAAATAACTAACCGTTCTGTTGCTGAAAGAGATTTATTGCAGCTTTTGGTTTACTCTGTAGTAGGACTCTCATTTTCAAATCCTAGTTTTACTCATTTTTGCCTGAAGGAAAAAAAGACAGAGAAATCATTTTGCACAGAGTATGATACTCAAGCTGAGAGTTTGCTGTGGGCAAGTTGATCATTAACTTTGAAATTCAGTTTAACTAACTTTTCCATGCACATTATGCAAAGTTATATTCAGATTCCGCAAATATTTCCAGCATGACAAAATATTGGTGCAAAATAAACACATAAAAAGTTATCAACTCAAACATTGAAAATATGTTTGAAAATACAAGTGAAGTTCTGCCTTATGCTTGTAGAAAATTCTCTTTGCTTCAAAAACTTAAAAGGAAGACTTTTAAAGATAATATCAGTATATACCAGCGTCTGCAGTTTATTCTTTAGTTTTCTCTGTTCGCTGTTTGATTAAATAATTGCCAAGTCTGAACTAAGCATATTTGCAATGCTGTATCTTATGATCATAATGTGATGCATGTGTACATTTTCTCTATGCCTGTATCATCTATACCATGTTAAGCAACAATTTTCCTTTCACATATTTTGGCTCAGGGAAAGCACTTGTTTTAGCAGGGTCAAAAAGCATTGCAGACAGGATGCCAGCTCAGAATGAATCATTGTGCTTACAATTTGGAGAAATCAGTTCAGTTTCCAATTTTTTAGAAAAGCTTGTAAAAATTATTATGCTAATAATACTTTACTTTTAAAGACTCTAGCATTAGTTTCTTCTATACCTCTTGGGCTCAAAGTATGGCAAATGAAATAAATCTATCCTCTCTTCACTTCTCAAATCTGTATCATTGGTTCCTAACAAAAACATTTGTAAAAGGATGGCCAAAATATTTCATATATTGCTGTTATGACTTGAGAAAAAAAATAATAAATAAAGGAGTTCTTTGATCAAAGACTCCTCTGGAAGAGAAGATGCAGTTTATTTGGAGGTTAATAATCTTGGAGTGCTTCAATACTTCAGATCTGCTACAATGAAGCTGTCAAAATATTTTTAATTTCAGAAGCCTTGACTTCAGAGAAGCAACTCTTACTGTCACAATGATCCATGACCTAGTTACAAACAGATTTGTTTCCTTTTTCCCTCACCATTTCTCTTTACCCTTCCCTTCCCTTTCACTTTGCTTTACTTTATTTTCCTTTATTGCCTGCCATGTGGCGGTTCAAGGAGAAGAATCACACCAGTGTCAAAAGAAGGGAGAATGTTGGTCGGTACACGTGACAATACAGAAGGCTGGCACTGCCAGAGCAACCTGAGTTCCAGCTACACAGACAGGATAAAAATAGTACAAGTTCTGTATATGTTGTGTACAGCTGTGTTCTGTGACAAGTAATCTGCAATGAAAGCAGTGTAAGCTTTTTTCCTCAGTTCCTTTTCCTTCACTGGCCTTAATATAGTTTGGATATTGCCCTAAGAACATGTATGTAACCACTTACATCAAAATAGGGTAGGTAGACAAAATTTAAATATTCTTGTGAGCCAAATACCTTCACACACAAAATCCTAAGGCAGGAGAGAAAGTTGTTCCATGTTTCAAGGACCTAAGAAATGTTTTTTCTTTAAAATGAGTGGTTCAGGCATAGATTACTTTACAGGTATAAGAAAAAGAGCACCAGAGATTGCTTTTATATACTATTTTCAAGTCACACCTGCTCACCATGAGGCAAGATGTCAGAAAATAATGAAGCAACATTATACATATTGAAGTTGCAAGATGGGAAATAGGAATCAGATCAAAGGTTTCTGAAAGATGAAACTTAGAAACAAATGAATTTCTAACACCGAAGAGTGAATAGACTATCTTTGAAATTCTTTCTTCAGTCATTGGAGCATGCTAATGGGTTTTCTCTTTCTTTTTTTGCGTTCATCGCATGTTTTAAACATATCATATGATAGAATTAAATATTACAAATACCAAATTTGGTAGAGCTACTGCTGTATATTTTCCACAAAGTAAAAAAAAAAAAAAAAAAATTACACTGGTATCCTACATACAAATGTATATACTTTAAGAATTTTACTCACCTAAGTATGTGTTCTGGATTAAACTACATATAGGTTGCCATTTTACACATTAGTCTCTGGGAATTTACAATGTAGTGGTGAGTTTCAGCTGTGTGTTCCCAGATTTGTTGCCTTTTGGGAAGCGCAGCTTTCCGCAATTTTTGCATTTGGACCCCTAGAATTCAAACATGGTGATGGAAAATAGTGTGAAAACTTGCAAAAGAGATTATCTCTTTTTTTTCTTTATCACAGCCTGCTAGTGAGTCAACCAAAATTATCCAGAATATTCTCATGCTGTGCTGCTGTAGCCCATGTGGTAGGTCCTCTCACCATCAAAAACAGGGTGCCCAGTCCTCTGAAATGAGAACCTTTAATTGGCATTGCAGCTGCTGCCAGGCTGCAGCCCAGGTGATCCCCTCAGGTAACTGGCAATGAGTTCTCAGTTTGAGCACCATGGAACTTCCATGGAACCCAGCACAGAGCATGCTCCCTTCCTTTTCAGCAGAGTGCTTTCAGCTAATCTCTTCAGATGCTTTAAATCCTGCCCTGCTCTGAAAAATAACCTTCTCTTAAGTTATTATTTTTTCTAAACATCACAAGATCATAGATGAAACATTGAAAGGTGTTTCTTTTTACCCTGTATTAATTAATTGATATTCTATTCATATTTAATGTAACAGGGAAAATATTTCCCATGAATGTCTGGTCAATTAACTTTTCAATGTTCTTAAATAATCCTTTGCCAGAAACATTAATGCTTATAGTAATGAAAATTGCTTCCCAAATCCACAGGGTTTTGAAAGTCTTTGGAAAATAAGATATAATAAAGAATATTAGAAAAGAAAAATAGATATGAGCTTATTTCTTTGCTGAAAAGTCATGCCTGCGAGTCAAAGCGAATTTAAATAATTTTTTTTCAATTTTTAACAGACTTGCAAGAAAGACTATTGTTTCCTTTGACATGGTAAAACAATTTTGAGAACAGGCAATCTTATTTGAAATGACTGTGTAGGTGTCATGCTTAGCTAATCATGAAATGTCATTTTCAAAAACATTAATGTATTCCTCTTAGAATGGGAGGCAAAGTAATGCACTTTGTAAATGAGATCAGCATTCATTAAGTCTAGAGAAATACTATTCACTGGCTGCACCATAATGCTGGTTCCTGTCTTCTAGTAATAAAAGCTGTCATGCTTCCTCCTATGAAGTGCTTGAAGGCTGAGGACCGATAAGATGAACAAACAATAAAACCCACACATAACTCCTACAAACAAACAATGCTCCTGCAAAGAGAGAGCAAAGCTGTGATAGCAGATTAAAGAAATTCAAATACAACAATGGAACTGAACTTCCAAGGTGGATTCCACATTCTAAATAATTGTTCTTGTATTTACATCTCACCCAGGTCAATGGGATAGGGGGGTTTGTAGTACTCCTTGTGAAAGATCCAAGCTAGGAAGGTCACATTGTGATGATCTTTAATCAGCTCTGAGAATGAACAAAATATATTCCTTACCTGTTGTGTAAATCAAATTGAACAGTACAGCTCTTTCTATTCCATTATGAAGCTTATTCTAAAGCAGTTAAGGAGTTACTGTCAGATCAAAAGAAAAATATGTTTTCCACAACTGAGATATACAGTCCCAGACAATAAGAACACTTTTATTTTGGATTTTAAGCAATTCTGCCTTTTTTTTTCTACTTTTTAAAATGTTCTCTCCAGAAGCCTAACATGCAAATTTTCACCGTCATTTAAGGATTAGTGAAAGTGAAATCCTGGAACACAAAAAGCAAAAACCTCTCAGACTTCACTTAGTTTACTTTCTGAGGCAGTTATTTATGTGACAATATCGATTTTTCAGGAATTCATGCATGAACTTGTCAAGAAAACCCTATTTCCACTTTTCAGTGGTACAGTAAGTATTTTGACATACATATTGGTGATAGACTGAACAAATAAACTATCTGGAAAGGGGGTTGAAAAATAAGGAATTTTTTCCAGACCAGTAAACTGCTTCATGTAGCCTTCTCATAAACCAAGAGCTGCCAAAGCACACATTAATTTTGTTGGGTTTGTTTCATATCCATTTTCTTCTGTTTGTACTTTTGTACCATAAATCACAATGTCAAAGCCTGTTATATTTTACTGCCTTTAACTTTTAGCCTGAGATAATAGAAGAAACATATTTTTCTTGGAATGAGAGGCACATAATATTTTCTGATGAAAAACAGCAAGCAACTATGGAGTAACTTGCAGTAATGATGGGGCAAAATTTATTTTCCTTGTTGTCTGGAAGTGTTATTTATAATGATAGGCTTTGTGTTAATTCCCAGCACACAAAGTGTACTCACTCAGGCAAAAAAATAGGAGTATGTATTTAAAACTTTCCCAATGTACAACCTTCTTTGTTAACAGTTTTGAATTCTGCCTACAATACCTTTTTGATACATGAAAAGGGCATTTCATTCCACATTCTAACTTCTAATTATTTTCCATTTACTTAAAGAAACTGGGCAAAGTTACTTGAATATGATGGAATAAGGACAGATTTTCAATCAATGACTCTTTAATAATCATGCATAAAATTCCGTAGAAACGGTGCAATGCAGTTTTGAGTAGTGGTGGTTTGGGACTAATATTGCCCTTTATTATATATGCCTGCACAGCTTTTTCAAAATGAGTCCCAGTCTGTCCTCAATTGTTACCATTTCATTTCCTCAGCACTTCAGTGTTTATAATCACAATGGTGGAAACAGAAAACAGCTCAGTATGACTCAACTGACCTATCAGTTTTCTAACTCAAAGATTTGTCTTTTCTTCCCTGCCACCTGGGTCTTCTCCCCAGGTCCTCAGTTTTAGAATAATCACACTATTTTTCTTTTAGACATGGAATTTCATTTCAGTGTTAGCTAGGAAAAGAAAGGAAATCCCCATTTGCACAGAAGTATGACTATCTCTGTGTGTTAGTAAGTATGAAAAAAGATGAGTATTCAGACACTGAACAGGTCCTAGTTCTATTGACATAGAACTCTACTACTTTGACTGAAAGATAATATGGTTTCTGTTTGCTCACATGCTTTTTCCTTTAGGATAATGTTAGTGTCCATCTTGGGTTTCCTCCTTCTCAAGGGGGAAACATAACATTTCTGATCAGAAATGAGATTAAAGGGCTTTATCCACCTCTAGTATGCAGATTTACTGGGAAAGCATTGTTCTTTCAATTCACTCTTTGAATGTTACATGAACTTTGGTCACTACAGCTCTGCCTAAATTGTTGGATAAATTCGGTTCAATGCTGTTTGTCATGTTTTGGGTCATGCCTGAATTATTCAGCGATCTCATGGGTATCCTCACCCATGCATGATAGAGTTAGTCCAAGTGAAAACAAACTCTTCATTGACAGTCACTAGCATTTGAGGAGACTCATGGATCTCACTGTCTCGCTCTGATGTTCTGCTAACAAGAATTGAGTGAACAGTCAAAAAGGCAATAATTGCATATGAATAACTCTGAGACATTGGCAGGATCAATACATATCACCACTACTCAGCCAGCACAGTGTCTGCAACCTGCCATTTTAATTTATTCTTTATATTATTTTTACATACAGAATTCAAAAACGTTGAGGATTTAATAAAGGTATATTGGATATGTTTCAAAAATCACCCTTTTACCTTTTCTTTCCAAATTTTAATTTTGTTTCTGGTAAATTCCCTTGGGTGTCTATTCAGGGCTATTCTATTGTATACTGTATACTCTTCTGAACAGCAGTATTAAAGCAATATTCAAGGCAAGTATCTCCTAATTTTAACAGCTACTTGTTAGTCTAAAAATCTTCTCTTTCCTATTGTTTATGTTTGTTCACTTGCTTCCTTCTCGAACATGCTTGTACTTCCTGAGAGAGATGCACCTAGGGCAAGCAGCCCTTGCACGTGAAACAGCCTTCTTATCAATCCCAATGGTGAGCTGAGAAAATTAGAATGGATAAGTACAGTTATCTCTGGTGCTTTTCTATACAATCATAAATTAAGATATATGTTAAAGGCTGCTTCGTTTAAACCCACCCTGAAAAAAATTTCTGTAAGAATCTTGTCCCTTAAAGAACAGGTCCCTTAATTTTTATATAAAGCATACAAATAATTGTAATAAATATTCATATTTTTCTTAGTACTCGGAAAGAGACTAAAGACAGAGGGGTAAATTTGCATTACTTTTTCCAAAGAGGTCCAAAAAATGCAGTTTTCAAAAGGATTAATGCAACACAAATATTTTAACACTAATTTTCTCTTGCTCTGCTATAGTCCTTGAAAACCTGCAAACGGTCTCCTCTCTGCTTTATCATTTTATTGTATGAATATTAAAATATGTCCCTTTCAATTAAAAAAAACAACAAAAAACAAAACAAAACAAAACAAAACAAATAAAACTAACCCAGAAACGAAACATAATTTTCTTGTTTCCAGTATTGGAATACACAAACCTAAATTTAGCCAGCAAAACTTTTGCAGCAAAGACTTTTTCTTGTGGATCAATATAATGCCCCTTACAAACAAGAAAAATGCATGAGCATAACTGAATCTACATAAATTTTACATTAAAATAAGTCCTTGTGAAAACGTTGTTATGCTGATTGCCTGACTCAGTATGATATCATGTCAAAATGTAATCATCCAAATTCATCTCTAGATCCAAATGTGTCACCAGCTGCATATATCAGCAATTGAGTTATGTGAGCCATTCATTTGTCCCAGTATGTAATTTATCTAGTTTTTATGTGATCTATATAAAAATAATTTCTTCCCAGGTTGGGACACCTCTGCAAAGCTGATTAATGCTGTTGTCATTTCACATATTGATTATTGTAATTCACTACTTATTGGTTCCCTCATTGCAGGTTGCACAGGTTTCAGCTTATGTAAAATGCTGCTGCACATATCGCAGCCAAATTATAAAAGTTTAATAACATCACTCTGTTTTTAATGAAAACTTGCTGCCTCACTGCTCATCCCTGGAATAAGTACAGTGTCCACAACTGTCAGCGTAATGTGTAATCTTTATGAGTGTTTGCTGACGTTGTAGGGAATGACCTTCCCCTTTTGTCACATATCAGTTTCTTGCTTGATATGTGAGCTTGCTTACAGCACTCAGACATTGGAAAAAACCATGACTAGTTTTTTTTTCTGAAACTCTAGTGTCTGAGTTGGAAGGAACCCACAGCATCCATGGAGTCCAGCTCTGAAGTGAACAGCCCATGGTGGGGATGGAATCCACACTTTGGCATTGTTAGCACCATGCTCTGACTGAGAGCTCATATTAGCATCACTCATCTACTTCTCTTTCTTCGTCCTTGGTTTTGCCATCAACTTTAACCATGCCCTTGAAATACTCTTTTTCAAAATGGAAAAGAAAAACACCACAAAACCCCCAAAAAACCCGTAAAAAAGACTGATCAAATTTATCTCCCTGCTTAATTTTACCTCTACCATTTGTGTCTTTGTGAGTTTTCTATTAAATTTAAGTGGTCCCACGTAACTTTTTGGAGTCATAATCTGCTAAAAATACATTTTCCCTGTTTAATGATATATTTGAGCTGCTGAAAGGTGTGTTAAAGCTCTTACATTTTCCTTAAAATCTGGAAACAAAGCCAAGCATCACATATTGAAGGAATTAAGGAAATTAATCTATTTAAACACTCAAATTTTCCCAAGATTAGTTTTTATTTTAAGATTCTCATTATCTTTGAGAAAGAAATGACCAGCTTATAGTTTCCATTTGGTGCAACTGAAGGAGTATGTAAATAGCTAAGTAGACAATGAAAAAAAAAGTGCAATTTGTTTCAAGGGCTCTTAAAAGAGCAGTGTTTCCCATGTCTAAAGAGAGTTGTCTTTCAAAACAGGTAGAATACATTTGCTTTCAATAGTGTGGACAGTTTAGGAAAGGCAGGTGTTCAATAAAAAGTCTCCTGTGAAGTCTACACTCTGTATATTTATGCTTGTGTTATGTGACACTATAGAACTTTAAAGAAGTTGTAAATATAAGGAAAAATAGAGTATGGGAAACATACAGCATATCTTACTGTTCTACATAACTCACAAAAGGGGTTTAAAAAAACCCAAAAAATCCTGGGCATAAGTAATTATTTAGACAGTGATAAAATGATTGAATGTCATTTTATGTCATTAGCATATTCTTGATTTAACTGAGTAATAATGATCAAGTGAGGGCAATTTCTGATGAATAGCAATTAAAAATAAAATGGCCCCAGGTTCAGCTGCTGCTAATTCTTAAATTATGACTGAATCAAATCCAGTTTCATTATTTTAAGTTGAAGTCCATTTCCTTCCCATATTTTAGTGTGATTGACAATAGTGAGAATTAAAACATCTTTTTGATTTTTCATCCAGAGACTTATTTTTAGATGACCACACAACAGTGTAACTCAAGACCAGAAGCAGGCTGGTTCAAATGTGTGAGAAGTAGCCCAGATGATATTCTCCAGTTTACATGGGAGCAGTTTTTTGATCGTGGGCTTGTAGTGTCTTTTGTGGGACAGACAGCTGCCTTTCTTTCCTGCCTGACAGGGTGCTGCTGTGTATTTAAAACCAGCCCTGATATCAAGCACATTCTCCTGGGAGTAAGTTTGAAAACAAATACTCAGCTATAAGCAGGATTTTTCTTCAGGATGTAAAACCTGGTTAGATCATGCTCTCAGCTGTAAGAAACTGGGGCTGAATTTTACTTGAACCTCTCCAGGTTTTTTTTTTTTACCTACTTCTATCCTCATAGTAAGTATTAATTTTGAAGATATTTGCAGTCATCAGTGCAAGTTTGTAGTAGGCACTAGCTTGAATTCTAGACTGAATTTGCAAGCAATTTCTTACCACAATGCAATAACAGAGGAAAAGAAACTGAAAAAAAGAAGAAACTTTTCTTTCTGCTGATAGAAGAAAAGAATATCAGGGGAAGCAAAATATTTATCTAGCAAATGGTGAGTTTACCCCTTTTTTCTTAATTTTCTACATAGTCTTGTCTAGTTTTGTAAAAAATTGTGAATTTAGCAGATTAGCTTTTGCAATTGAATGACTAGAGAGTTCCTGCCAGAACTGTTCCAAGATCTCTTTTTGCACAGTCAATATAGTTCCTTTGGACTATTTTTGCCACCATAACAAAGAGGCAGCAATACAGAGAAATATTTTAGGTAGGTGAAATGGGAAAAAATATATATTTTATTTAGTTGTTGTCTAGGAAATATCTGCTATTGTATATGTGAAAGAGTACATAGACTGCTAAAAAATTGGCAAAATCAAAATGCATTGAATACAGATTTAATAGTACTGTTTTTCTTCAAAACCAACCAGAAGGAATCCAAATCCTGCAGTAAATTCTTCTGCCATGTATGAAGAGAAAGTCAGCAGAAGACCAGAGAGTGAGGGTACCTTGGCAGTCCCAGCCAAGATGGTTCTTCCATATCATCATAGGTGTAAATCAACATTCTTGACAGATTCACACAGGCAGTATAGTAACAGAGTTGTAAAGAAGATGATAATAAAATGAGAAATGTTCCATACCCTATGGAATGTGACCATAAACATCATGTTCAGCATATAGAGCTGGAGTAAGACAGTGGAATGTGGGGATGTCTGACATGATGGTGTTTTTGTCCCAAGTAATTTCTAGGCATTCTGAAGCCCAGCTCTCTTGAGATGGCGGAACACCTGCCTTCCCATGGGAAGAGGTGAATGGATTCCCTGGTTTGCTTTGCTTGCATGTGCAGCTTTTGCTTTACCTATAAACTGTTTTCATATCAACCCATAAGTTTTCTCACTTTTACATTTCCCATTCTTTCTCCCATATATATGTGGTGGGGAGTGAGCAAGGGCTGGGTGTGACTTAGCTGCTGGTTGGGTCACCAACTTAATTCCAACTACTTTCAGAAGATCTGTCCCTTTGGGTGAAGAGCGCCTGATGAGATTCACCTGCCAAGAAATGTATCAGGAAGCCCTTAGCAGAACATTATGACTGCAATAATAGGGGAGCACTCAATAATACATCATGTTCTTACTGCAAAAACTCTTTTCTGGTGGTATAAAGCTTCATGTGGCCATTTTTAAATGTTTCCCAAAAATTCTGCAAAACAAAACCTTTCAAAATTAATTTCAAACTAAAAAGATTGTTTTAGTTTGATAGTAACAAAAATTGCTTAATGACCAAATGTTCCTTTAGTAATTTTATTTTCTAAGAAATATTAGAATTTCTGGTTTTAAGCAAAACTAGATGCTTAAATCATAGGAAATTGAAATGGAAATTCTTACCTACCTCTATTTAGACTAATGAATTATGATGAAATATGTGCTTTGCAGAAATCTTAAAGGTCTGTCCCTAAAAGCATTTAAACCAAAATGTGTTCTGACAGGATTAGTAGCTATGGACATTCACTTGAAACAGTAAATTAAATTTTAGTTAGCTCTAACCATATTCTGATATCACTTAGTGGAAAAAAAGGCAGGATATGAAATATAAAGACTAAATTCTGTATGAGAAAATAAAAGCTCTGCCTCTTTTTTGTCTCAATGTTTTCTGATAGTTTGGGTTTTGTGGAGTTTCTTTCTTTGGTTTGTTTTTAATAATCTTCAGTGTAGAAAAAACATTACTATCAAAAAATATGTAAATGTATAGTACATGTTCAGGAAATTCAAATACAGTCTAAACAATCAAAAGACCATAAAGAACATACTTTGTTTTCGCAGAATATTACAACTCTTAGAAGTGATGATCTGAATAATTGTAAATCTTATAAGTAGAAGCTATATGACTGTAACTTGGCTGTGTTCAGATAATTCAGTTCGATACAAATTCAGATTTACAAAGCAGCATATGCCATTTGCTTAAACTGTGTGTGTGAAAATAGCATCTAAAAATCTGTCTATACTGTAGCTGAAAGCCAGCAACAATTAATACTTAAACAAATCCCACTTCCTATTTGTTCTTACACACTTTTTACATATTGTTCCTGAATTTTAATGCACTGGTAAGAAGTTTCTCCCAAGAAAATATATTAGTACAAAAGAACCAAGACAGAATGTGCAGACTTTGATCAAAAGGTGAACTGTCAAAACAGCAAGTCCATGTTGAAGGTTTTGCCTGTCCATACTAGAAATATTAATGTTGGAAAATTCAATAATAATTGGATAAAATTTTGTGTTTATAAAAATAAAATTCTGTGCCATTTTATGAGCACATTGTGCAGTGTGATTTATTTGGTAAAAAGCATGAAATCTATTGCTCAAAATCAGAAGTACCAAAATGCTGAAGAGGAAGATGAATAACAGTAATAGGTTGTGCCAGTCGCAGCAACTAACACAGAAGAAACATGATTATACCAAAGGTCAAATCTTTATACACACCCAAAGGAGTGCATTCCACAGGTGAATATACTCCACATGGATACATTACTGTACCACAATAACCATAAATGTCAGTTAGATCACTTAGACTACCTTGGCTGAAAGAATGATGACTTGTTATAGAAAACCATTAACCAAAGTGTCACAGAATTGCATACTTTGTTCTCTCCAGGTACCCTACTGCTACACCCAGGTGATTAAGCTCGGTGGTTTTAACTTTGGTCTATAGATCCTTGCAATTTACCATAGGGCCTTATAAAGCATGAAAGGAGTCAAGAAAAGCAAGCACCAGTGCAAGAAATCTTCTCAGAAGCCATCAAACTTAGAAATCTCAAGAATAGCAGGCAGCAAACTTGTGTGCAGGATCTAGCCATGGAAGTGCTGGCTGTAGCACCTGAAGGACGCAGCTAAATGGAGATGACTCATATAGGAAAGGTGTGATACTCTGTATCGCTACAAAGAAATGGGTTTTCTAATCTGTGGCAGCAAGTAGCCATGTAAAGAGGAATCAGAAATAAGTTTAATTCAGGTTCTGCCACTTCTGAAGCAGAATTTTACTTTTTTTCCCTGGGTAGTTTTGAGATGGAGGGCAAGTGCAGGCACAGATATTTCAGCACAGTCAGTATTAGGGTGACATCAGTACAGTTGAAATAATACAGTTGAAATACTGTTGAAATAAACAGGACATGGCAACTTTAGTATTGGAGATGTACTCAAAAATCTTGCTCTAGAGCACACTAAACTAATGCACTGAATGTCACAGTTGGTTTGTTTAGACCCTAGAAGTGTCATCAGAAAGGGTCATGGGTTTAGAATGACTCATTGCTGCATTTGCTATAGCTCTTTTTATTTACAAGCAAAAATGTTAAGAGAGAGCCTCTACCAGCAACAGCAGATTTGACTCAAGGTTCTCCCAGCAAACCAAGGGTATGTAAGTGTAAATGGGGTGGGACAGTCAGCTCATAGCTGTTCAACAGAACACAGAGCCTCAGTGCCCAAGTCAGCTGCTTCTTGGTGGAAATACAGCAGTTAAAACATGTTTTGAGTCTATGACTCTAGAAGTCACTACATTTGGCATCCTTCATATTTGTTCTGGAAATTTTGAGGTTCTGACTGTTTCATGTCACAGCCTCTCTCTATAATAGCTTCTTTACACAAAATGAATAATATTTTGGAATTTTAGGAGCTCTGTAAGTAGCCAGGTAGTTGATGTCTTTCCAGTATCAGAACTCAAAAATTCAAAAGCCAGACTTCATTCTGTTCTATCTCTCAATGTCCTATACTATTGCAGTTATACCTTTCCTCTGGAGGATCCAGCTTGTCATATTTTAAGAGTAACAAACTATAAGAGGACTGAAAAGCCATGCAGTTTTGTGCTTTTAATTATTTTGACAGTCCTTTTATCTCTTAGAACCCCACTTTTGTCTGCAAAATGGGAGTAATGGGTTAATTTTCATCTCAGAAAGATAAAATGGTGGTATCTAGCAATGAGACAATTTTGTATAAAATTAAGTAAGCAGTCTGGTATGGTTCCTAGAAGCAGTCAGTAGCTTTTCATTATTATATTTTCTCTCTAAAGCACAGTTAAGAGTTTTTGTTGCCATTAGTTACACTTTAAATACAGGGTCTGGGCCAAATTAATGGTCTTAGTAACCCCACAGATCAGTCAGTGTGAACCTGCTGAAGTTATTAATGACGTTACACCAGAGCTCAAATGATGGAAGGAAAACGAGATTCATGCCCTTAATGTTAAAGGTGACCTCTGCTATGCATACACACTATGAAAATCTACAGCCCACAGGCAATTTGATTTTCTGCCTGAAAATTACTGTAGAGACTTCAGTATCTGAGGCAACCTCCTCTGCTTTTTCTCTTAAAAATATTATTAGTATGAAGGGCAGAGCGAAGATATTAAAATCAGATCAGGACTGAGTTAAGGATCTGGTATTAAGAGTGCTTTAGCTTTAGAAATAAGGCACAGTTCAGAGGTACAGGGGCAGTTTGGTGGTTTCTGATGGCATGGAATCTGCTGACTGCATTTTCCATCTCATTAACCTGAGGTTCCCTGGGGGGAAAGAGAGTCTCTGGTGCTCAGGCAACGTCAGGCACAGCTAGATCTGTCATTTGTTTTCCTTCTGAGAAAGCGTAAAATTACTTCCATCTGACTGGTACCTTGCTCCTGCACCACCCCTGGCATATCCCATGCATATGTTGCAATCCTCGCACTGGGGTGTGTGGCTGGACAGATGTAGAAGGATCTTCCCCTCTGCAGATCCACATGAAAGAAAGAGAGCTTGGCAGGTGGCAAAATAAGCTAGAAGCAACATCTTTGTGGCTCAAGAACCAAAACAGAATAAATGAAGAGGAGACAAAACCTTTACCCTACTTCACCCATGGTTGACCTGTACAAAACCGATCACACCACAGAGGATCTCAACACTTCCTATGTGGCTGAAGCACAAATAGCAGCACAGACAAAACATCAATATGCAAAACAAAAACGTGGGCTCTCACATGCACTTGCTAATGCAAAAGCTGCTTTCAGAGTAGAGTATCAGAGTGGTTTGTTTGGAAATCACATATTTTCCAGGGACTGCTTAGGAGCAGACACAAATTTTGGCATGGGCTGGTCAGTGTGATTTGGTCTTTCTAGGGGCTGGTAGGTCCCACGAATTCATGGGGTGCACTCAAAAAGAAAGCAGACAGGCCGGGCAGTCACTGTGAGATGTGACTACTCAATGCTTCAGATTACATTTCTCACGTAACAGTCTACATTGCATTTTAGGAACCTGTCTATGGACAGAAATTTGAATGTGTTTGAAACGAATGTGTTTACAGATATCCACTTGTCATGTTTACTACATTATGCAAGGTGTTGATTTTTACAAAAATCGTCAAAAAGCATCCAGGGGAAAAAAAGGTTTCTATGTTCTCAGCATGCTGTAATTCAAACAATTATTCAAACTATAGTTGGCAAGCATGGTTCACTGACTCACAAGTCACACTAGAGTCCACAAAACCACTGTTAATTGCCCTTTTTCATAATTGGAGCCCATAATAAAAGACAAGTCTCACAAATTGTTCAAATCTGTAGCTCAGAGATAGAGTAAGCTAAGAATAAGTAAAATGCATTAGAAAATTATTAAAATATTTCAGGTGTAAATGAGCCAAGATTTAAGGGGTCAGAGAAGAGGAAAGAAAAGAAAAGACAAATGTGCTGAATTGCAAAATTATAGATTCCTCCAATGAGAAAAAGAGAAGGTGAAGAGGCCAGGCAACAGGAGGAATTGAAATCCAAGCAACAGTTGGCAGCTTGGGATAGAATATACAGAAGTGACAGGTTGTAACAGGGAGGTTGTATCTCACAAAGAAGCCAAATAGTCTCCAAAATCAGAGAAATGGGAGCTCAATATATGAAGGGGAATAACAAGAGAAAGATGAGAAAAGCTGAGAAAAATGTCTGATAAGGGGAACCGAAAGCTTGCAGTGTAAAGCCTAAGAGGAAAAAAAGAAAGCTGAATCAGGTGAGAGGAGAGATGATGAAACAGGTTGGATAAATTTTCAGAATTGTAGCAGCTGAAATAGAAATTATTTAGCTTCTTTGTCTTACTGAGGAATAATTGGTGGCATTTAACAACATTCTAGCAGTGGGTGGAAAGGGAAAAGCGGGGATCAAGTTTAGCACTCTACTATTAAGCCTGAATGACTGGGAACATGGTAGAATTATCTCACAGTGATGAAGAATGGAGAGAGGGGAGAGATAGAATGGAAATTAAGGAACATGGTATTTATATAAAGCTATTTTTCTGGATGTATAAGAATAATTAATAAAACTTGGTGCAAAAGCTTATTTTATATTCTTGTACTCCATTCCTGTCAGGTACACACTACAACACAGCATAATAACTGCACAGCACTCTCTGCTCTCAATGAGCAAGAGCAAAGATAATTCATTTTCATGTCATGTATCACTCACAGCTGTCTGCTGTGATTGCAAAAGTCAAATTACCCCATCCTACATTCACACTAAGCCAAATCTGTTTGGGAAGCGGGGGACAGAAAGTGGGTGTGCTAATAGCAGATAATTTGCTTCCTGAATATATTTATGAGGTCAAAATGGGAACATTAATAGTCCTGTGTGGTATCTAATACTATTGAATGTGTAGGGCAAATACCCTTGTACTGCATCTTCAAAGTGTTACACATGAGCTTAACTTTATCTTATTATAGCATGCTATAACATCTTGTAATTTTCTGTATACTATTCTCTCCTTCTGATAACATTATATTACTCTAAGCAACCATCTGAAAGGGTCTTATTCCTGAATGAAATCGACATGCAAGACATATATCTAAAAACATAAAGAAAAATTAATTTTAAAATTAGCTAGTCATGTTATTTGGCCAATGCTCTCTGCTGTGCTTTTCTGCATTCTGGAGACTACAGAATACTATTCAAAATCTAGGTAGGGTACCTTTTGCTGTAAATAGCATAAATCTTTGGTTATTACTTAAGTTTTGAAAACAATTAATTGACGGGAAAATATATTTTTTCTGTTTCAGATATGGCTACTGTCATAACAATCAAATATGTGAGCTTTATTAACTGGTATAAAGTGTATAGGGGTTCAATCATATGGGGGAATTATTCTGAACAAAAGCTAAAATAATGAATTTTGTAAAATTCATTTTAAAAATCCTTTTAAAAAATCTTATTTCAATAGTAAAGTCACAGACAAACTCTGTGCACTTTTTTGCTTTCTGTGTCACCTTAAGGTAGGTGACAAAATTCCTCTGTAGAATATTGCAGAAAATGTAGAAAATTTTCTACATTTTTAGTCCTCTACAGGATCTACAGTTTTGGTCTTCTTCCAGGATCTCCTCACAAAGACTACTAAACAACAGTTAGAATATGTTTTCTTCCTTGAAAGATTTGCTTGGAGTGTGCTGGTGCTGCTGCCCATTTAAAGGATCACTTCCACTGCTCAGACTCCTGACTTCATGGTATAACTTAATGTCAGTATGCAGCACAGGGTGTATTTTGACCTGCAAGCAGAGCTTACTTACGTTCTCCCCACTGAAGTGAAGCAGTTAGAAGGTGTCCTGCAAAGACACCTGAGATTCATCCCAAGTCCCAGTGACAGGGGTTTCCCCGAGTGTCATATTAGTTACTTTGACAAATCTTAGGTCCATTAACAGGTGAGAATATATTGTTTTCTCTCTTGTGGGGCATTATGCCTTTCATCACTTCCATGAATCCTGCTGCCATCTAAACACCCTGTCACAAAATAAGAGGGTACAGAAAGACATTTGCGAAGTGGTTCAAATCTTCTCTTGCAAGAAAGACGCATGGTGAATGGTCAGTGTTTATCAGTACTTTCCAATGAAGGGTTGTGAGATTGATAGTTAAAGCAAAACATGATTTGTGTAACACAAGATATTTTGCTTTCTTGAGGCAGTTACTTTGACTCTATTTCCGGGACTTGGAAGATTATTTAGAGCCTGATTTGGTGAAACACTACAGCAACATTTCAAACATAGTTGTGTCTTATAAAACTTGTCTCTGTCTTCCTAAATATGTATTCAAAAGTGCTCTAGTGGAGGACTTATTGCACTGACATGTATAAGCAAGTGGATTTTTTTCTGTAGCATACCTTAAGTAAAATTTGATTCAAAATACTTATAAAAGTGTCCAGAATCCAGAATGACAAAATGAATCAATTGTGTCAATTATCAACCTGCAATAATACACTTTTGCTACTACTGGGACTCAGTTTCACTGAAATTTATTGTTATTGTTTATTTATATTGCTCAATCACTGTTGTGCTACTCTGCCAGTCAAATATAAAATAATACAAAAATATCTCTGAAGGATATGAATGCCTTCACCTAAATACATGTTTTGAGCTTAGAAAGAAGAAGGTAATTTATAACAATAGGGTGGTTCAATATAAAAAATGATAATTGAATTCCATTCTGTCAGAAATAAATAAATACAAGGAAGAAGAAAAGTTTCTCTTGTGACTATTAGGACAGGAAAGTTTAGAAAAAAAATTAAAATAGAAAAGTTAATAACAGGTCAAGCATGATAATTGGAATTCCATTTTCCACTGCATACACACAGGTATGAAGCAGTCAATTGGTGTTGGTTCTGTGATTACATTTAGAGACAACATTTCATTGCAAACTGTATTTGGAATTCTAAATTTATTTTTTAAATCATCACATGATGCATTTTATCCCTTCTCTAATAGAATGATACATTTCACTCTTTTTCCCCTCCAAAAAAACTTTGTCCATTGTTGAGCCCCCATCTTCACTTAACAAGTTTACTTAAAAGGTGCTTGTGGTGCTACTCTTCCCATGGGTGCATGGAGGACATGCAACAAAGTTCCCAGGAGGTGAAAAAACAAGCTTTACTGACAAACTTTAGAAGACCAAAAACTTGGCAAAATTTAAGACAAAACATTCAATCAAAATAAGGCGTTTCACCAGGCACTGATTGAGCAAACCCTACCCATCCAACATTCCATACCCATATTTCAAGGGCTTGATTGGTGCTCTGGGGACGGTATGTGGAGCACTGCTTCAGGGGTGCCAGTGACTGCCAGCCATCCCGGGCTGGACTGCAGGCTCCACAGGTGGGCTGGGGAGCAGGGCATCATTCTACCTAAGCAGAATTTACCTGCTGCACCCGGCTTCAGATGTTTAGAGACAGTAATCATTTAATCCTGTATCTCACACATTAAAAATAAAATTTATATATATATATATATATATATTATTGTATTCAGTTTAAATTGGCACATTAAACTACTGCATTGCAGAATTAACTCATGCCCATGTACATATCTCCTACTTATTTTTCCCCAAAATATCTTCAACCAAAACAACAGGGCCCATGAAAATTATTTCTAGGTTATAGATGGTTAGGAGGAGTGAGGTGAGATAAGAATGGAAATATCCTTGCAGACTACACCTTGAGCAGCTCATATTTATATATATGAGAAAGCTCCTGGCTCCAGCTGTTCAATTACACTCAAACATAATATGTCCTTGAAAAAGAGGTGTTATTTCAGGTAGCCAGGAAATGAGTCATAGAAGATAATAGATTCAAATCAGAAATTGCACCTGCAGCCTTACTGGTCTCTATACTGGGTTATTGCAGGTTATTAACAAAACGCAGTCTCACATAATGACAGAAACTGTAGTTTTGACCTTGACTTTTACAGTAGCTTCAGGAGGGTCACAATGAAGTTTTGAATGTAGAAGCAATCTAGAAATCTAGATTTTTAATTTAGAAACAATCTGAGGATTGTTGCACAAAGATACCAATTAATATTCCCCGTTTTTATGGTGGGAAAAAAACTTTGGATTTTTCCAAGAGTTTCTGGATTCCAGTTCCTCCTAATTATGTCACCTTTGTCACTGAGAGCAAACAAATTAATTTAACTATATGCTCTAACTGGAAGATGACCACACTACCTGCTTTTTATTAATACTTATTTAACTGAGGTACAGATGAATCAAGATTTTTAAAATATTTCAATGACAGCTGTAGTTTTGTCATCTAAATGGAATATAAATTACATAGGAAATTAAAACTCGACTATTCCCTGAGGCACACCATCCTTGGCTTAATTTATTTTTTTGTCATTCAGTTTACATTTTTCCTCTATGTGTGCTTTCTTAGCATTCATGAGACATATAATAAATTACACTGGTGAACTACTGTAATCTGACCTATTCGGTATTCAGTAGTTTGAATGCCTAGAAAGGATAATTTGGAAAAATTTAAAAAGCATATTGCTTTCCCCTTCACATGATGGAGGGTGACATGAAGAAGCAAAAGTGAAACTAACTGTAAGCAGTAGGATGACCTTGGCTAAACGCCAGGTACCCACCTAAGCCATTCTATCAGTGCCCTCCTCAGTTGCACAGGGGAGAGAAAAAGTTTAACAGAAGGCTGGTGGGTTGAGATATGGGCAGGGAGAGATCATTCACCAATTACTGTCATGGGCAAAACAGATTTGACTTGGGGAAAATTACTTTAATTTATTGCCAGTCAAGTCAGAGTAGGGTAATGAGGTATAAAATCAAATTTTAAAAAACACCTTCCCCCGTTCCCTTCTCTTTCTCCTGGGCTAAACTTCAGATTTTCTCTGCCTCCTTCACTGCAGTGATACAGGAGGAGAGGAATGGGGGTTGCAGTCACAGAATCACACCTTTTCTCTCCCTCTCCTTCCTCCCCACACACTTCCTCTGCTACAGCATGGGGTCCCTCCCACAGGAGACAGTCCTCCACAAACTTCTCCAATTCAAGTCCTTCCCACAAGCTTCTGGCCTTCATGAACTCCTTTAGTGTGGGTCCCTCCCACAATCCTTCAGGCTCAGGCTGCTGCAGTGAGGGTTCTCCCCAGGGTCACAAGTCCTGCCAGCAAACCTATTCTACACAGGACTACTCTCTCCATGGAGCCGCAGGTCCTGCCAGGAGCCTGCTCCAGTGTGGGCTTCCCACAGGATCACAGCCTCCTTTGGGCATCAGCCCGATATGGTGTGAGGTCCTCCAAGGGCTGCAGGTGGATCTCTGCTTCACCAGGAATCTCCATGGGCTGCAGGGGCAAGGCTGTCTCACCATGGACTGTAGGGGAATCTCTGCTCTGGCACCTGGAGCACCTTCTCCCCTTATTCTCCACTGGCCTTGTTATCTGCAGAGCTGTTTCACTCACATATTCACACTCCTCTCTGTGGCTTCAGTTGTGCAGCAACCTTTTCCCCTTCTTATATGTGTTACCACAGCAGTGCTACCTCCACACTGATGGACTCAAGTCTTGGCCAGCAGTGAGTCCCTCTTAGAGCTGGCTGGAATTGTTTTTTTTGGACATGGGGGAAGCTTCTGGTAGCTTCTCATGGAAGCCATACATGTAGCCATTTCCACTACAAAAACTTGACTGTTTTGCAATTTGATATGCAAATTCAATATACTGAAATACAACAAATTCATGTAACTGTTTTCTATGTTTTACTGCAGAAAAGAAAAAAAGGAAAAATATCAGTTTAATATGTGATTTCTGTGCAATGTACCAAATGAGTAGAATTCGAGAATTTTCAGCAAAGGACATCTAGGATAATTAAAGTTATGAACTGGCTTGTGTATGAGTAGTGTATGCCATGGAAAGTAAGGGAATGTGAGAAAAGAGGAAAGACAATTCTGTTGTTCATCAAGTAGTTTTAATAGAATAAATACCATACAAGAGAAAATAATGAGAGTGAATATAATCAGATATTCATTACATCCTCCAATTAAAGAATAGAGAAAGCTTCAATAGAAGCTAAAAGGTATTTATGAAAGTGAGTACAATTTGTAACTAAGGTTTAATTACCCTGCCACAGGGCTGTAGATTTCTAGTAGATGGCAGAGTTGACAAAATTCACAGGAAAAAGACATGGAAGAATTTGTCTGTAATTATTAAATACCAAAATAAGATTCTCTAAGGAATCATCTATCCCAAAAATTACTGGCAACAGGGAGAACACCTATGAAAGTTCATCTTCTTGCATCTCCCGGTCTGATTGTCTCCTTTGGAAATTCAGTATGGGTGTCTTAGTAGGTGTTGCTCTGACCTGTGAGAGTCAATCCTAAATGGAATTTGATTCAAAGCAGAATCTATGATAGAAAACATAAAAGAAAAACTCAAAATACTTTAATTTATTAAGTTTTCAGTAGGCCTCAGATAAGAAGCCTGTCTAGAGGATAAAAAATATAGAGATATTTGGATTATTTCTAAGCAGTTTTCTATATTGGGTAAATTACACCATCCATTATCAGCTAAAGTAATGTAATACAATAACTATCATAGGGGTAAATGTCATGATCTGATTATTAAAATCATTTGAGACATGCCTCTGACCAAATTCAGGTGCAAATGAGATCATATAACAAAGTCAATAGTAAGATTGTTATTACCAGTAAATGTGAAGTAGAGATAGAAAGAAATATGGAAAAGAAAGAGAAGGAATAAGAGTAGAAACTACATACTAACCACCAATTGGAGTCCTCAACAAAGCTTGAAATTTTGATGTCCATTGGTCTATGTGGCAATTGCAGACTGAAAAATCTGTCAAGCACCACTGTGGAGAAAACCCATGAAACAAGACATTTGATAGGTTTATATTTACCAAGGTTCATGTGGGAACCCCCAGGCACCACCCCTGTGGCGGGGAGTTTCATACTGAACGCTGTGGATCACAAAGCACCTGAATGATGAAGAGACACTTCAGGAGTCTTTGATACCTACTAAGATGTTGCAGCTGCCTTCTACACCCCCAGAAGTGGTGTTCTGACATCTGAGCTCACTTGATTGAGGACAGAGACAGAATCAGCCCTGCAACTTTCCTTATCTTGTCCAACAGCTGCAGCCTGTAGGGCTGTGCTCACCCCCTCCACCTGGGCAGGTACTTTGCACATCGGCAGATCACCCCCTCAATATTTGAGCCACCAGCATCCCAGTCTCTCTTGCAGTATCACTTGTGGATACATTGTTCTCCTCAGACTTGGGATAACTGAACAACAGAACTGCCTTTATCTTACCTCAAGTTCTCAACACAGTCCAAATCCTAGTTAGTACACATATTCATCAAGGGGTGGGCTTTGGTTTTTGCAGATAAATGGTTCTTTGCAGTTCACTACAGTGGGAACAAGCTCTCATAGGATCTTAATGATGTTTAAGCCATTAACCATTTCAATCTCTCACAGTCAACCAATATAATTAAGTAATTAGATATAATGTATCACAAGAATTAATGGTTCTGTAGTGACCTCAAATTTCTTTGACCCTTCAAAGAAAGAAAATGTAATGGAAGCTGCATTATATGCTCACGGTAGGGGAAATAACTGTTTTTTATCATACAAGAGCCACTGTGTTAATTATGCATCAACTGACTAAGGGGGATGCTTATGCCGTGGAAGAGACATTAAAATTCCCTGTTAAGATTAGAAATATCTGTATGAGACAGGCATTAACACATTATGAAAGTATGTGCAGACTGATAAATATTATAGGAATGTACTCATGTATTTGTAATATAATGTGAAAAGATTTTTTTTGTCTTAATAATTTAAAAATGAAGAAAAATAGTGAAACCTATGATCTAACTTTTCAGCTTGAAATTAAAAGAAGCTAAAAATAAATCTACTTTTCTTAGTTGTAAATAATTGAATGTAAGACACTTTTCTGAATGCTAGGCTAGCTGAAAGATGTCTCTAAAAAGCTAGAAAATTATGGCATCTTAACTGAAAAATATTTTATATTTTCAACACCAAAGCTCTCCAGTTAATAGTTTTCTTTGTCAGATTTTTGCCCTGCAGGCTGCTTGCACAGGCCTGGATTTTGCAAGGTATCCTGACTGCACAGAGCACCTCAATGAATCAAGTACATAAGAAGAAGTATGAACTGCATTAATGACTGCTTCAGAACATGCTAGCACTTCAAAGTGCAGGCAACTTTGCTTTCCCTCCCACACCAGATGACATATCATAAAGCAAAACTGAAAAACACTATTGATGAAAGCATTGGTTTATATCTCTATGATTTTTTTTTTTCCATTAATTTACTTTTATTCCTGGGGGACAGCTGCCTAGATCACAGTCCTCCCTAGGAACAGTGCTGTCATGACTTCAAAAGTAGTCAGGAAGCTTTGAACTTTAGAAACAGTTATTTCCTTCTTTGGATACCATGAACAAAGATTAAAGAAATAATAAATTATTAGAATTTATAGCAATTATTAAAGTCTCATAGAAAAATAAGATTTTTTTCAAGTATTGAATACAACAGCAAAACCAAGTTGATCTACATACTGATCTACTGAACAATGGATTGCTAATTACATGTACACGAACACATCCACAATGTTACGGTTCAATGCTTTCTCCATCTTCTTTCTGCTCTGGGTGACAAAGCTCATCAGTAAGGAGTAAACTCACTGTCTACCAGGGTACCCTGGCATAGCACTTGATCTCTTCCTAAATTCTTCACCTGTCCTTTTTTGTCCTGAAAGCTTGCCAGCACATATGAACATGAGCCAAAGCTAAGGCAAATTTATGTGTTTGTCAAAGCAATGTTAATTCTACAGAATGCCTTCTTGCCATGGATGGGTATAATTGCCCATACCAAACTGTTACAATCCAATTATTAAAATTATTAGAGAGATGCCTCTGCCTGAATTAAAGTGCAAATGAGACCACAGGATGAAGTCAATAATATGGATTTTATTTAATAGTAAATGTGAGGTAAAGAGACAAAGAGCTAAAAAGGAAGAGGAAAAGAGGAGAGGGAGAGACAGATTAAATAGAAAATATCACCACTCCATGGATCCCAATGGCATCCTGTTGATCCTTTTTTTCTGATCTTGGTGGTGAGGGTCCCGCAAAACACAAAGTTCAATTAATTCATATTATGTTTGGGCCAGCTGGGAATGGCCAGGTACCTCCCCTGCTGAGCAAGGAGCAAGTTTGGCATTCTTGCAGACTCTGGATCACTTGTATCAGTTGCATCATGAGCAGTGCTCTGCTGCAAGGCCTCAGAAATTAGTCTGAGGCAGCACTTCAGGGGTCTTTGATGATTTGTCACACCTCCTCAGCTGCACCTTGTGAATTTTCCATGTGCATGCGGCCTTCCCATGGGGAAAAGGAGGGTTACAACTAGAAACTCACACAAACAGGTGTGCATTCTGCAGTGACTTCCTCCTTTTGTTTCCCTTGAGAGTGGGATTCATTAGTCTCATTTTATTGTCTGAATGGTGAGGATCTATGTAATTGTCTAGATCTGTCAGAAGACAGCAGGAGGGACTTCTATCAGGAACTAGTTCAGGTGATAAAATTATGTAAGACCTATCTCCATTAACTGAGGGAATCTACTTAGGTGACTGGTGGTTAGCTTGGATTAGACAGTCTTTTTAGTGGCTAAAGTTAAGGGAGATAGATTCCATCCTAAATATAGATTTGGTCACTTAACGCTGCATTAAACAGTCTGTGGTTGGAAGTGCAGGATTTAGAAGCTATTACCTGAGTGACCAGTCACATGGAAGATGCTTGACCCCAGTGGCGCAGAAAGGAGCTTATTTCTTTGTCAAACATGAATCTATATTTGCCAGCACCACCACAGCTTCTGTTCTCCTTTGTTCTCAGGACACTTTGACATTAATGTATGACTGGCTCTAATACAAACCCCAGACAACCATCCCTTGATAGCAGGGATGAGTGAATACATGGGCCTTGGTTTTCAGCTGTTTTAGGGAAAACTAACAGGGAGATTTTGCAAGTAATTTCCCCATTTATTTTCAATCCAATTTGTACTGCTGAACCAAGGATAAATGAAGAATGCAATTATAATTGTAATTTGATCATATAAATATGTATGTTAGAAAATAACTTTAGGACCATCAAGTCCAACTCTTAACCCAACAGTGCCAAGCCCACTACTAAATCATGCCCCTAAGTTCCACATGGACACATCTTCTAAATTTCTCCAAGGATGGCGACTCCACTCTTTCCCTAGGCTGCCCATTCCAGTTCTTGCTCCTGCATTGTTTGGATAGTTTTGAACTGGTAAGGTACACCAATTGTGCAAGCAAAATTTTGTCCACTTTAAAGGAGACACAAAAATTTGCATAAATACATTTTTAAGTTATGCCAAATCCTGACACTTCATTGTGGCTAATACTTCCATATTTCATTAATATCGAAGGATTCAGTGAGACTCCCCAGGTATATTCATCCTTTAAACTTTCACAAATGAAAGAGTTACGGTTCCTCCTGGAGAGCTCAAACATGCCTTTCCAACATAATTTCATCCTTATCTGGTTTAATTTAGAGATACCTCACTGATACTGGCCAGATCTTGGGAAGGGTCAAGATAATCCACAATTAGATGCAAAGAAAGAGAAAGGGAAGCTGGTTGTCCTACTTAGAGCAACACAGTGACAAGCCATTGGCATTTCTTTTTACACTGCATGTCTCACACAGAGGTTTCAAAGGGAAGACAGTAGGATTGTGTGGTGCCTTACAAGGCACAGCCTCAGGATATGTGAGCAATGCTCCAGATTGGCTTTCTTTGCAATTTGGGAGAGAAAATAATACTTTTCAAGTATACGTACCTTTCAGTTCTCTACCCCACCCACATCAGTACTTAGTCTTGTCATTCTCAAGCAGGAACAGCTTTAAGGATTTGTTTTAAATTTTTGCATTTTGATTGTCACCCACTGAAATAACAGAAGTACCATGTCAAGATCAAGTGTGTGAAATGACTAAATGTAGTAAAAGCAGAGTTCTCTGCTTCTGAAGCACTAACTTGTGGAATTCAGGAGTTGTCTGTCCTCTTTTTTGGCCTGCCAGATTATACAAAGTTTAATAATTTCATGCTTTGCTTTGCACATCTGAGAAATGCTTACCTCTTTCACAATTGTGTTGAGCTCTGATGGATGCCTCAGTTTGAGAGATGTCCCCTATGGTTTTAATTTCTTCTGTAAGATTCCACCTCAGCTATATTATCTCAATTTCCTGACCTCTTCTTGTTTTTCACCAGCATATAATATTTGATCCTTCCACAATTTAATACACTGGAGAAAGTATTTTCCTGTAAATTTTTCTTAAATATACCCTCAAGAGTTCTGCACAATTTACTTCATTCCTGGTGCCCTTGAATCAGTATTGCTTTGGTATAAATTCAAAGCAAAGCACCAGGACACAAACTTCTTTTATGAGGAACTGCTTTTCACAAACAAGCCTTTTTTTTTTTTTTTTTTCTTCCCCCAGCTTCCCTTAGTATAGGCAGCAGCAACAATTTCTTATGAGTTTCATGAACCTGAAAGAACCTCTTGGACTCCTTCCAAGAGGCAAGGACATATTCAAAGAAGGCATCAAAGTATATCTGAGGGGGTTTTTGGTTTGTTTTTGTTTGTTTGTTTTTTATCTAGCACAGAGACAAATTTCTCTTTAATATAAGTAAATGGCAAATTTCTGTTGAGGCCAATAACATCAGAATTTTGCCTGAGTAGCTCAGAATTGTGTCTTAAAAATATTCCTTCCAGCCAACAGAAGCATGAAAGAGTTATTCTAATGTCCACTTTCAAACTTGCTTCACAATGAATTTGTTGTTATAGAGTATCTTCTGCATGAATAGAAAGGAGCCATCCCATACTATTGAAAACTTTTCCTTTCTATTGGTATGCAAACATATTCAGAAATATAAATAAATTTCATTGTCTTCTAAAATAATATTTCTTGTTTGGAAAACAGTTTTGCAGTCTTCAGTGATTTATTTCACAGAATCCCAGAATGGGTCAGATTAGAAGGGTCCGCAGTAGGCCATCTGGTCCAACCTCCTTGCTCAAGGAACGGACCACAGAGCACAGGACACAGGCTTGTGTCCAGGTGGGTCTTCAATATCTCCAGTGAGGAAGACTCCACACTCTCTCTGAGCAATCTATTCCAGTGTGGTCACCGACACGATAATATTCTTCCTCACGTTCAGGTGACATTTTCTGTGCATCAGTTTCTGCCTGTTGTTTCTGGTCCTATTGCTTGGCCTCACTTAGAAACGCCTGGTTCCATCCTCTTAACACTCTCCCTTCTGACATTTATAGACACTGATGAGGTTCCACCTTATCTGTCTCACCTCAATGCTGAACAGGTCCAGCCCACTCAGCCTTTTCTTGTAATAGAGGTGATCCAGTCCCTTAACCATCTTTGCAGCCTTCCTCTGGACTCACTTCAAGAACTCCATGTCTTTTTTGTACTGAGGAACCCCCAATTGGATACATTACTCCAGATGCAGCCTCCCTTCACCATAATTCACACTTATCATTAGGATTAAAAAATATACACACAGATAGGTGTAAAAGTCCCTATTTCTAACAAAGCAAATTTTAATTGAAATGGAACTAATTATACAGAAGATGTTGTACCAGATCCACTGCTAAAAATACAGCAGATAAAAACGTCAAAGTGGTATTACACATATTTTTTGGTGTTTAGACAGACAAAAGATTTTTCTAAGTCTCTTTGGACAGGGTAACCAATTTGAATTGTAAAAATATACAGAGTTACCTTTTCTACCTGATTAATGATTTCAACTCCTGGAAAATGAGACACAGGTTTGTCCTCTATCTAGATACTCTGCATCTTGTATATTAATTTCTACCATGGCTATATTTAAGGATCCTTTGAATCCTTCAAACTGCTGTCCTGTGGCATGGTGCTCTACTGGCACTTCTCTTATTAGTGCAAGCCAATGTTTAAATTTTTTATAGTCCTTTCTTCTTCAATGAAAATCATGAAGTTAAATTGTGTCCAGAAAAGCCACTGTGTAGGCTGAGCTCTAAATAATGTTAGTAGGAGCAGAGCAACCTCGCAGTGGTACAACCAGAGGCAAGATTTCAAACAGCAAAAGGAAAACCAGAATGTTTACCTTACTGGAAACCATTAATCACTATTAGGGTTTAATATTCAATTATGAAAAACTGTCAATCAATGGCTGGGTCCTCCCTATTGCTATACAGAGAATTCTGTCTGGCAAAACTAAATCTGAAGTTAAAGCTCTCGTCTTGCCCATGTGAATTGTGTCTAATTGTTGGTGGTTTTGAAACCATTATTCAATATGCCATGAAGAATTCAAAACATATCTGTTTGCAACAAGAAGGCCAGAAGCAAGAGTTTCCCAAGTGCTCTTGCAATTTTCCATGAAGCACACCTGATTTTGTCAGGAGATAATGTAAGGAGATACATTTTACTGTCTCTGAATTTTCAGTTACCTTTTGTATTTGGAATGAGATTTCCATACCCCCTAACCCAGAAGGGTGCTGCTAAAAGGCTAGAGCTTTAAAACTGGAAATTCTGAAATTCCTTGATTATATAATCTCTGGTTTCAGAGGTGGTGCTATGGCCTTTTATTCTTCTAGGTGAAGCTGCAATCCCAACCACTGAGGAAACCTATTCTAGCTTTACTGAGTTCAGCCTCACTGTCAGTCTGACAAGGGATCACCATTGTGCAGACATCTGAATTCTCCAGGAAATCAAAACCCAAATTCCCCTATTGTAACTCTGTATCCAGCTGGGAGGGAGAAACAGCAAAGGATTCTTTTACCGCCTTGGGAGCAGAGCTGGCAAGGATTGCTCACTCACTTCCTAATCAGCTATGAATAGATCCCCTTACATAAGGTGAGTAAAGAAGTGGAAAGACATATATTAAACACATTCTGGGAACACGGTGTGTGTCAGACAAGGCTGCAAAAAGCTGAACTTTGTTTTCAGTAGTCTTCTGAGAATGTACATTAAAAGCATGCTACAGGCAGCTCTGAAACTTGTCCAGAAACAATTTACAGCATCTCAGCCCACGGGGAGAGAAGACAATGAAGAAAAAAGTCTCTGCACTGCATGAAGACAGGCTGTCTCTGACTGTATCATGCTAAAATATGGGTAAAGCTGTACAAAATAAGACAGTACTTCAAAATTAATTATTTTACCTGTAAAAGCTAGAATTGCTAGCAGAACATCAGTGTCATTAGAATAGACATTCTCCATACAGTTGCAGCAAATCATCAGTGATCTCCTGAATCAAGCAAAAATAATGAAGACTGGATAGTAAAAATTAGATAGTCTTCAATGAAACTTTTCATTATGAGGAAGACCTGATAGTGAAAAAACCTGTATTTATTATGTGAAATGGAAAGAAAAAA
>VWZN01010077.1:1045-18058 GCA_013396955.1 Regulus satrapa | reverse complement strand
TTTTTTTTTTAATAAGAAACGTTTGTAGGACAAAGAATTACATACATAGTATTTGCTAATTAAATATTCCTATAAATCACAGCAAGAAAATTTTTACAGTGCACAGGAAAAATTGACACTTGCAATGGAAAATTGATCTATAGCCAAATTAAAGTCTTTTAAATGTAAAGCCTTCATTTAATTTAGGCAAAATCAAAAATAACATCAGTGAACCCGATACAATTCTCCCAAGACCTTGTCCGGAAACATAATACAATTTTCATGCTGTCCAGTGATGGATCCAGTTAATGGAATAACCTTATAAACTTTAGTTTTCTTATTCATATTGAGGGGCAATATAAATATCATCTGTCCTTCCCTTGGGCTGTAGAACATTAGGCTAACCTATTTCTTCAAGGCTCAGTGTGCTGTGGTTGCTCTATCTGTCTGATGTATTGATTATTTTAAAATAAATGGTGTTATTTTAGGCATAGAAGATTTCTTTAGTAGATCTGAAATGTGTTAGAGACTGAAAACTGCACTGAAACTTAAAAAAACTGAGTCTGTTCCAGAGATCTACCAGACTCAGAGAAAAAAAAAAAAAAAAAAACGGGAATTTTCCCTATCAGATTTGTCACTTCCAGTATTTCCTCATGTAGGGATATCTGAATTAGAGTTAAAGTAATCATACTCTTTATTTTAATTTAATGAGTGCTCTTGCTTTTCCATAAAACTTCCTTGAATGGTAATCCTCTATGAGTCTAATTTCTAAAACCACTGAAGAGTGAACATAAAATATCAATCTGCACAATTTTTGATTTACTGGTGTCAGCTTTCACATGATTCACATTTTGCACATTTATTAACATTGTAAACAATCAATTAGATTATCCTGTGGGTGGAGGTCTGAGGTATACTTGGCTTCATGGGATACATGAAGGGGGTCAGCACTTGTGTCCTATAGTTCTTAGCTCTAATCCATGGGCAGAAGAGCTACTGAGCATCCGCAACCTATCAAGTAAGATGNGGGGGGGGCTCAGCTGGGCATTCTCACTAAAAACTACAGTAAACTTCTGGGGAAATGAACCCCAGAGATATATTTTTATTAAATAGTCCTCCATCACTACACTGTCCTCCCAGAAACGCCAAGGCAAGTATATCCGGCTCATGTTTAATAGAGGTAAGCAGATCTGTCATTCCTTACACCCAGATGTCAGTTTGGCTAAAGTGTACTCCTATAGCTGTGATGAAGCAAGAAGAGACAGGTATGGCAATTGGGCAGAATCATAAGCTTGAGTTAAGCCAAGGGAAAACTCTTAGATTTCATACCTTGTTTTGAAATAAAAGCCGTTAATTTTTAAGTCAAAAAACCCCATTAATTTCAAGGAAGAATTTTGAAATAAGAGGCCTGAACTCAAGGAAGAAATTTAGGGAGTAATGAAATGCAGGATATGGGGAATGGAAAGCTGCAAAGGGAAAAAATATACATGGTGCGCTTGTATGACAGTTAAGATGAAGCAAGTTTCAGTCTTATAGTGAGAGTAAGTCTTCCATGGAGTGTTCTATTTTATATGTGCATAAAGGAAAGTGCTGATGGCAGAAGAAAAGCTCTCTCCTTTTTCCTTTACCCACTCTTTTCATACCACCTGGTGCATAACTCAAACCAGAGGATTCTAAAGATCTGAAAGAAACTGTTGCTACTGAAGAGAGAGAAATGAGAGAAAGGAAATTAAAGATGATGTTTGTTAATGAAGTGAGGGGTTTTTGCATACAAGAATTACTATTCAGTCACTTCCTAAGATATGTGAAATTTATGGGGAACCTCCTGTTACTGGCAGATAAAATGTTTTCTTATGTGTAACTAAACTTATCCATTTCTGAGGGTCAACGTATGCTAATTTAGAAAAATTTCCCATCCTTTTCAAAGAAGCTTTCCAAGAAGCATTGTGAGAAAAGATTCACTTGTGTATTGATTCACTGGCATGATGCTTTGTTTCGGTTCACATATAAACCCAGCAGATTTAAAGCAGGACTCCTCTATGTTTCTTTTTGAACCAGTGAGTTAATAGCAGCCAAACACTCAGACAACAGTGCAGTAATGAGTACATTAGTAGATATGTGATGTTCACAGTCTTTCAGGATCATCTAGTTTTAATAGTTGCTGGTGTGTGTAGTATATAAGATAAAGTATATGATTATGGTTCTGTGCATGTCTCAAATATGTGCCTGCTGCCTCCATGCACAGTAAAACAGGAGAAATGGAAGTTAATTATCTGGCAACCTTTCTTTTGGGTGGCTAACAGAGAGGGCACTATCTAAAATCACAGGTTTAGAATTAGGTGCCAGAACAATTTCGGCCTCCATCCTCAGCTGACAGTCATCCCTATTCTGAAAGAGCTTGTTTTTGCATTCCCAGACCTATAAAATAGCTGTAGTTATACTTAAACTTCTAAACTAAAGTCAGTAGGATCACTCAGAGGCTTGAAAGGTTAGATTATGCATGAGACTTACTGGATTGAAAAACTAGGATTCGCTGCTTTGTAATGGAATAACCTTATAAATAAACCTTATAAATCTTATGATGCAAGGACTTAATTAGTCTTGGTTTTTCAGATGTGCCATATAAAATAAACTTGCTGCTGATGTCTACAAAAATAATCTTTCTGGCTCTGGCCAATAATGTGTTAACTAGCCTGCTCCAGCTCTAATGGCAAAGCTGGGATTCTTGTGCTTATTTACAGTCAGGATTGAATTCTTCTCTTCATAACTCTCTAAAGAGAATTAAAGGACTATAAGAAATAATTAGCTGATGCCAGTCATATTCTTTGAAGATGAAAAATACTAAGTGCTACTGTGGTTACTGTAACAGTCCTTTCCTTTGAAAATGACTGCATGTAATCAAAATGTTAGGACCACAAGCAGCACCATGGTAACTGAATTGTATTGGCAGAGAAAATACAAGTTTGTATGACGATAAGGGTTGCTGGTATGGTCTTTGCCATCTCTTCTCAAATCTGTATCAGCAGCAAAATGTAGGAAACACAGGAGCAGTTCTTTCCCTCTACATTCCTAATAAAAATATTAGATGACTTAGATGGAAAGAGAAGGCTTGTACTCAGTGTGCTATGAAATTTTCTTATGTGGAGCATTTTGGGAGTGAGCTTTGGGGCCCTGAAAAAATTACAGTCTAGAAAGATTATCCTGTTGCTGATTATCTTTCTTATTTTAAATTTTCCAGGGACAAATTGCATTTACCATTGCATATCAACAGGCTTAGCATCTCAGGGACTGTGGACTGATTTATGAGCTTTTGTTCTGATATCCTGGCTCTGTTAATTCTCTCCTTGTGCACCTTCAGCTGTTGCTGAACCCCAAACACTGCAGAAAAATATTTATAGAAAAGAAACTGAGGAAAAATGTGAGAGATCTTTACAGCATCAAGATTGTGGAGAATTGACCTTCACACCTGTCCAGGATTGATCCCAGCCAGCAGAAAAGCCCCATGCAATTGCTCACCCTCTCCTCCACCAGTGGGATTGGGGAAAGAATTGGAAAAAATAAGAGGTAGAAAAATCATGGGTTGACCATAAAGACAGTTTAATAGGGAAAGCAAAAGCTGTGCATGCAAGCAAAGCCAAACAAGGATTCAATTCAGTGCTTCTCAAGGTCAGGCAGGTGTTCAGCCATCTCCAGAAGAGCAGGGCCCCATCACACATAATGGTGACTTGGGATGAGAAGCATCACAATTTCAAATGCCTGATTTTTAGAATTTTCCTCTTTATCCTGTAAAGAAGTTTATAATCTTGATATGATGGGAGAAAGATTAGTGGGGTTTTTTTGTTTGTTTCTTTCTTTCTTTTAAAAAAATGATATTTACATTATTAGAGGTTATCTCCAGCCTATATCCCTGGCAAACAAGAAGACCCCACTAGTCTTTATACATTTTGAAATTCTTAAAAGAAATGAAAGCTCAAAGTGCTGAATATTAATTTACAGATCACTAATTATAAGCTATGTTATACATATGTTATATATGTTATACATATGTCTTATATGCAGGTAAATTTATTTCTAAGCATGAATGAACCTTGCATCCAGAATCCAAATCTGTGGTCAAACTTCACCTTTACATATCTGAAGTTAAGAGGTATGTAGATGGGACAATACAGACAATACATCATTATGTGCTTGCTGAATTGTGATTTATTTTGGTTGTTCATTTTTGTATATTTTATCTTTTGAACAGATAAGCAAATTAAAGATTTAAAATCTAGAAAAGTCTGCCAAGGTTGGTATTTTGGTTGAATGGACTTGATATGTCTTAGGGACACATTGATAAAGGACATGAGCCAAAGATACTCTGGCTGGGAAACTTACTTAAAAATGACCAGTGAAAGCTGGAAAAATACCTGATCTTTTGAATCTTATTGTTTTCTCAAAACTGGAAAAATATTATGAAATCTAAATAATATGAAGAAGTCAAAATTTTTCATTGAATGAAATGTCAAACACCTGTACGTCAAACAAATTTTTTTTTTAAAACTTTTTTTTCTTTTTTAAGTCAAAACCAAATATTTTATAGAATCCATCTTTTATTTTAAAACAGGTTTGTTTTTGTTTTAATTAAAGAAACACAAACAATTTGTCATGCAGATCTGTGTCACTTCTTTGAAATACTGCAGTGCTACTCTTAACTTTGAACTGATCAAATTAGCTGGCAAGCTATCTCCAATTTCATTTCCTTTCCTTAGTTTATGATGTCCAGATGGTTACAGAACATGTCCTGAATACTGTCAGTATCTGGACTTGTGAAGAAGCTGCTTTGCTGTACATTTTTGAAACTTTGCAGTCACAGTGATTATATAGGAGAATGCACTAAACATGCTATTTAAATACAATCTTTTTCCAACAGCTCAGCATAAGGCTTCTATATAAGTATACTCTGTTACCTCTCCTGAGATAGGTTTTGGCAAACCTGAGCAAATTTCTGAGTTGTTGGATCACAGGGCAGAACTGGTCTGGAAACAGTAATCCTTATTAAGTCATAGAATATTGTATTAATGCAGGATTTATAAGTACAGAGCTTGTTATTTCCTATCAAATGATTCAGGCATGAAGGAGAGAGTCTGTGTATGCTTTGTGTATGCATAGCCTATGTCACTTCACTATCTTTTTTAGGTGATTAGTGTGCTATTTTTTTCAACTAAGTTTTATTATATTTCATTGTAACCAAAATAAGTTTAGAGAGGCAATATTTTCTTCTCAAATATTTGTTTTTCTCCTTCTGGGCAGTGTTATATCTGCTTCTTGGATTTGTGTGCTCTCTGCTCATAACCAAAAAGCTATCTGAAAACTATAATAGTATTTTTTCCTTGCAAATTATTAGGCACTTGCAATTCTGCCTCAAGAAATATTTCTGGTCACATTCCTATATGATTTTGTTGCACTAAAAGATGTATGAAATGTGTTTACTTAGCCATATAGCCGCAGCTAAGGAGAGTCTTCACTCTCAGGATTTGGGGATGATGACGTTTAAATATTTCCATTTCCCTAAAATGCTAACTTCATTTTACTGGAATCTGTATGAGGGTTTATGGACCCAGATTTTTTCTAGATCTTCACTGATTTAGCTAAGGCCTACAGACTTCCCACCATATGAGAAGAGCAGAGATTAAACCAGTAATTTTTTTTTTCATTGGTGGGGGTCTTTTTAGGTGGGTTTTTTTTGTTTGTTTGTTTGTTTGTTTGGGGTTTTTTTTAGGTTTTGTTTGAGTTTGGTTTTGTTTGTTTATGCTTTTTTTTTTTTTAATACAGAAACAGCTGCTTGCTTGTCAGTGATAGACAGAGTTTTTTCAAAAACTGTATTCTTCTAGAGTTCTTGAAAGGAAAGTGATTTCTCATTTTCAAAGACTTCAAATACCATTTATGCTCAAGAAGTTACAGTATACCAGTGTTCTTCTAAGTGTAGCCTGGCTAAGTCAAAACTGGACATGAAGCATTCATATGGTTCACTGTAATAGTGCATATCAGCAGTTTAAACCCTTGGGTAGTCCTGCAAGCAAACAAGGAATGGAAGCTGGTAAGAGTCTTCTCAGCATATTCTTAATCACATATTTCTTGTATAACTCCATAGGTAATAATTTGTTTGGCTAATCAAACATAGCTTCTCATGTTACAATCTCATTAGTGCATCACTTTTTATTTCCAAGAGCAACTTCTGTTCCTTCCTGATGTCAATCCTTAGTTTAAATATAAAGTGATGAGAGATTTTTATCTTTACAGCTTCTTTTAATTGCACACTTCTCTGAACAGTCTGTCCCAAAGCTTGGCAACTCTTTTGCTGAAGAAATTTTTTATAATATCTAGTCTAGACCTCCTCTGGTGCCACTTGAAGACATTTCTTCTGGTCTTGTCACTCATTACCAGGGAGAAGAGGCTAATTCCTACCTCATTCAGGCAGTCATATAAAGAGGTAAGATCTCCCCTGAGCCTCTTTTGTTTCAGGCTAAACCCTCCCATGTACCTTAGCTGCTCCTCATAAGATTTCTCAGATCCTTCAGCAGCTGTGTTACTGATCTATGGACATGACATGTTCCAGCTCTTCCATGTCTGTATTTTAGTGAGAGGTTGAGAATTGAACACAGGACATGAGATGTGCCCACATGAATGCCAAGTACGGGAGGACATTCACTGCCCTGGTCCTGCTGGGCACTCTATTGCTAATATAGGCCAGGATGCCATTGGCTTTCTTGGCCACCTGGGCACACTGATCAGATCTACATAGCTGTTGATCAACACCCCCAGGTCCTTTTCTATGGGCTACCTTCTGTTCATGCTGCCCCCAGCCTGTAGTGCTGCAGGGAGTTGTTGTGACCCAATTGCAGAATCCAGCACTTGGCCTTGTTGAACCTCATACAGTTGGACTTGGCCCTTTGATCTAGCCTGGCCAGATCTCTGAAGAGCCTTCCTACCCTTCAGCAGATAAACACTTCTGCCCAAGTTAGTGTCACCTGCAAACTTACTGAGGATGCACTTGGTACCCTCATCTAGGTCATCAGTCAAGATATTTAATAGGACTAACCCTAATACTGAGCCCTCAGGAAGACCACTTGTGAATGGCCACCAGCTGGATATAACCCCACTCACCAGCACTCTTCAGGCTCAGCCATCAGCCAATTTTCTACCCAGCACACAGTGGGCTTGTCCTGAGCAGCCAGTTTCTCCAGGAGAATGTTGTGGGAGACAGTGTCAAAAGATTTTCTAAAGTCCTGGTAGAAAACATCTACAGCCTTTTTCTCATCCACTGAGCGTGTCACCTTTTCATGGAAGTAGATCAGGTTGGTCGAACAGGATCTGTCTTTTCTATACCCTTCCTGACTGAGCTGAACATCTGGTCCAGCACGTTCTGGTTCTTGTAGGTAGGTGTCACATATGGTAACCACAAGTCATCTGGGACCTCCTCAGTTAGCCAGGACTACTGGTAAATGATGCAAAGTGGTTTGGCAAGGTCTTCTGCCAGTTCCATCGAGATTTTTTAATGGATCCGATCTGTCCCCATAGAACTGTGTGTGTCTAAGCAGGGTGCTGACCATTCCCCCTTAGATTATGGGGATTTCCTTTTCCTTCCTATCTCTGTCTTCCAGCTCAGGGAGCTGAGAACAACTGTTCTCTCTATTAAAGACGGAGGCAAAGAAGTCATTAGTACCTCAGCCTTTTCCTTAGTCTTTTTTCTCCCTGTATTCAGTAAATGATGGAAATTCTCCTTAAACTTCCTTTTGTTGCTGATATATTTGTAAAAACATTTTTTTACTGTCCTTTGCAACAGTAGGCAGATTAAGTTCTAGTTGGGCTTTGGCCTTTCTCATTTTCTCCCTGCACAACCTCATGACATTATTGTAGTCCTCCTGACTAAAAAAAAAGCTTTAATAATGCATGCATTTGCATAATGCAGCGGGATACATATTGACCTCTGTTGGTTGCTGACATACTTTTGAACATGGGAGGATTAATAATACAACTCCCTCTGCTCCACTGACATGTCTGTTCTGAACCTCAGAGGAGCCTGCTTTTTCTGTAATAAGGATTATTCATAACCCAGTTATATTGAACAGCCATATATTCTCAAGCTGAACCCTATTAATCAACTATACAATCCAGGAATTTAAACTAAAATATTAATATATTATGTTATTCACTCAGGACAATTCATGTCACCACAACTGAACAGGTTCAATTGCTGCATCGTAAATTCTGATTTTTAATAAAGTTGAACACCACGTCAAGCTCACTGTTGTCAGGCAAGATCTTGTCACCTTGTCAATGTTTTTTTTTTTCCCTGTGATTAATAGGCTCCAAGTTTCAAAGCATGATATTTTAGATTGTCTTTCTTTTGTACTTTTACATCTTGTAGTGTGAAATCTGACATTTCAAAGGAACTTGAGTCTCCTGAAGTCATTACCACCTATTCCTAACTGATAACTTTGTAAGACTGAACAGAATATGATATGTAGTTTTTTATGAAATATAGATATAATACAAAATTGAATGTAGCATTTTTATTTAATCATACAAATATTCAAATATTACTAATTTGATGGATAGTATAGAGCAATGGGCTACAGAGCATGAAAAGACAAGTTTCTTTTGAATATGAATATGACTCTTGTTGTCATATTGCAGTGTTGCAAGAATCTAGAGTAGAATTACAGAAGAATTGCAGAATTGAAGAAAAACTCAAGATGTCAGAGATCAAGTAAACAGGTAGTTCTTGTGAGTCTGTGCACAAGTTCTCATACAGAAAATCCCAAGAAAAATGTTGAAATAATTTTATCTCTTGGGCTCCAAACTTATTTTATTGATGTTTCCCCAGTCACAAACAGAGCAGCTACAGTGCATGACCCAAGTATTCTTGTTTATGTGATATTATAAATATGGATAATTCTTTCAGGCTTTTAAACCTAAAGGTGAACCACTAAATAAAGAAAAGTGTCAGTACAGATATCCTAGTACATGGCATGATTTTATTTTGACACACTGCTTTTTCTGCAGAATGATTACCTTGTATTCTCCAGAGCTGATTTCTCCTTGGTTATTATACTGACTGTGATCTGCATAGCAATATCCCACAACCTTACTGAGCTTTTTAGGTCTAATCTAAGATGTAAAATTAGGCCTTGCACACTTGTAGTCATTAAAGTAATTTTGGCAGTTCAAGAAAGGAAAGGCATCACCAGCTGAAAATTGCCTTGCTGTGATAACCTCAGCCTAGTCGGGATAATTCACAACATTGTTTTTTAAAAGAAAACAGAATGACTAGACTAGTCCTGTTAATGCCATAAAATTAGTAGTCAACTCTGTAACAAACACCATGTTTTCATCAAATATAACTAACCACCAGTTAGGACAGGTAGGCTTTCTGTCCTTTTAGACTATTAATTAAAATATCTTAGGCTGTAGTGACAGTACAACTTCAATTATAAAATGATACGTTTATTTTGACTGATAGAAACAGATTGAGATGAACTGTTTTGGAATATCTTTTAACTTTGATTTGGGAATCTGAACTAAAAATTGTCATATTATTTG
The DNA here is from genome assembly GCA_013396955.1 of Regulus satrapa. Classification (NCBI taxonomy): domain Eukaryota; kingdom Metazoa; phylum Chordata; class Aves; order Passeriformes; family Regulidae; genus Regulus; species Regulus satrapa. Next base: position 8,494 of record VWZN01010077.1, on the reverse strand, counting down.
GAAGATAATGTTAAGTGTTGTAGCATTTTATATATTGAGGGTGGGGGTAGAGAGGAGAGTTGATATTCAAATAGTTGCAACATGCTGAAAGTGTTTCTGAGTTGGAGTTTATTCAAAGATTGATGATATATTGTAAAAAAATACTCTTTTGTTGTTGTTTTATTTTGTTTTGTTTTTTGGTGTTAAAATATTTATTTATAAACATAGTGCAAAGAGTACTTGAGCCTCCACCTTACCCACAACTGTGAGGAAACATGGAATCCTTCAGCATATTTTAGTTTTAATAGATTGAAGTATTTTTAATTATATGTTGGGAACAGAAGCATTTTCATTATATCAGGCTGCTGAATTTTATAAGTATTTTGTTTTTTGTGGTTCCTAAATTTGGTTTCAAGATCAAGAGCAAATCACCAATGGCATCTTCTTGATTTGGACTGTGTTAAAAGAATCAAGATATTTCTTCCCAAAGAGGAATTGTACTATGAATTGCATTATATGACTGCTTTTATAGGAATGGTTAGTTTTTTTGTACATCCCTTGGAGTCTGTCAGTTCATGGGAAGAGCAAGTTCCTCTCTAGAAACCTTACCTCCCATGCTCTTTTCTGTTATTTGTATAATCTTTTTATTGGATCCGTATCTCTAAATCTGGAAACCTGCCCGTAGGGTAGATAATGCTTTAATGTTGTTCCTTTCCTGCTATTTTCCTTGCTAAGGGACTTAAAATGCCTTAGAAGAGAAAAGAAACTAGGAAATTGTATAGTTAGATCATCAGTTTACCATTTTTTTGTTATCAATGTACTTTCTGTAATTCCAGAGGGATATGATGAAACATCAGTTACTATCCTGGAAGCTGCAAAATTTTTAGTTTGGAGGAATATGGTACTTTTTATGTTTACATAAAAGGTAGTAATTTAAAAAGTAGTAGCCTTTCCATGTCATTAGTCCTAGCCTGTGCAGACTGACTAGTCTTGGGGAATGTATTGCCACCAGAAAACTTTACTCCTTAGGCATAATTCCCAGCAGTAAAGCCGGCATTTGACCTGCAGGAATAGATTACGATGGACTGTTTCTATGAATTATGTCCTTTGGCATCTGAACCATATCTCTGGGAATACTCTTGTCATGATTTTAAAATTCAGTTTGTATCTTCACTATGGATTTGACTTTCAGCAGAGTGCTTGTAATTCACCCCAAACCATTCCATGTCAGACCCACTTCCTATATCTGCAAACTTATGGAAAATTGTGTCTGTGAAGGAACAGTTGGGACCTGGTGATCGAGTGCCCTTGGAGTGGAGGAAACAAATGTGGTGCTTAACACTTTAAGGATTCTTACTTATTGTCCCCATCTTTCATCTGAAATGACTCTCTGCCTGCACTCTGCAGTAATACCAATTACATATCTATGTTTGGCATCTGTGATTTAAGTTGTGGTTGTTGTTGTATTTTTTGGTTTTTAAAAGCTTTTAATTTTTTCCCCTCAGTTTTAAGACCTGTTATGTTTTTGTTAAATGTTTATAGGGAAATGTGTCATCATGTGTTTAGGTGTTTGAGCATTCTGTCAGACTTTTTGCTGCAATTTGGAGAAGCAGTTTAGCTGTCCCATCATTCAGTCAAACCTTTAAGCACATGCTTGAATTTAATTCATTTAAGAATGCATTAAAGGATTGTTTTTGAGTGCTTTGGTGAATTAATATTTCCATTTTTAAAATACAGGCTTGGTTTCTGGTAAGGATCTTTGTTTATTTATAGTGATAATAATAATGGTTTAATATTTTGAGAAACTAAATCAGTCAGTCATGGTTTGATTGGGCTAATTGCTTCTAGACAAAGAAAAGAGTTTCTGCCCCGCTCTGGCATCTGTAATAGATAGGAAGAATAAAAAGCAGGAGGAAAGATAGTATCATTTTTTTTTATATATATTTTTGTGAAACTGCCATTCAAAGAATATTAGCAATCTTTATAAATGACCAAGGAAGCCTATAGAGCAATAGAAATGATACCTTTACCTTCATACTCTTCAACCCTGAACTGTCCATTCATTTTTCCTCACTGCTATCACATTGCTAAAAACAGGACGTTCTTTTTTCCATAATTAATTGATAGCTAAGGACACGAGTTCCTTTTACAAACAGTAGAATTTGTCTTTGACTAACTGTGTTAGTTTTTCTGCTACTGTAAAATCTGGAATGACTTCTTATGTGTGCTAAGTGTTAAAATCCAAACTCAGTCTTTAGTCTAATAAAAATTATCTAATTTTCAACAATCTCAAATACCATTGTCAAAATTCTCCTCCCAGGTGTCTGGATAGATGGAAGTCACAGCTGGTGTCTGTCCTGCTCTTTACATTGATGTTTGTACTTGTCCATCTGACTGGATGCCACCTGCTGCAAGGCCAGGAGGGTGGGATTACCCATTTTTGAGCAATGTCTCTCTCTCAACAGAAGGTTACTCCATTAGGCAATCACTTCTGCTTAATGCTGGGGGGGATGATGTCAGCCACCTGCACTCTCCCTCCCTCTCTTCCCACTTCCTGGGGACAACAGTCTTTTCTCTCCCTGGGGAGAGGGCAAAGGTTTTCAATCTGTTCCCATTTTGCATTAGCTCCTGACTGCAATTATTAGAATCTGACATTTGTTTTGCTTTCTGACAGGCTATATTCAGTGCAGACACTTTGCACAATTATAAATAAGTATTTAATAATATATTTTTATTTTAATACTCCTCCCTGTTCTAGTGTGCTGAATTTTTCTCTAGCTTGCTTTGACCTGGTGCTAACAAAATTTCATGATTTAAGGCATTACACTAGGATCACTACAGAAAGAGTCAGAATTCTACCGTGTAATGGCACTACAAGATTTTCTCTGCACTTTTGTTTGTCTTTATGTCTTTTTTTGTTTCCCCTATAGGCTGTTTGTATTGTTGATTTTATTATGGTTACTCCAGTTTGTAGAAATAAAACTCAGTTTATTGCTGAGATTACTCTTGATACACAAGCAGATAATTTTGTGCTCTCTTTGTTTATTAATTGAATGGATGTATGGTTTTGTGACTTTTCTTGGGGTTCCCTGCTCTTTACATAATTAATCTCATTTTGTGGGGCAAAAATACACATTAAAAAAAAAAAAAAAAACAAAGGCAGAAAAACCAGAGGGATGCAGAACATCATCTCTCACTTAGAAGCAAAGAGACATACTCCTTTATACCCTTTCTAAAAACTTAGTAAATTCATCAATAGTATGTCAAACAACCATTTACTCCAAACTTTATTTTAATAAGTGGCAACTCTCATATCTACAGATTACATAATATTTTCCTGAAATGTATAATATTTATTGCATCCTGAAATATTTACATGAATCTAGAAAATTGTTCTCTAAGTGTGGTTTATACAACAAAAATTAGTTTAATTCCAATCTCATATATTGATGAGGCCCTATTGAAACCAAGTGCCATTCTGTTGAATTTGAAGTTATTCCATTTGTTTTTAAGTGCACTAAAGATAAGATTGAGTCTATTCAATCTTATTTTAGGTGAAGAGCATAACTAAAATTATTTTTTTGCTGTGGTAGCCCCTACAATTTTTTTTTTCTATAGATGTACTGTCCGATTCTCTCAAATATTTTATTTATGTAGCCCTTGTGTGTCCTTCTGTTAAGTAAACTTTATTACTTTTTACTACTTTTATAATCTTTGTTTTTCAGTAGAAATTATTTTACCCCCTAATGACTGTTTAAAGTTTTGATAACTATGGGTATTTTAATTTTTTTCCCCTCCATATTTGATGGAGGGACATTCTGCAGGATTTCAGTTTCATACTTATCTTTAAAATTTCTAATAACTATGCCCTTCTATATATAATTAACAATTAAATGTAAAATGTATTAATTTCTCAGGACTCTCAATAGTCAGTAAATGTTCCACACTCAGTCTGCTCCTTCCACCTAGAGCACAGTAGAAACACAGATCATGAGGAGGATTTTATTTGTGAATACACAATAACAAACTCCCAGGGGTACATCACCATTAGTGGATATTTTTTCCCTTTGATTTCCCTTTGATTGAGAACTGTATTATAGCTTAGTGTTTTGTGATAAAACAGCCTGTTTGACATTTCCAGCAGCATTTCGGATTCTTAAATTTCAAAGGATGTACCACCTTAGAAGGCTTGCCAAAGCTGAATTCCTATTGACTTACCAGTTTTGATGCTCTTAAAAAAGTATCTAAACTGTAGTTTCCCAATGATAATATATACTCTCTACTTGTTTACCATGAAAGTAAAAATGCTGCTTTCAGCATTATTTCATCCAGTGCTCCTAACTGACATGGTCAACACATTTTTCATGTAAATAAATTGAAGCAAAAAAGAAGATACTCAGGTTGTTTAATTAGCCAGTTACAAACTTTAGGAATAAAATGAGTATGTCTACACTGGAGAAGAAGGACCAAGACTTTAGAAAGTGTTCTCAACTTTATTTAAATCTTCCTTTGTCTGAGTGAGCTATATTTATGTAAAATATTTTTATTATTAAGTACATTCCTAATAAATGCCAAGTAATAATATACAAAAAGGGAAGCAAAAACATTTTTTTCAAGTGAAGAATGGTGATCTAAACACTTGGACAAATGCAAAGAAAGAAGATGAGTAGATGACTGAGATTAAAGACTCAAAAGCTGAAAATAAGTGAATACCCATGAGTACAAATACATTCACACATCTCATCATTTAAAGCCATCATTCATGTATATTTTCCAAATTGGCAGAGGCCAAGATGGGTGATAATTCAACCACCTAATCAGCCAGTATTGTTTCGTTTTCTGAGTTACAATGAGGCAAAATACGTTATTTATACTAGATAAGATCCACTGATCTTTCTTTAACCCTGTGAGTCTAGTTTTGAAGCAAGTTTTAAAAGAGAAAATGAAATAAAGATTTTTAAATGCAGCAGAAATTAAGATGAAGGAGAAAATTCTTTATGGACAAACAAGGTAGCTTGGAAATGAAAATAACTATATGCAAATATCAAATTTAAACAGGTCTTGGAGAAATATTACAATAAAGCAGAGCAATTCTTTACAGAATTAACCTGTATGGCACACATTTTGGTTTTAAGACAGAGCATGATTTGAAAAATTTGTTTTCAGACTACACTACTTTGTAAATATTACATTTTCAGCTAGATTGGTGCATTTTATGTCTGATGACTTTATCTTCTTAAAGAAGATTTTACTTTATAAAAGTCCTTAAGATAACATTTAATTCTCAGTATAATGCACAAAATTTGTCCAAAAGCATTTAGTTACAGACAAAACATCCCATGCAAATTTTTCTTAGAAGGGAAATTGACCCTTTGAAGAACTCATCACAAATTTTCTGTCAATACTAGAAATTAATAATATGGGTCAACTCTGTTTTCAAAAGATTTATTTTCTCAGTTGAAATAAAGATAAAAACCCTTGCTATCTGTCAGTGACAATTGCTAAATTAGGTCAAGGATATTATGAAACCTGTTGTAGTAGTACAAGGGCTCATCTACCTAGCACTTCTGGAATATTGGTATGCATCTGTTTAGAAAATGAGAAAATTACATTTGGAACAACCATTTCTTTGACATCTATATTAGTATAACAGTGCTGTGTGATAATAAAAACTGATTTAAAATATCTTCTTATAGTGTTCTAAATGTGTTCAAGATAAGCAGGAGTTCTCATGGAGTTCCTAATGGGCCTATTGTCCACACAAAGTCTACAAGTGCAACCTGAAAGATGAGCCCATTTATCCTTTTCTGAGTGTTCAAAACCCAGCAAGCCCAGAGATTTTCAGCCAGGTAGCATGCTGACAGTCAAGGGCAGACTGGCCACAGCTGTGTGATTGGAACAAAAACGCTGGAGCATTTTGTGCTAAAGCTTCCTTAGGAAAATTGCACCTTCACAGCAGGATAGACATAAAATATGGGTCAGGCCTTTAATTCATACAAGCCAGAATGTTATGGAATTAGCCTTTAAATGGAGATGTCAGCTGTAGAGATCACAAGGTCCTCTTTTGTGCATGTAAATAGATGTATCTATATTTATGAATATATGCATATATATTGCATGTATATATGTATATATTTATGTGTGAAGTTGGTAATATGCAATTTAGATTGAAGGTTACGTTTTTTTCCAAATGAAAAGCCATAAAACTCCCGTTGCTGGCACAGATGAGTACATGGCCAACAGAGTTTAGCTTTAAACAGGTAAATCTCTGTTTTGATTTATACTTGCAGCACTTAAAATGGCAGAATCAATTTGCTTGAAAATTGGTAAAACAAATTTGTTGTGGACTGTGACCTTGTATGCTGAACATCATCNGCCAAAATAAAAATTCAGTGGCAAAAAACAATTTTCACATTGATATGAAGAATTAATAAAAAGAGGAAAAAATACTAGAGGAATGTCCAAGGATGAAAATTGACAGCTGAAAATGCTAAGAGTGTGTGTGGAGATAATCAGACATGGACCCTCATGGATTTGTATTTACTATATATTTTGAGACTCAGTTTTGTTAAGAGAATACAAGCCCAAGAGATATAAAATTATCAAGGCAAATAAAAGCAATTATTGTGACTAACAGCTGCCTGACTTAAAATAATTTTATTACATACTACCTTGTATTTGTGCTTGAAAAAAAAGCCTGTTGAACTTTTTTTGTAGGAAACATGAGCATTGCTGTTTATCTCATGTAGCATACAGACACAAAGGTATCTGAATCCTGAATTAGTTGCTTAGGGGAAATCCTTGTTTTCACCTGTGGTGTGCTCTTTTAAGATTCACAGACCTTTTGGGTGTCATTTAGTTCAGATTTAAACACATTGGGACTAGTTGAGATTTGTGTGTTTCATTCATGTCTTTATTCAAAAACTATTGTTCATTTTAAACTTAGGCTAAATTTATGAGCAAGGGCACATAATTACTTAATGAAGTACCTCTGTGATGATCAGATAAATTCTCCAAACTTTTATAAGAGCTGATGTTGTTAAGACCTTGCTTTGCCATCAAAAATTGTAGTTAAATTATACCTTATTTCAATGGCCCATTTAAAACGAAATATGAAAGGGTGAGATTAGCATCTGCATTTAGTTAGTTCCCTTTGGTAATGTCAAATCTGTAAGTTGGTAAGTATTGCAAGGCCACGATTTGATTGAGTTATATTTTCTAACTGAAAAGGGAAAGACAACATGTTAAAGACTAATTTGTTTCAGTGGAAATCTAAGACCAAATAGATTAAAAGATTTTATGGTTTTCATCTCTTTAAAAATACTAGATTATAAAGGATAAGGAAGAAGTCATAGATTTGACAGTGGTGGCAGCTTTTTGTGTTAGCCACACCCTTAATTAATGTGTAATCATGGCTTGTCCTCATTATAAACTCCATATATTTTCCATAAATAGAATATTTGAAACAAA
>VWZN01010076.1:137578-151703 GCA_013396955.1 Regulus satrapa | reverse complement strand
TGTGGATAGGGAGAGAGAAAAACGCTTCCAAGTGACAGTTACTAAAACTTTATTTCTGTTCTCTCTAAAAACTCTTTGAACAGTAATCTAATACCCGCCGCTGCACTGGGAGTTTTAAATACGAAATTGGTGAGTATATTGGTGTTCTTCAGGCTGAAGCTTATCCTGCCATTCTTTTTCCAAGACTATACATCAGAGCTAGCTCAGAACAGTGCTGGCAATCATTTGACCAGGTCACAGCTTGTATCCTTAGAGACGGAAATTCAGAATGAGGAAGACACTTTAAATGAAGATAACATCCCAGCTTGGAAAAATTATGACGACTTCCTCACTTGGTATGAGCTTAAGTGTTTTACAACACGAGGAGAATAATGGCCAAAAGTAAAACATAGAAATAACTGTCACTTTCAGAAAACCATGTGCCTAAAGCATGCAACCATTTCTTAATTATCTTTTTAAAGTTTACAAGAGGACTAGAAAGTTTGACTATTTTACCAAACAAATGTAGAACTGTTATACAAATTCCTTTCTTCTACATGAAGGCCAAGTCAGATGTTCACTAAACCACAGAACAGTCAAGTCCACAGTGAGTCTGTAACAATGAATAGGTCACAACATTGCTTTACTACTATGCAGTATCACACATCCAACGAGTATCTGGGAGAAAGTCTAGGAGTCAACTAAACAGCTCTTGCACACTTCCTGGATTACAGAATCAAAGAACATTAGGCTTTCCACTAAGAAAAACTGTCATGAAAAAAATCAGTTAGCAGAAAACACTCACTGTCGGGAAAAACAAAAAAATAAACCAAACCCAAAAAACATCCACACAAAAAAACCCCCAAGCACAAAAAACCAAACCAAAACAAAAAAAAACCAACCCAACAGACACCCCTCCACACCCCAGAAAAAATACCAAAAAACAACACCAAAGAAACAAAAACCTCACAACATTCCTACCCTGATGGGCTTTTGAGAAACTGAAGCTTAGGATTCTGTGTTACATTATGTGTCTCCTGAAAGCTAATGAAGTTACAACCCTTCAGAGCATTCCCTGAAACTGATGCCTGACATTAAGTTTTACAAGGAAGAGGAACTTCAGAATAGAATCAGCTGCAAGGGAATTTTCAGGTTTCTTTTCAATTATAATTTCTATGTTACTCAATCTGTCTCTTCCCCACAAATAGTTTTGAAATTATGAACTGGAGAAAAGTCATTCATTTCTCCCAGCAGATTCATCTTCCTCCTATTCAGAAACTTTCTCAATTTGTTATTGAGAAGCTATGTATTGGTTTCTATTACTTAGAGAAAGGTTGCAATTGACTGAAGTCCTGCAACTAGACTGCACTGAAATCAATTGACACTTTTCTTACCTGCTGAAGCTCCAGAAGAAATGGCTTCTTGTATCAAGCTACCAAAATATAACACAGTGAGTGAACTATCAACTCTATAAATCTCAGTGTTGAATTCTTCAAAATATTTATTTTCAAACATATAATTAACACAAATGCTGAAACCAGATCGTTAAAAAACATTTTTGTAATCCTAGAAGCACCATGATGTTAGCATTAAATGAGTGGAATATACCTTTTTAATAATAGTTTATTTCTTAGATTTGTCTTAAGTTCACTTTTCTGCACTTTATAATAACCATGCTATGCATTTTCACCTTTAATTCACAGCTTATTTTTAAGAATACCCAGTTAAAAAAAAAATAAACTAACAAGCCCCACAAGCTCCTCTAACAACCATCATTTTTTAATCCAGGCAGAATCTGGCTTTGCAAATTAGACAACACTTAAAGCCAGCAACACGTTAACAAGAAACTGACTTAAACTTCACTTCAAATAAACATTTTTAACTATGCCTGCTTTCTCTAAAAAATATTTTCAGGTGCTCAAGGCTAAAACTGCAAGTACCTCCGATGCCTGTTAGACTGAAAGAACTCAGCTAAACTGATTTCAAACCAGTTCTTAAACAAGTTCAGTGAATAAAAGAAAAGATGACAATGCTCAATGCACGTAGGTAGTGTATCCCAGCTTACAGGTCATGGACAACCAACCTGGAATCTGCAGCATTTAAGTCAACATCTCTTGAACTTGTAGAATACACTGAAATGAATAGACAAAGGTTTTAAATTGTTTAACTTTCAATTAAGAAAGCTGAATTCTTTCATTTTTCCCCTGAGATAAGAAAAGTAGAAATACAGAAAGAAAACACAAATTTTAGCTTCACAGTGGGCATTTTCATCAGATAAAATCTGTCGCATATAAGAAGAGAACAGGAAAACATCTCTGGGACTTGCTGTCAGTATTTGACAGAATTCAAAAGATTAAGCAGTTGTGACTGGGGTCCGGGTTTTTGTTTGTTTTTATTTTTTTGGTCTGGCTTTTTTTTTGGTTTAAGCAATTAGCATGCATCTGTAAAAACTTTTGATGAAGTTCCTCCCAATCATTAAATGGCACATAATAAAAAAAGAAAATGGTAAGCTTCGAAGTGTGGGACTTGAACTCATCTGCAGTGAAAGAGAATTCATATAGCACTCAAATTCTACCATATACTAGCTATGAGAATTTACTAGGAGATTTTTGTGACAGTTTTGTATTGAATTTCTGATTAGACTCTGTAAAATTCACATTACTAACAAGTGCCCAACCTGAGTTGGGGAGCAGGGAGAACACCACAAAGGAAAACCAGATACATTTTTTAAGTACCTAGTGGCAAGATTATAAATACCTGAATCATATTGGGAACAGACAAGAGCTCTTACACAAGGCAGATGGATTTAAACAGTAGCTATCCTGTCTTAGAAACACCCTATTCCTTCTGTATTCCAGCACCGTCTCTTCCTTAGCAAAAGCAAACATTCATTATTTCCACAGACACTAATTCTCACTTCTAAATTTGTTACTCTGCTTTAAAAACAGAGATACCTCTTCCCTTTGCTATGCAAAAAAGGAAAAAAAGTGAATGTCCCTACTTTATTACTTAAAACAAACAACTCTGCACAAATTCTGCACCAAGATCAAGCTGCTGAAAAACAAAAAAATCATTCTGATCACTTCATTTGAAGTTAATTTTTTTTTCTCCATAAGAACCATATATTATAAAATAAATATAAAAATACTTATTTCTTATAAAAATAACAATAAATGGAAAATATTGAGCAGAGTTCATTATTCCGGTCAGTTTAGTGAGTTCCTTTGATCCAAGGACAGGCATAACACATTTCTTCCCACAAGTCTCAAGCAAGACAAAAAAAGAAACATCACTACCTGGAGCTGATCTATAGGTAGAGTACTTTTCTCTCATAATGAAACAATATGGAAAGACAACTGCGACCACTTAGGGAAGCCAAGTAAACTGCAAGGTCAAGAATACATGAATACGATTTCTTAAATGAAAGGTGTGATTACAGTCTGCATTTCCAGCAAGACAGAAGCCTCTGCAGGAATCAGATTCTGGAAAACTCCCTATGAAGTTATTATCTGGTATCAAATTACTTAAATCAGTCTCACAGGTCAAGATCATTCATATCTCTCACACAAAAAGCAAAAAAAACCCCATTTATTACTTATCAGAAAGGTTGAGAATGAAAGAGGAGAAAATGCCTGACTGCCACTTGAGACGCTGAACGCACGAAGCTGTCGAGTATCCAGTTTGCAACTCCCCTGAATGCCACTTAATCAGGTCAGCTAAGGGCAGGTGGAAATCAAAGCACCACACAGGGCCAAGGAAAGTTAGCAGCTCTTCAAATACACCACCCAAATCGCCACCAAGTAACTACTCTCGCTGACAACAGCAGAAGAGGCGTTTTTACTCTTCCTACTTTCTGATGCTGGAAGCTGAATGAGGCAGACAAGGTGAATGATTTGATTCCTCAGCCTGAAAATATGTCAGGATCTCCTCAGACAATGTAAAATAGCAAGAAATTACTTCAAGTTACATCAAGTAGCAGCTGCCAAACTACTACTTTATGTGACAACATGAGGTAAAGGCCTTTTAAAGCCAGGTGTGGGCCAGTAAAACCCCTTCCTGAACCACTGGACAAGTATTCTTGAAGTCACCAACTAAGAGACACATGCAGTAAGTAATATCACAGATTTCAAAAACATAAATTCATCATGCAAGTTTCCTCAGGTCATACTACAGTGTGTTTCTCTCCCAGCTTTTTCTCCTGCAGTGTAACTGCGGAGAGCATTGACTAACTAAATAAGAAATCCATTATATATTAAATTTTCAGTTCACTCTTTGAAGGTTTGTAGAACAAAGAGCGTTTGCCAGAGGTGACAATAGTAATTCAGACATGACTGATTTACAAATGCTCAAAATTTCTGCTATTGTAAGATTTAGTAAGCAGTTTATCTCAAATATGAATTCTCCAGAGAAACTCTGGTGTTTTGTGGAGAAGCTCTAGCTTTAAGAAAAAGCTCTGCTCTGTGCAAATGACATTGTGAGGTACTAAGGACCCAGGGCTCATCTACCACTGCTTCTGAGGGCTGTGCACAAAACTGATCAAGGGTCAGTGCTGAAGCACAGCTTTTCACATCAGCACTAAACTCAGAGCCCTCTGGACACCTCCAGCGTTTCAAGATAAGAATAGACACCTCAAGTTCCAAATGGACCATTTCTTATTAAATTCTATTTCACTAGGGTAGAACCCATTCGTTCAGGAGTCGCCAGTAGACTTTGACAAGGATGCAGATAGGAAATAAAGGTACTTTCCAATATATCCTAACCAGTCTGATGGTCTTGTTGAGGGAATTCTTTCTGAGAAGGGATAACATCTGGCCTTTTAAAAGGAAGGCCAATATGAGTTTAAGGGAAAGTGTGTTGTTGCTGTTTAAAAAGCAATAAGGGATTAAAGCAAACTGCAGTAAGGCACCTAAGAAAAAATGAGAAAGGCCAGCAACCAAGAGGCACCTCACATTACTGAAGTCCTCAGACAGCTGTGAGGGTTTGGTGACATGGAAGAGGAGTGCGTGTTTTTGGACACCACTAGAGCAGACTGGTATCAAGTGCTTATGGCATATACATCAGTTAGAGCTCAGAAAGATGTGTTGTCATAGTTCAACCAATTTCAACACCAACTGGCATCTCAAGACAAAACATCATCAAGCCTGCAGGGAATTGTGCAAAACAGGCACAGAACTGACAAAAAATGAGGAAGACAAGAACAACTAAGGCTGAAGAAGATGGTCTAGCCTCAGGAAGACAATTTCCTTAAAAGCAAGTTTTCCCTTGCTAAATACATTTAACCAACAATTAAAATAAGCATTAAAATACACTCGAAGTTCTCACTCATTGCATCAGCAGAAAATAGGATGTAGGCCTGAAAGATACACAAATGACATTTCATTTCACATCTAATTAAATGACGAGCAGGAACATACCTGTAATGACGTAATAAGAGATGCACAGTTGAAATTACTTTGACTAAAGGATCTCACTTCCTGATAGATCACAGGACATCTATAATTGAACAAGATTTAGCCATCAACAGAAAGAGGCGTGGCAGGACCTCAATCAGGAGAGCTTTGAAACTCTCTAAATATCACAGGAAGATCTCTGACCTCAAAAGCCACAACAGAGTGGAACACATAATAGGTGGCATAATTCCCAAGTAAATAGGGATCACAGAACACCTTGGCTTGGAAGGACCTTAAAGCTCCTCTAGTTCCAGCCCCCTGGTGTGGGTAGGAACACCTTGCAAAATGGCAGAAGTGAGTTTATAAACCTCATTTTTCCAACAGCCATTGCACTGTATCACTTTCTAGTTTGTTTCTAGTCAAATACTACCCATGAATGTTGAAGGATGCAGAGGAGGACAGAGATGGTCCAGGAAGAATAAGAAAATTGAAGGAGTGTGTACCAGAATCACAGGTAACTCCACAATAGCTGCATTATTTAGCTGATAGCACATGAAACTTTTGAAGCAGTTTGTCACAGCTAGCACTCAGGCCCATACACAGAACAGCCTAAGACAGCAGTAAAACTCAAACAGATTCTATTTTTCTTCCCCCTCATCTGTGGCTAACACCAGAATGACCTACATCTGAACTAAGGTCACCAAACAGTAGCCATTTGATAATCCTCCCCCATTTTCAGATTAGGGGGCTTAATAGCTTCACTTAAGTGAAGTCATATCCTCGCATTTAGCTGGGCCTTGCTGCGGCAGGCTCTGTTCTCTGAGCCAAATTGCCAGTGGCAATCACAACCAGGGCTCCTTTAAAGCAGTCCTCTATAATCTACATTATATATGGCAGCAATACTAATCCATTGGTAATCAAAAGATGTCCAGCAGTTTTACACCAGTAGCATTTTAACCTGGCATTTCTAAATAGGGTAGTGCTTTTAGCATGGAAAAAAAAATTAAATAAGATATACAAAGCTTTTTGACAATAGTTATAAAAAGGAGGAGCCTTTCATAGGGTTAATTCAACCCTAGTTTAATTACACTGCCCTCTGACTTATTAGTGGATCAGACTAGAAAAGCACTAAGCTAGTTTATAAAGCAAAATATTCTGTAAAATGCCATGAAAGTGGAATTATGACAGTGACAACTATTATTCACATAGAAGACTAGCCTTTAATTAAGATAATTGGAAGAAGCTGGGAACTCTGGAAGGAGAAAAATAAAAACTTAAAATCCGAAAATTTAGCATTTAAAAAAAAAACTAGCAACATTTTACAATAAACACACTGAAAACCAGCAATTTTTTCACTGAAAAGCACTTTGAACATGAATAATCAATCTCCACATGCCACAAAAGCTACGATGTCTCATAATTGGATGAGGATAACCAGGATTCTACTAAGTTATAGATAAATTGAATGTAAGGAACATAGTTAAAGAGGTCACAAATTCAGGGAGCTTTCATTTACCCACAAAATTTAAAAAAAAACCAAAAAAACAAACTAGAAAAAAAAAAATCACATCTAGTGACATTTACCCAACTCACATTCCTGTAATACAGCACATGCTGCTGTGGAGATACAAGTCTGGATGGATGCTGAGAACCAAACACAAAAGAAGTAACTGAGATGCTAGAAGAATTCTGCCAAGAATAGGTTGTTTATCTAAGAAGGGGTTAATCCAGCTTCTCAAGATACTACACAGGAACCTGGACTGTGCCAGAAGTGGAAAAAAAACCCAACCCTGACACGTGGCTCTTTGATCTGCAGAGTGACATGCTCCTGACCACGCCCCATAAAAAGGAATTCAGCCTCCAGAGCTCAATGCCTTTCTGCAGATTCAGAGTTCCCTGCTCTTTCTGTGCCCTACACGCTCACACGGATGAGCCACTACCATCCATCTCCCCTCACCTCTTCCTGGCTTCCTTATGCCCTGAGCGAATGGAAGGATGAAGTGGTAGATTAGCAGTGGAAAAAGAAGAGATGTAACATGTAACAACTTTATAACCCCAAATAAGGTTATGTTTGATTTTGGTTTTGGTCTCTGTGGGGTTTTTTTCCTAATATACGGTAGCCAAATTTAGAATGTCATCTTACTCTGCAGAAGTTTGATACTATGCATGTGAACCACACCAATTCAGTTCTGTTCCAGCCTCTATTAATGGTCCAACTTATCAAAGTTGCCACCAAGCACATTGAAGAGAGCAAAGTGCAAGAAAAACACAGAAGACAGTAGTTCTAACTGGGATGAAGAATTTTAAGTTAGTGAAGTCTATAAAAGCTCTGCCTGACCTCCACACTTTACATAAACACACTGAACTCTAAAGGTTAGAGCAACAACTGATACTTGAGTCATATTCAAGAAAAAGGGATCCATTGTAACCAACTACTCAAAACACTCACATAATGTAGCTGAAAAATAAAAAAAGGCAAAGGGCATGGAAAAGGGAGAGAGGCACTAATTTTTCCCCTTTTAGCTGTAGGCAGTACAAGCCCTAGCTATCTGACAGTAGCTGGAATACAGCTCCTCAACAGCATATATTGATCTGATAAACGGATCAGCATAACACATACCTATTATTATTTCCCTTACATAGCAAGGCAGGTAAGGAGACTCAACTAGCAGAAAACCAATCCAGAGCAAGACAAACAAAAAAATTTACAGTAGGACCCCCAGACTAACTTAAAACAGAAGGGCAGTTCATGGTTACACCAGGCAAGTTCTACTGCAAAGCAAGAACAAGTGAAAAGATCATACTGTTAGTGGTACTGTATTCTCTCTCATCAACAGTCTTGTTGGTTAGGACACTCTCCAGCCATCTTACACATTTCAAACACCCAAAAACGTTGCTAAAATAAGCAGTTGCAAAAAATCAGAAGCCTTGTTCAATCCAGTAAAGCTACTTACAGGGGACGAACAGGGAAGAAACAGATACATTGGCGCAGGGGAAGAAACAGGTACATTGTAAACCTGATTGGAAAATTGATCCAATTCAAATTCCATCCGAACTTTTCTTTCCTCTTCTTGATGCCACGTTTCCCCTCCTATTTACTAGGCTAGTGTTAAGCTAGATTAGTTTTACAGTCTAGTTTGTTGAACTGTTTAATAAATGAATGCTCGTACCAGTCAACATAAATCATGAAGGTGGGTACAGTGAGTTCAGAAAGAAAAACAACAATACTGTGTTATGCATCAACCAAAAAAAAAAAAAAAGAAGTCTCCTGAAAGTTACCAACCTCAAGCATTAGAGTACACAGTTACTAAATGCCAAATCAAGGGAAGAACTGAAAGGGAGTTGCAGTGACTTTATTTGCCCTCCATGGTTTTGGTTTACACAAGTGCCAGCTTAGGAAATTCTCAGTACCTATAATGTAGAAAGACTATCAGAGTTTAAATTTCTCAGCTCTCTATCAGCAAATAAAAAGTAAATAGCTACCATATAAGAACATACAATAAGAAAGTTCAAGCTATGCCTAGAAACACTGACAAAGATTACAGTAGTTCCTGGAACACTTAAAAATTGAACTGCTTCCACATACCAGTATCTAGACATAGGGAGCACCAAAAGCAATCACAGGCTTTATCAACACTACTCAAGATATGTCTATCTGCTTGCACGCCCAGCAACACATTTCTGTTTCATGTGCAAAGAAATCAAACCAAGCACTGCATGCATGCCACACAATCCATGGATTAGCCTTTGTAGCAGATACAGTTTCATCTTTCATAAAAATTATGCTCCGCAGATCCTCACAATTGCAGGTTCTCAAAGGATCACTGAACTAGTACTGCATCTACAACTAAGCACACAGAGCTTCCTCCCTCTGCTTTTTCAACTAAATCTCTGGGTGTCATGAACTTTTCTTCTACTGTTTTCACTACGCAGAAATTTCTCTTAAGACTCAATCATAAGACAGCCCTTCAAAAACATATGACAGTAGTAGGCAATTACTTCTGAGAAAAATGCTAATGAGCTGAAATGGATTGTGAGAGGATACAGAAAAGAAGCTGATTTAATACTACATATTTGAATCAAAGGTAGTTCAACACAAAACAAACTCCATGTGTTTTCTCTTACTTCAGTCTAAAGACAGCTAATGCAATATATACACCACAGCAACTTCCAGTGGCCTATATACACATACTGACCATTTTTTCCTTTTTTGTTAACCCGTTTTGTTCAGGGGAAATTGGGATGGTACGTTTAGAACTGTGCTCCATTCCTGTCATCTAAACCAATCCAGAGGTTCCTTTCTGCTATTGCCCGTGCTGCTTCTGTTGCAAAGGCCCAGTTCCATCCCTGTGCTAGCAGATTAATTTTTTCTGTGCATACCCCAAACTCTACAACAGCCAGGACCAGATACTGAATTAAAGCAGGTCAGATAGGGATCCAATGAGTGCTGATGCAAGCATCCAAGGGGCACGAACTTGTAGTCAGAATTGCAGTTACTCCATTCTAGTAACAGTTCCATGGGACTTGACAATGCAAAAGGGCATTTTATTGCATTTTTGAACTGTGGTTCACAATAAGTGTTCAATGCTAATGCCCACTGACATACCTGACCCTGTAATACTAGTTTGAGCTATTCCCTTATGTGATACCATCTTCCCCCATTGCATCAAAAACTGCCTGGGAACCTGTGTTGTGACTGAGATCTAGATTTGATTCCTGTTCTTTTTCCAACATTTGCAGTAACACTGAAATTACTTCCTTGATCAGCCTCACGATGGAATCACACCAAAGGTTTCACATCACAGCTCAAAGCACAACAGATTCACAGGAACAC
This sequence comes from Regulus satrapa, assembly GCA_013396955.1. Taxonomy (NCBI): domain Eukaryota; kingdom Metazoa; phylum Chordata; class Aves; order Passeriformes; family Regulidae; genus Regulus; species Regulus satrapa. The sequence goes on along the minus strand of VWZN01010076.1, from coordinate 141,500 downwards.
CTTACCCCAGCATAACTGCCCATAATATTTGATGATGGCACTAAGGCTATAGTCGTTGGCTGTTTAAAGATGCTGGAGTGCCAAGGAAGCAAAAGAGTCCAAGGCACGTATCATTCTGAACTCACTATTGCATGCAGGGTGCTGCTGGCCTGACAGGTGACAGAGCACGGAGCCACCATAACAATCACTAGTAGATACACAAAAACATTACAGATGTGTAGTCAAATAACTGGTTCTCCCATTACTACAATGGCAACGACAGAAAATCGCTAAAAACCATGGTGGTATTAAAAATAAAAAATTTTAAAAAGTGACACTAACCTACTGCAAAGTACTTACAGCCATGTGGAAAGTGAGAACACCGCTGCACATTGTGGGAATAAAGATATGAGGTATTTAATGCAGGAGTGTTGTAAATGTGGGGATACCACTAAATGAAGCAGCTATAAATCTTCAGTTTGGGGGGGAATTCCTCTTCTTGGAAAGTACACTTTTGAGACAGCTTGCTCCAAAAACAGTAAGCTGGACCAGAAGTTCAAATGCCAAAAAAAAAAATCAAAAATTGAAAGTCTACATCTATCAGAATTAGATGCACTAATGTATCCTAGTTTTGAAGGGAAAAAGTCTGAAAATTTTTAACAAGAGCAAAGTAGTATGCTAAATTTCACAAGCATACAAAAATGGATTTTCACTTTGATCAAATTTCAGTTTTCATAAAAAAGCAATACCAAGGCTATTTCCTGTGTGCCCTTGAGCTGCAGCAGAGAAACAGTAAAACTTCTGCCCTTCCCTCAAAGAGTAATATATTTCTTTCAGAAAAAGTAGAAATAGTATTTTAATCTTTCACTGAAAATGAAAGTTTTACTTCGACACAGTTATATTTTCACCACACACTGCAGGATCCCAGCAAGAACACAACATCCACGGTTGGAATTACTTGGCACTTTCCATTTGGAAGCCCCATCTGACTACTCCAAACTTCACCCTGAGGCTACTGTGATAACACAGCAGAAAGCCTGACTCTGTGCTTGAAGCTTTCTTGCATCCCAGCCATTATTTGGTCTCTCCTCTGGGCCTATTCCTGAAACTAATGGGAACTCAAAGTGTTTGCCAACACTCTACCTACAAAGTTCAAGGGAAGTTGGGCAGTGGGAACATCTGCTTTAAAATCCTGCATAAATCCTGTTTTTTAAGGCTGATCACAACGTTAGGCTTACAGCTACATACTGCCAAAGCCTCTCAATCTAATAGAATAGAATTAATTCACATTACAAAGTTCTCATCAAAGAGCACCACAGAGCGTTTTTTAATCCTTCTGATATTCACCTCTATAAAATACCTTGCAATTTAAACCACCACAGATGTCAGTTACTGGTCAATTCAGGTACTTCAATTCTGAGGTTTCTGGCACTTTTCTATCAATACACAATTTAGAATTAGGGTATTTTGTGCTAGTTACGTCTCAAAGACTACTTAGGACAAAACATACCAGTGAGCACTGCTTATACTTGTTAGCATGTACTATACACTGTAAGGACACCAACAGAACGGAGATCGCCAGGTGCTTTTTAAGAACACGCAGTTTTGAACACTGATTGAGTCATGCAGGAGTTAGGAACACTGTAAGCACAAGTCTAAGCATCTTAGGAATGTCAGTGCTCAACATAACACACACAGATATTTCCAGCTGAACGGGCATTTTGTACTGAACCCCTATTTCAAATTTCTGTTACTATATTCCACTAGTTTACCATGTAGACTTTTATGCCTTCAAGTATGTTTAGATACCAAATAAACAAATTTTGAATTTTTGAGTCAGAGAAATTTTATCACCGTTCTTCTTCTCAAATTCTTTAAGTGTTTTAACATTGTGACATGAGGCTTTAAATCATATCCTGCAGGTTACAAATTAACATATTAGGCTGGCAAACCCCAAGCTTTTACATATATGCATGGGCTTTAGAGTTAAGTCTGCAACCAGGCTTTGACCACAGAACAATTCAGCAACTGAGCCCTTCAAGAAGAAGTCCCTAACCATCACTGAACAGTCCCTAGCTCTCCACTGAATATTATTTCCATCTCACTGTTGTAAATATGAACAGTGTTCACTGTGAGCCTCAACCACTGTCTTGGAGGTGTTACCTGTGGCTCAGTTTACCCACTTCCATAAAGTAGGTGAGGAACCTTGACAGAGAAATTATTTCAAAGTGTTGAATTAATTACACTACAGATATGCCAATATCTTATTTAGTATCAATACAGTAAATGACACAAGACACTAAAATAAAGTTGTTCATCCAAAAATTCCAGGAGTTGGGGGACTACTGCCTTATCATATCATTTTTCTCACTTTACTACAAACATACAATTCTTGAGAAGAGTGTCAAATCTATCATACTCACCACTCCTTCCTCCACCACGCTGCCATTTCAGCCATCAACCCAGGCACTGTTCAGACCTTCCAGTTAACACTAACTTTGTTAGACTCTTCAAATCCTTAGGAATACTTTGGCAAGCGAGAACAATGAACCATTTTTACTTTAGGAGTTATTTTTAGCTATTGTAGGAGGTTAATTTAATTATTTACTTTTTTTTTGCCCTTAAAATAACCTAATTTAATGCACCAGAATTTCAAAGGAGTAAAGGGAAACCCCCCCTGCCACAAAAACTCCCCAACCCAAACCTGTTAAGCGTCTCTACCTCCATTATCCTGACCAGTCACTTTCTTGCCACTTTGTTTACACTCTCTCTGATAAGGGCTGCTCAACAGGCCTGCCAGGTAACAGTTCTTAACCAAGATAGCTCTTGACTAACTATTAAACCATAACCTATGTCCTTTCTCCTTAGCAGTGGCTAATAATTTCAGGGCTCCTTTCCATTAACTGAATTTCACATCATGAATATACAAAGCAATCACCCTTAACTTTTATTCCAAATAAGACAAAGCCGAATGCAAAGCACCACCACAGTGCCATCAGTGTAAAATGTAAGCAATTACATGACAGTTTTGCATTTTGCAATTCTCACTGAAAAGCCAACCCAAAAGGCAACTCTGAAGAAGTTCTCTAAAGCTATGACCAGCAGAGTATACCTCCTGTATTTTTTCAATACTCCTTCTCAGTGAGGCTTGTGCTGTGCAACTGTTTCTCAAACACATCTGAGACCCTACAATTACCACCCAGAGGTCCCTTCATCTATTGTCAAGCAGACTCCTGCGATTTAAGTTTAAACTCTTAAGTGAAATGTCATTAAATAACAGGCAACCACAGAAAGTGCCACTTGTGAGAGATATCCATCGTCAGATTTAACACCTTATCACAGCATCTATGCCACTAAACTGGCTTTCCTATATATTCTAATTAAACTGCATTATTTCTATTAGAAGCGCTATATAGTGTAGTAGTGTTTAAAAAACACTATTTTCTAAACCAAAGTATAACTAGGAAAAATAAAAAGACCTTGCAAGCCATACAAGGCACGTTAACATATACACAGGTGTAATAACAGGTGTTTACAAGTGCTATTGGGGCGACACGGCAAGATCGAGAAGCTTCTGCGTATGAAGCAGTTTTCAGGTTTCTGAAAAACGTACAAAAATTCCACGAACTCGGACAGAGCCGATTGCCTGCAAAGGCAGGTACACCGGCTTGGCAGGCATTCACTTCTTACTGCGCTCTTATCTCAAGCGCCCGCAGAAACACTGAATGGAGCGCGGCTCACCCTCCCAGCCGCACGGATGTGCTTCCCCGCTCAGCCATCGGGGAGGAGCGGCACTGACTCTAATACTCGGCTTGAAGATGAAGGATTCTATTCCCCCAAGAAGGGAAACGTCCGTTGAAAACAATACAAACAAGCAGCTCCCGGCCTCGGCGTTCGCACCCCACCTCCCCAAAACAAACAAACAGACAGACAGAACGGCCAG
>VWZN01010076.1:101502-136694 GCA_013396955.1 Regulus satrapa | reverse complement strand
ATTTCCCGCGGCCTACAGCTCCCTCGGGGCAGCGCGCCACCTGCTCCGGCCCGGCCGGGCGGACGGCGGCAAGGCACGCCGGGAGCTGTAGTTCGTGAGGGAGGGGAGCGGCGCCGCCCCCGAGGTTTCTCCCCGGGTGGGCAGCGCAGCCGGCCCCGCCAGCGGCCCCGGCGCCCCGCGCCTCACAGTGCCGGGCTCAGGGCACCTCAAAAACCGGCGCGGGTCTCGCCTTCTTCCCGCGGTCTGACCTGGGCGCCGCTTGGAGCGGGGCTCCTGGCTCTGGTGCCCTGCCGCCTCTTCCAGCCCCTCGCCCACACCTGTCCCGGGGCCGCCGCGACCTCGCTCCCCCTCCGCCTCTGCCACCGCCGCGGGGACGCGGCTGTCGCACAGCGCTGTGCCTTCCGAGCCAGCTCGCCGGATTCACTCCGTAGGGAGATTTCCAAAGTTCTTTGAACCGCTGCCCGGTTCACCAAGTCTGTTTTCAACGGCTTTGCTCCCGGTCCAGTTTTTTATGGGGGTGTTGGTCATGGAGAGCCGGACTGGGAGGTTTGCTGGGGCTATCTCCCACCACCCCTTCGGAAAAGACTAGCGTGAAAACTAGGAGCCAAATCAGTTCGGTTCAGTATCTTGGAGCGCGCCTGAGAAGGCTTACTATCAACCTACAAACTGAAGTCAGATTAAGGTAACTGGAAGAAAGTTAACACACAAACGTCAGATTGGATTACTTGGAGCATTTGACAACCACTTGGACGGGCGGTTGTGCTGCTCTGCACAGTCACTCTCGTGTTGTGCCTCCAGCACAAGACACATATCCCTCCGCACCAGTCTAATGCGACAATCACTACCCATGTCTTGCAAGAGAGCAATTAGCAGTCCTTAATTCCCTAGACAGAAGAATCAAGATCTGCAGTTCTCTCAGATCCTGGTGCGTCTTTGAGTGCCTCCTCCTCCCCCACGCTCTCCTCATACCAGTCTTCATAAGCAGTGTCACTTCAGCAAGAAATTACATTTTCTGGGCTTATTTGGAGGTTGTAATGGAAAACAGGTTTTAATGAGGCCATAGAAAAGACGAGGCACCACTGCTTATCCCCGTACTGCCCTATATGGGTTGAAGGTGCAAGGCTGGGAAGAACCAAATCACTCTATCTATACCCAGTTTTCTTCTTGTTCTAGAGTATGAGCAGAGTTAACAGCAGCGATACTGTTCCAAAACTGCAGAAGAGCTTCAAGTGTGAACAATGAAGGAGAAGTTATTCCCCACTCATTCATCCCTCTATGTGTCTGTGTAGACTGTCAGAAGCAAGGCTATGAAGGAATGGAGCCATTCAGGAGAACAGCAGGACTGGAAGTGCAGCCTTTTGCTTCCTTTGACTTTTCATCATGGCAGTTGGCAATAAATAAGCAGCAATTTACCAGTCAGTCTCCTTCTTCACCTCAGATCTGCTGCAGTACCTTGGGTCTCATACTGGCCTTCCAAAGAGCAACAAAAAATTTCAGGCTTATCTCAAAGAAATGGCAAAACCGAAGGTAACTCGGAGAAGATGAAACCCACACAAACTAAAATATAACCTTATTTGGATAATGCACAAGTTTCAAACTAATAGTACCTTTTTTGTTTTTGTTTTCTTTCCTATAAGACTGATTAAAAACAAATCTGTTGTGAATTGGCTTCTACTGCAAACCTTACCTAAGGGATATTTCCTTCTGAACTTCATAAAGTTGTTTTTTTGGGTTTTTTTTGGTTTTTTTTTAATGGGTGAAGGACATGTTCAGGGGTTGTTTGTAGAGGTCCCTGAAGTTCAGTTCTGCCTTCACTGGAAAAAAACCAAAATTTTGGGAACAGATGGCAGATCACTTTTTTCTTTTTTTAAAGAAATTTAATAAAAATAAACTTTGTCAGTTCTATAAAACAGCAAATTGAGCTTAATGAATTCAACACAGAAGAATTTTAAATGAATGGTGTTTAACTGAAACCCTGAGCTTATGTGATGTAAATCAATTCCATAGGGACACAAATGTCCCACATCTGAAGAGTTTTATTTTGAGGTTTCTATGATTAAATAAATAGTAGGGAAGGAACTACATCCCCTGCCCCTTAATTTGTGAAATTAACATTATTTTTGTTGAAGTTTCAAGGTTTTTCCCATTTGAGACTTGTCCAGGCATGAAAGGACATCTTTGTGTCCTTTCATTCTGTAACAAAACTGAAAATTTTGGTGGGCAGATCTCAGAGGGAAGGAGGAGAAAAGGAGAAAGCATTTCCAACTGAATTTTCATAGTTGCCTAAGTTTTGAACTCTTAGTCCTTCTGAAAATACTGCCTAAAAATCAGATATTCTGTAGAGATTAGTTTTGCTCCTTTCCTTGGAGATGTTTTATTTCTCCAAACAAAAGTGAACCAGGTAAGCCAAGGATCCTGCTTCACCAAACCTTCAGGGGTGGTTTTTTTACATTGATGGTACTGGTTTTTCTTCTCTATGAAAATGACTTTCCAGCCAAGAGATTACTTCTTATGTAGATTTGTACTTGATTTTATAGAAACATTTACAGTCTTCTGAACAAGGGTTGGATCAAAACTCCAAGGCTGATTGAGGGCAGAAGCTGAAACAGTGAAGGGTAGTTTAAATTTGGTTAATTTTAGCTGCCCATCCTAGCCAATTTTTATGGGATCAGAGTGCCAGTTACTTAGAAATGGCTCTGGAGACAAAGCCCAGCACCATTTTTTTGAAGCTACAAGAATTATTACTGCTGTTCTTCCTGTATGTTTCATCTCATGATAATTTAGGGGTAAAGGGAAATTAAAACACTCAGAGATGCTTACAGTTTGATACCACAACCCCATCAAAATCTGACATTTTGAATTAATTTCTGAATTAGCTTTTTGAACACATCGGGGAGATTTAACTAGCTTTTTGAAACATTGCAAAATTGTTCATCACCAAAACCTCTTTCTAATTAGTCCCCAAAGGTGAAATTCACTCCTGTACAGACAGCTTTGCATGGCTCTTTGTCACATAAGTGCTGCTTTATGGAAACTGGGGGCAATGATGAAGTATAATTAAAACAGTCTAACTTGATCAGTCAAAACCTTGTAGCAAGCCTTCTGCAGATGTAATCAGGTTGCTGAGCTCCTCTCTCACATGAATGCAATTTGTAAACCTTGAAATTTTCTGTGTCTTGGTAAAACAGAAAGGGTTAAATGATGAATTGTGTGATAGCTTTATGAATGAATATTGCAGATAATCACTGATACTTGAAAGATATACTGCAACAGAAAATAGAGGGGTGAAAATAATGACACTAGAGGATATTTTGCCATAAATGCTGGCATGATCTTTCTTTTTCCTTTAGCAGAGGCAGCTGGACCAGCAGCTGTAGAGCAGTACAGCAAGAGTGTTGTGAGAGAGGGGCCAGCCCATCATCTAGCACTTCTGTGTCTGCTATGGCAAGCAGCACAGTCCAGGTAAAAAGATTATCCCTAATCTAGTAGGTTAGATTTTGAATCTTCCTGACAATCAGTGTGATTGTTCATAATCCAGATGTTGCTGATGTTTGGATTAGGGGCTCTGTGAGTCCTGAAAGTTAAACTCTAAATATTTCTTTGCATTGCCATCAGTTCTAAATGAAAAAGAAGGGAAACAAAGGGAAAATGAAAGAACAAACTCTAATAGGAAAAATTGGAAAAGTTTCCTTTTCACACACAAGTGGGAGAAAGAGCTTTTTAACAGAGAAAAAAAATCAGGCATCTTCAGCTTTCCTCATTGGCTTTTGGATCACCAGGAAAAAGTATGATTTGCAAGCATTCCAGGTTTACATCTTTTATATCTCTATGCTCATATAAAATTCAAAATATTTTATAAATGGTGATGGGTGGAGAGACTATAATTTAATATCAAATATCTCGCAGATGAAGAAAGAAATTATCTGTTTACTCCTGAACTTTCAGGGCATGTAGAATATTGTGTTGGAAGGGATTCAATATGAATCACTGTGTCCAGCTCCTGGCCCTACACAGGAAAACATCCCAAATCACATCACACATATTGGGTATATCTAAAGATATATATATTTCATGTTCAATGACTGTATATTTAAGTAGAATATGCAATTAAAAATAGCTCTGTCTCCTAATTACAGTGTCTGTTTTTGTGATTCTCATTGGCATTAGCTGATTCCACTGCCTGTATTTATGCTCCTGTTATTGACCTAAATCTAAGTACATGAAACATGAATATTTCAGGCAGATGACCATTTTTTACAAACATCTTTGTCTTTGTATAGGAAGTTAAAAAATGGGAATACTATTCTTGTGTTCTAGCTGTAGTGCTCCCAAATCTGTGAGCATCTAACAAGGTGAAACAAAGTTTGTATCTGAGCCGATGTGCTCTTATCACATCTTCTAATTAGCTGAGTGAAAAGCAGGCAGACTTTCAAGAACACCAACATTCTTCATGTCCTGTCTACTTGTATCAGCTAGTTTAGTTAAACAGAGATGTCACTTCCATATATCCAACTAGCCTTGTTTGTAGCAAACAAGCAGTACAATGAAACTGTACAGTAAATGTTTATAAAATAGATGCACTTGGTTTTATGTGTGTAACTGAAACTTGAATAGAGCTCTCCATTAGATACCATTTTAGAATAAACAGTGAAATTTCATGGGTTATTTTCAGGTCTTTGTTTATTGTTACTGTTTAGAGTAAGGGTCTGGTGATACTGGGGCCAAAGTACCATGATCTCATCACATGCATGTTCTTCTACACAAGGGCATGCACATATGGAGGCTGCATTGTATTTAGAAAAACCCTTAGAGCTAGAAAAATAATCACACGATTTTTATGGTGAGCTGAGCATACTTGATCATGGTAAAATCATGTTACTTTATAGAATCATTCCTCAAAGCAGAGCTATGTTTCAGTAAGGTTGAAAAAAAATGGGACTTTAAGCAACAAAGGCTTGTAAGGTGAAATAAAATATTAATTTGCAACTATATGAAAGACTTCATAGTGTTATGTCATAAAAAACAAGTAGAAGAGAAAATTTTGTTCGGTACTAATTTAACACATTTATTATTCTCAAAGTGTTCTTATGAGGATGATATAGCTTGTTTCAGTACTAGTCTGGCAGAAAAAAAGTGTGTTAGGGAAAGAAGTCAGTTTGAAATGCCAGAAAATAAAAAATTACTCTACTGTAGATTAGACTGCTCTTTTAACATATCATTATTTGACTATTAAATTTGGAGGGAAGGTAAAATCCTATATATACTCCTAAGTGATGTCTCTAAAGCAGTATCTATCAAATATGGCTGTTTATCCTTCCATTTACACCGTTATCCTGTGTTCCACACAGCCGAGTAATGTCACTCACTCTCTCTAAAGTTTCCCATGTGGCCAAGTAATTTAAGTATGCCATCACCAGAGCAACTCTGCAGCTGAAAATATACTGCTATTAAATCCAGAGAGAATAGATCACTAATTGCAGCTTAATATTAGAGATGGACATGAAATACCGAGCCAGCCATCAGAGAATGCACTGGTAATCCAAACTTGTGAGATAGTTGAAAAGACAAAGAACTGTTTATGTCTTCATGAGTGAATTTTACATTACAGTAGCTGAGAACTTGCTAAAGCTAAGTAAGACAAGGACTGCTACTTCTGTTGGAGACTACAGCTGAATTATTTTTTAAGCTAAGAGAGAATTTTTTTTCCCCCAAAAACCCTACTATCCTACCCTTCCTTGTATGGAATGTCACACTGGGTAGGTTTGTTGAAAGTTGAATCAACAGAGCACGTGACAAGATACAGCATGTGTTGAGCATCACAAGAGGTGGTTCCTTCTCCCTGAAGGATTGCAATATCAATGAAAAATTACACAAGCAACACCCCATTCTCAAGCTGGCTGTTCCATGAGAGCCATTGCCCGGGAAGCAGAGCAGGTATCACCTCCTAGGTCTCTACCGTCTCCCCAGGAGTGTGAGTCAGTGACAAGGAAGGTGTATGCATGTAGCAGGTTTTTTGTTTTACTGCAGAAATTCATGTTTTGGAGTCCTTTCCACGTTTTTCTAGAATAGGCAGTTTCCAGAATATGCTGCAATTTTATAACCAACTTAAGCAGCACCCACCACATGTGGTAGTCACTCAGGTAAGGCAGTTCATTTCCTGTAACAACACTTGCAGAATTATTGCCTCTTGAAGTAGAACTATTCATGGATTGATTTAGAACAACTATTTTTATTACATCTTTAGGCTTCATCCTATCAATTTTATGTATAAACCTTCTTTTAGCTGAATTGCATGTGGTTTAGATTATGTTCTCAATCCTCCACTGATCACCCCTTTCCCTCTTTTCCTACCAATTCCATATCTTCATTTTTCAAGCTAAGCTTCTTGAATTGAAAAAATGTAAAACTAGAAAAAGAGAAGGAATATTGTGTATGAAATTTTAGCAAAACGGGGAGAGTAACATTATTTCTCTGAAATAAAAGGATCTGGCTATTACTGAAATGTGACTGTCAATAGCTAGATCAGTCTGTGGGGTTCATTTTGCTGTGACCTTAGATTTCTTCACATAACCGCATTCTTGAAATATTTGGAATTTTGTTTGCTGGTTCTCAATAAGTATCTTTTCATGTGGTTATAATCAATCTCAGTAATGCTGCAAATGTACTGAAAATAGCATTTCTATTTTGTAAAGGCAGTTAACATAACCAAGATGTTCTCTTATTTTCCCTTTTTTCATAGTGAGATTTTAAAATGAAACATGGAATAGGGCTTTTTTGATAATTTTATTTCTCAAGTAGGCTTTTGTTATTATTATTTTCTTATATTTAACATTTCACATTAATTTTAAAGACTGTTTTTGTATTAATTTAAACAGTAACAGAACAAGCATAGATTCATATTAACTATTCCTTTTTAGGACTACATTAAGTAATCCCCTCAGCTAGTAAAAAAATGAAGTCACAGTGGGCTGAGTATGACAAACTGAACAGCTCCTCATTGGATTCCTGCTGGGAAAAGCAGACAGCAGAGATGATCTACTGAGAATCATGAGAAAAAATGTGATATTTCTGTTGTCTTTTCCCATAATTTGATCATCCTTGAAAAACCCTCTTTCATTTAAAGTATTTATGGATTGAAATGCAAATAAATAATCCTTTCCTTCTCTATCTTAGGCAAGGGAACTTCCCCCATAAATCCAAACATCTTGAGGGTTTCTTCCTTTTCTTCCTCTTATTTAAAATTGAAGTGTTTAATTGCCCGCCGTTTACCATGAAGGATGTTCTCACAGCTAGATATCCATATTCCCTAGCAATTGCTCCCCACAGCGCAAAAGGAGGTGGCTGAGAAGCTGGTATGCAGCACTTCAAAGCAATGCTAGGATCTCCCTCTCCTTCAAATTTGGGCCCTGTGCCACAGTGATTCAGATCTATTCCTGCTCCATCCATTCTCTCTAGTCCATTACCTTCAATTTTGCAATTTTTCTTTCTTTTCTGCTTAGGGTTGAATCAAGGTTTCTGCACTATAATGGTTATAGTTTCTTTCAAAGGAAAGCCAAGAGGTCCGTCTTCTGCTTCTAGAGTCTTGGGTTTAAAGAAACAACAGAAGTTGTAATGCTAGTGTTACAGCTGAAAATGTTTTGTTCTTTAGGGTGGAAACTCTATCTCAATTGTAATGCTTTACTGGTAAAAAATTAAAAATTAACCACTTTTTTTGCACACATTTTTACAAGACAATGCTGTACCATCACTTTGTCAGATTTGGCTGACAAGGTTTCATAGTGAGTACTTTTCATAACCTTGAACTAAGCCCTTTCTTTTTAGATTATTTCTCATATTCTTAGTCTTTTATGCATTCTCACGATCAGCTTTTCCTCAACATTTATCAGTCAGGTGTTGCTGCCTTAATATAGGTTCTACTGAGATACTCCATGAGACTGGAGAGTCAAAGGAAGTTCTCAGAATGTCTTAAGCCAGCAGCATTAGTTGCTGATAATTTAAGTGGGCTCTTGTCTTTCATTGTTGTGTCTACAGGTCTATAAAACTGAAAGAGATTTAATGGAAAACTCATTGTAGAAATTGCATAAGATTTTAAAATCCAAATCAATTTTGATCTTGAATTCTGTGCCTAGTGAAAGGATAACAGTAACAACCTTCCTACCTCTTTGCAGTTACAATTGTTTCTTAAATTTGACCAAACATGCCAATTCTCATCTTGGTGTTTCTTATCTCTGCTGAGCTAAATGCTATCACAGCGTTCTAGGGTTTGCTTTTATTTTTTTCCCCTAGGAAAACACTCTTTGGTTATTTTCAGCTTCACAAAGCATTTGGTTAGAACAGCCATACTTTCTCTTGTTAAAGATAGATCTAAGAGGACTGTGATTAATGTTTTAAAAGCTCCATGTGTACCCAATTATGAAACCAATTAATTTAGTCAAAGACTAGATTAACTGCCATCTGTGGCCTGATTGTTTCTTAAATTTAAGTACTTCTGATCAAAGTTGTCATGAACAGTCTTACACAGCATGTGACAAATCAATGTCATTCAAGGATGTCTCAATATGAAGAGAGTTCATCATTAAGTGTCCAATATTATTACACAACTTCGATCACCATTCTTTATGGCATATATCATTAGGGATACGTTTTATTTGTTTCAGTAGAAGTGAAACCTTGGCATTTGCTTATAAAATAATGCTGCTGTTACTTATGTAATAGATAATAAAAGAACCATGTCTAGGATGAGGTGATAAACATGCAAACAGTAGAGGAGAAAAGCCAAAGGGAAGGCATGAAGAAAAGCTGGAGAAACAAATGAAACAGAAACTTGAACTCAGATTGGCCCTCATGATAATACCTTGCATGGATATACAGCTGGTCACCAAACAGGCCATGTGTCTATTCAGCTATTTGACTCTGCCTTTCTCTTTTAGACTTCACAGTGACCCTTCATACAGTATATGATGTTCAGCTGTTCTATTCAACATCCAGAACTAGAATTTACTCTGGGAAGCACATCTGTTCTCTGACCAGAGCTGAGAAAACGAGGTAGTAGGTATATCTAAAGAAGAAACTTAAACGGTGGTGGAGATTGCAGAAAATGGTCACCTTTTGATCATCTAGAAAAATATTTCCTCTTAGTTACAGAGGTATTCAGCCAAGAAATTACATGCCATGGAGCAGAGAAATGCATGTAAAACAAATCTTTCTGAACCAGTATGCTTTCTTAAAATGCCAGTTTGTAAAATTGAAAACAACGAAAACACCTTAAAGGCAAAGAAATCATACAGTTCCATGCAGAATCCAGATCACCTGCAACAGATTTTTCTCTCTCAGAAACAAAGCCAAATACACACACACACATAAATATCCCTATGTACACATGCAAAACCCAGTAGCAATTCCTTGTCATGCAAGCAAAACTCAGGATGAAAATTAAAGTAAAAAGAAAGGAATGTTGAAATATATCCTTACACATATTTCTTTCTTCACATTCCTTCTTAAAAATATGACCAAAATTAGACATGGATGAGTGGAGTCTTACCAGTGCAGCAAAAGTATGCAAAAAAGGGTCATTGTGACAGTTTTTCCTACTGCCTATTAAGACTAAATACAGCTTCTTTGTATAAATGATAGGGAAGAGAAGGAGCTTGTGAGGAAATCCTCTTGGTACAAGGCATACAAACTTCTAAGCTCCATAAGCTTCTTGAAGTTTCATTTTAGAGAGCTTTCTTTTAATTTTGGTATGGCTTGCTTAAGAAATGGTGACTTAGAAATCTCCTTTCCTCAAAATTTTAAGTGATCTGTTAGTCCTCTTGCATCATTCGCTGAGGAGGAGCAAGGATCCTGGAGTTTATGGAAAGGCTGTTTGAAGATCTGCTCACTTGCCTCTAACATAACTAATGCTCTCCAGCACATACTGTGAGTTTTTAGGCAGTATCAACAGATTTATTATTAAAAAAAACCCCAACAAGCAACAAAACAATGAAGCAAACCCAAAAGAGAATAAAGTCCCCCTATATATGCCATCTTCAAAAGAATCAGACCAAAGGAAAATATATTCAAAAATTACCCAGTACAAGAGCTGAGAAATGCAAAACACAAGCTCATCACTCCCTAAATTAGGGCTTGTGGTGGTCTCACCCAATCAGGAACCAATGACAAAAATACCTCTACGTTATCAACCCTATGTTCAGAACAAACCTGAAACCTAGTCCCATACCAGCCACAGGAAAAAAATTACCCCTAATGAAACCAACACAGCTGTAATCAATATGTTTCTTTTTCTTTCCTTTCTGCTAAAAGAGATGCATTTCAGATTAGAAAATAGGCTGTTCTATTCAAAGGCTATTCTTATCTAACCTCATTACGCAAGCTTAGAGCTATAACCAGGCCTATTATGATCATCAATTGAACTTTTTCTATGTAGTTTACTCTGTGTTATGCTTTGTTAATAAATCTATGACTGGGTACAGAAAGAACAGATACCTCTCTCTACTGCTCTGGGTGTTGCACTCTGCTCGGGTGAAGTCCACAGGCAGAAGGGGGAAATTTCCCCTGGGAATAGTTAACAATTTTCACCTGGGAGAAGGTGTTGGTGGGAAATAATAGGATTATTGCAATAAGGGATTTCTTTACTACTTGATGAGGAAAACTCTTGCCTTTTTAGGAGGGCGAGAAAGAGCCTGAGGTAGAGGATATAGTGAATTTCTTCAGGAAAGAAATTCATAGAAGAGGGTTAAGTTCCAGTAGTGTTAGTACTGAAATAGTCAACCCTTAGAGGGAATTGAAATAGTTTTTCTTTGTTGGGACATTTGTACAGTCTGTATTTAGTTTGAGGAATTTCTGAGTAAGAAAAATTAACTTCAAGGAAAGTTGTAGCCTCTAGGGGCTTATCAGGTAGGGAACAGATTTGTTATTTTTTTAGACATGTCTCAATACTTCTGAATTTGTACTTGTTACAGACATATTTTGTTCTATGTTTTAGGGATTATAAATCTGTCATATCTTTGGGTGACTTTAAGAAATGGGCAAACTGAATTAATATCAAACATCTGGCTGAATTTGGGTTATTTTTTATATAAGTTAGAGCCTTGGTCCTGCCAGAATATTTATGTGGACAAGTGTTTGCTCTTCTAGTAATTCCATCCTAACCTGACTACAGTGAAAAAGAAATATCTTTGTATTCCTGTTTCATTACTCTCCTCTATATTGGTAAAATAATTGTTTCTTTTGTCATTCTTTAACCATTTTTGTCACTTTTTCCAAGGTAAATGTTCAGTAAAGCTTTTTTAAAATTATGCAAGACTCAGGCTATGTATGGTATATCTTTTTTTCTGGAGGAAAGTGTGATAACAAAGTTGAAGTATAACAGGCACAGCAATAGTTTCCTACCCCTGAAATGAAATTCAGTGAGTACTTAACAACCTGAACAACAATTTTTAGAGAGCAAAGATCTCTAAAACTTTGGATCAATAGGTACCCTTCCTTATGCTATAGCTCGTGTAATACATCTGTCTCAGTTGTGGTGGTCTGAGCAGAACAAACTACATTTATGGAAAACTGAGAGTTTTTCAGAACAGCTAATGATGTTGTTTCACCTTGTTATGACATTTTGGACAATATTTAGTAAACACAAATGTGTAGAAGTGCTTTTGTATGAATTCAGTGGACATAAAACATTCATGCTGAATGATTTTCAGAAATAAATGTCCAGTTGTTTACAATGAGCAATAGGATTATACTAATTCTAGCTCATTTTTTTTTTTTGTCATTTTTAAAGTATGCTTTAAAAATATCAAATGTATGTATTTAAAGTCCTTTAAAAATCATCATTTTAATCAAACTGCACTGAAATTATGTCCTTGTAAATATTTACTCGGAAAGCTTCTCATTGGAGTGAGTGACAGGAAACATATACACTGAACAATTACTTAATATATAAGTCTGGAATTGCTGCAAACATAACAACCATATCTGTTTAGCAATAGTGGTAAGAAAAGGTACAAATTGTTATAATATAAAGAAAAACAAAAAGCAAAAGGGAAATGAAATGTTTTTGTATAAATAGGCTATTGCTCAGAAACCTATCAATCTCAAATTACAAAAATCAAACTGATTTCTAAATAAAGTTCAAGTTGGTGTGACAGCATTGAAAAAAGCTAACAAAATTGGCATTAAGAGAATTTACTCAGCTTCATTGAACTTCCTTTAACCTGAATACTTTCTTTCCCCGCTTCTGTGTAGAATTACAAAATGGAGTCTATGTAAAGATACAGTTATCAGTTATAGCAGTGTATGGCTCTAATTCAGGAAAGCACTTAAGCAGGTGATTAACTTCAAGCATCCACTCACCCACTTTCCTAATTATGAACTTAAGTGCATACCAAAAGTTCTTTCCTGCGCTGGTTTCATGCTAGGCTTGCTGACCGCAGAGAGCACAGCACTGTGTGAGCCAGTCCAGAAAGACCGTGCTCGGGGGCTGGAAATGGTCTGTAAGCACAGCCTGGCACTCGGGGGGAGCTCACTGACTCAAGCTACCTTGGTAAAGCCTAGTGTGTTATGCAGTATATATGCTTTTTCTGCTATTCTCCTCTATTTTTTTCCAATATGCTGCTATTCCCTGTGAAGAGAGTACCACTAGACCTCAATATCAGAGGAATAGGATAGTAGCTCAGATAAAGGGCTTATGAAGCCTGAAGTGTGATCCCAAAAGAACTTAGTAGCTGCTTGATTCTAGATGCACTTGACTTCATTTGCTTCTTTTCGTTGTAATGTGTATATGCTCTAAGACACTTATTTTTGTGCATGTCCTGCTTGGAGTTTTACTGTGTTCTGCCTTAGTCTGGCAGCAATCTGGGAACCATTTCTCTACCAAATCCTCTAAGCAGCTTCATCTGGGAGATATTCTCAGAGCATACCTAGTATCACAGAATTAGACCCATGACAAAATGCAATTGTAATGTTTTCTAAATCAGTGCTAGGAATCACTTTCTGTAATAGTAGCTACAATAACCTGCAGACTGTTTATGAGTATTCCTGTCTTTAACAGAAACATCTCAATAAGTTAAAGTTCAGCTCTCCCTTTCTGTTCCAATTTATGACAAATTTCTTTCTGCATTATAGTAGTATAGAGAGAGGGCACATTCTCCCCCACATCACTCATATCTGTTCATGGTTACAGATATTTCTTGAAGGAGAGAGGTTTAAATCCCTGCAGATGGAACCAAGAGTGGAGTCTGGATCACCTTGTTGAGTTTTTTATTTAAGAGGTGAGGATGCATTGTCAAGAAGGCTTTGTCAGAGACAACCTGGAAGGTTAAGCCTCAAGGATGGCTTATCACTAGATATTTTGGGAAACCCATAGAGTTAGGTGAACCATTGCCAAAGAAGAACTTGATGTTCCACTAAATTATTATACACCTCATAATAAGAGAGAAACTTCTTGCTATCTGTTTTCATTGACCATAGTTTTTATAATTTCTCTTAAAAATCTTGGGTTTAAATGATTTGTACATTTTAACATCAAAACTCCTATAGCATTTTTCTGGACAGAAGGGCTATGTTCGTATCAGCAAGAGGCTTTCCTCATTGTACCTGTAGAGTTTTGTACTGGTGATTGTGTCTTATGTTCCTGTTATTTATAATTTTTTTGTTTTCTCTGGGCTTGCAGTAATCTTTCCCCTGGCCTAGATGTCCAACCAGGACTGGACACTATTGCACATGCTTCTGGTACATACCTTCCACCTTATTTTTATTTGAATAGAATGCAGATTTTGCACTCTAAACCAGTTCTATGATGTGGAGCATAGCAGGTGGCAATGAGTTGGAAACATGCTTGAGAATTTGATTACTTGAGTAATATTTGAACTAAAATGCTAATGTAATATAATATTCCTTCAGTAAAGATAATGATCCATTTTTTTAATAGCAATACCTTGGTGATGGTGTTGAAATGTGGTCATTATTTTACTCAGGACTTTGATATACCTGGAAGAACTATGTAGAGTAAATACATGACAATAACTCCATACTATCTCAGAACAAGTAACAAATTCAATGATTAGAGCAGTAAGTTTTTTTGTTGAATGGGTGCTTATTTTCTAACAAAGTGAGGAGATGTTCTTTTAGTGTCCTTCAACACAGAAACACAAAAATATTTAGCAATTAAAAAAAAACCAAACAAACAACCCATAACACTTCTAGAAAATATTTTCAAAGTCTTGCATCTGGCATTTAACAGCACTTTTCCTCTGCTGGCCATGCTGCTTTTGATGCAGCCCAGGATGCTGTTGGCTTTCTGGGCTGTGAGTGGACATTGCCGGGTCATGTTGAGCTTCTCATTAGCCACACCCCCAAGTCTTCCTCCTCAGGCTGCTCTCAGTCCATTCTCCTGCCAGCCTGCATTTGTGCTTGGGACTGCCCTGACTCAGGTGCAGTACCTTGAACTTTGTCTAATTGAATTTCATGGTCTTATAACGTATTGAAAAGTGGTTCAATAATAGACCAAAATAAGACCAGTGGTGATCTGCTCCTGGCTATAAATGCGAACACAGGTTTTTGTGGGTTTAATTTTAACCATGATATTTTTAATCTCTAATTTCTTGTTTCCATGTACTTGCAAATTTCACTTCAGTTAACAGGATATTTGCTCAGACATCCTGTTAATGCAAATTGTATGGCTTTTAAACCCCACATCTGCTGTTTGGAATTGTAATTAACTCACTGAAATTGTTTTAAAGACATATAAAAAATGAAGATATGATTTGAACAGAAAAAGACTGAAGTCTGCATAGAAGGCTGATATGTGGACAGTGTGTCAGCATTAAATGCCAGATGGGTTATTGAAGCTTTTGATCATAAAATTGTGATTGTTTCAGTGAATTTTATTGTAGTTAGTACACTAAGGCGCACTCAAGTCAATATGAATCATCAGAAAGATATAAAGTAAATAAGTACTCACTTAAGTAAAGTGATAACTCAGAAGTGACAGGTAATTGTATATATGAAAGTAACATCCTTGCTGTGAATTTGTCCCCTGGATGTATCTCCATTATCTCTCTCTCCAGGTTCTCACTAAAGTTACAATGGACATTAATTTTGCACACACTGTGCTCAGTAGTACTGCCATCTTCATCACTTATATCAGATAATTGACTTGATTTAGAGGATTTTTTTCTGTATTCTGCCTAAGAAACAGAAAGATATATTCTTTCTATATCCTTGCTGTCAAATTGATGCCAACATAGTATAGAGCTGTTTACAGCTGCTTTCTCACTTCTAGTTTCTGTTCTGGTTCTCTACAGATTGCTGTCTTTCCACACAAATTATAAAGGCTAATCACACATCTTACATGGACCTTGGTCACTCAGTAGCCTTATATATTTTTAGTAAAAACATACATAATTGCATTTTAAACTTGTGGAATATTACTTCAGTGTTACAGAGATGTATTTCCTTTAAAACTGTATCAGGAGCATACAGGCAGTCTTTTGAAATTTAAATGATTAATGTCATACACTAGCTAAATTTGCAGTTAAGATAGAATTGTCCTTAAAATGTGGGAATGTGAATTGAGGATTTCATTTGAGTTTTTGGGGAATCGGTGGTAAGTACAAAGGAAACATTAGGTATATATTAAAACATTGACTCGTGCAGTTTGTGTCTTTAGAGCCATTCTCTCACATGTGGGAGTGAAGTGGCAGGCTATGCCTGGCTTTCCAGTGTGACTGAAGGAAAATTTAATGCAGTTTTTGTGCAGAAGGCAGCATACAAGAGGTTCGGGGCCGGGTGCAGCTGGAGATTGCCAGTGGGCAGTGCCCCCTTCCATCAGTCACCCCACTTCCCTTTCTATCCCTGATGGGATTACATCTTTCTGTAGCAGTGATGGTAGAGACAGAAGAGCTGGACTGGAGGGCTGAGTCGAGCCAGCCTTTTTGACTTTGTGGTTCCCAAAACCTCTCCTGTGCTGTCCTAACACATGCCAGAAAGCTTCTAAACAATTTGTAAAACAGGACTGAGAAAAATGAGACAGGGTAATGGCTGCTTGTTGTGTAAATTTATCTTATTCTTAAGGATTCTTGCCCGTTGTTAGAAACTAACTAATAACATTTTATTTTACGTATGTCATTCTCATTGTTTAACCCATTAAATAATTAATGTTTGTAGAACTGAATCTAATCTGAAAGTCAAAACATTTTATGTTGTCATGAACAATTTTGTGGCAAGTAAGATAATTATTAAAGATGTACAGTATTTCACAGATATTGTGAAAGAAGGATCAGAAGAAATGATTTATTTTATTAAAATAGTTGTGTGATACTATGCTGTGAAAATTCACCAAAAATTAAGCTTTGTAGATTGGATTTCTTATGTAACATTCTTTGATAGCTACTTTAAAAAAAAGGAAAATAAAATACAAATTAATGTGGTATTTTGAGCTCCACAGTTGCTCATTATATGCTAATAGCATTTTAAAATTTTAAAGATGAAAACTGACATAAGATATAAGCTGTTAAGCACTTTAATTTTATCTGCATTTTTTGTGTCAAAAATAATTTTAATATTAAAGGACAACTGTAGACTCCTAATGACTTGAATACAGTTTGACTGTTTTCATGAAGTGCTCTGTGGGATGTCAGAATATTTAATTCAGGATGTTAAAAACATCCCAAAATGTCACAATAATTATATCACAGCAGGCAATTAAAACACTGGAAAATGCCAACTGACTAAGTGTGTTCTCTGTTATTTAGGAACCTAATGAGTGAGTGACACATAAGGCAGAAAATACAAATTATAGCCACAAAATCCAATATACATTATAATTGGGTTTAATATAAATGTGTATTAAAATAAAGCAACCTGTGTTAACAAAAACAAAGAAATATTTATTTAAAGCTTCTCTTTCAGTTACAAGCTCTATAACTCCCCAGGCATTAGAAACTGTTTTAGTTTCCCCTTCATTATTTAGTTAATTAGTTATATATTTGTGTTATGATACGGTAATATGGGCTTGTTCATGAAGCCCTTATTAACTACAGTGGCTTCATTCACTGCACTGCAGTGGTCTCTGCCAAATTCTCCGTGTGTCTTTAAATTAGTCTAAGGGCAGCTAGGGGAGATCTGTGTGCCTGTGGGGTGGAAAATACAACTCCCTTCACAGCTAGTCAGAGAAACTAAAATCTGTACGGACTTGGGGAAGTTACAGCACAAGTAAGGATGCTGATTCCCAGACAGAAAGGAATAGAGGCCTGGAGGTCTTCTAGCAGAGTTCCTGCATTTGAAGGCAATGGGTTAATTGAAGCGGCAATTCAATAAGAGAGATGCTTTTGATTTAATTTGTACAGGGATTTAATCCATAATTATTAAACTGACATGCTATGTTAGCAGACATTATGGAAATAAACTCACCCTATTCAACTTGCGGGAAAGAAGTACTGTAAGAAGAATAACTATTAAAAAAAAAAAAAATAAAAAGAAGGGATTTAATATAGATGACAATAGGCAACTATTCTCATTAGTTAACGACACTCAAATAACTATTATTTCTGCAGCTGAATTGCTTAAATAACAGAAAAATATATTAAGTACCAGGCAGAAAAATAAACTGTGAAAGATAACTGAGGAATCACTGCCATTACTCCTATGCAAGGCTACAGTGGGTAACAGTCTCTGCTCCATTTTTAGGGTTTCCCCAGTACTTGGGAGTCCAACAGCAATCAGCAAAGTTTTAGTTGTTTATTCTTGCCCCTTCCCTTGAGCAGACCAGAACATTTGTCAAACTGCAAGGTGAATTAGATCTGGCAATGATCTGGTTAAAAACTGAACCCCTAACTGTAATTTTCATGGACATGAGATCTATGTTTGATGCGCCATGTGTTTTCCTAAGTGCTAGGGACAGGAATGGGGAAAGGGGAAGACAGGCTCAACTCCCTCAGCAGTAGTGTGGATTTATACTGAATTAAACTAATGGGAGAATCATGACATAAAGCATTGTGTTATATTCACAATTGCAACAGTTCAGACAGAATGAATTATTGCTGCATTGACTTGAGCACTGGAAAGCCAGCGTTTAGCACTCTTTTAAAATTGCTACTATTTCAGTTCCTTCCAGTTTTTTGACATGAAATAATCCTTAGATGTCTGTAACAGAGCTGAGTGCACTGAATGTCTCAAAGGCATCTGGGAAAAAGAGGAGCAGTTACTTTGGTGGGGTTTTTTGGGGGTTTTTTTCTTTTGTTTTTTGTAGATCCCATTGCTTGTATTTAAAATTTAAGCAGTATTTGACACTTCCTTGGTTGTTTTTTACATGTCTAGAATTTTATCTCTGGTTGTGGATGGTCCTTTTGTAGGTGATCTCCCTTTCTGTATTTGGCATCATGAGCCATTACTGGTGGTCAATACATACATACTCAGCCCTTAAAATGCTTGCATTTTGTGTTATTTTGAGATGTATTGTCTTGCTTCTGGCTCTATACACATGTTATTCTTTGATCAGGTTGTTGAAGCTGATACCTAGCTTATTACACAGCCTTTAATTACTACTTATTGCTGGTAGACCTTCAAAAGGAAGAATTTTGGGTCAACTGTTTACCTGTGTTACTACTTCTGGGGAAAAGGAGCTGCAAAAGCCCTACTCTTCCGTGGAGTTTTGAGTCAGGCTGAAGGGAAGGCTTTGAAATCTTTCCTCATTTGGTTGCTGTTGAACAACTGTGCATATCATACTCACCTGAAGGGTGATTCCTATTCTCAGAAAAGTCCAACTTAGTGCCGTGAGAGAGACCCTGGTATCCTGGGGAATGTAAAGTCTGAGGAAATAAAAAATTTAAAATCTGAAGAATAAAAAATTATTTTCTTCCATGTCTTGACACACTTTCAGTCCACTTTGCAATGATGCCATCTGCTCCTTTCAAGCAGGTTTCTTTTTTTCTTCTTTGCTGCAGGATGAACCTTGCAGGGTACCTGTAAACAAGAGAGTTAGAGAAAACAATTTAACAAGTACAAGTTACCAAATTGTGATTTCCTTGAAGAGGAAAATCTAGACAAAGATTATATTCATTTCTATGAAGTTCTTTTCAGTCACAAAGGCATTAGAAAATATATTTATAGCTGACCTTTGAAGATTCATAATTCTTTTCAGTAGGGAACTATAGAATTTTGTACAAAATATTCCATTATATTATTATAAAAAGTATGTGTCATTTTAAAATATAAAATAAGTTCTAAAACACTTTTTACAAGACCATTGAAACCACATTACAGTATATGAAAAATTTCTGTTGCTTAAAAAATTCCTCTGACACTATTTTTAATCCATATAAGATAGAAGGTAAAATATTATAAATAAAGAAATAAATGTCTGCCATATATTTCTAAGCTTGAACTATGTACTTTTACATGACAAATTTCTTCCTGTTTTCCTGGGGGAAGTAATTTTTTTTTCTATTTCTTACAAAAGTGTGGCTTTCAAAAGAAAAAAGGATGGAAACAGAAAACTACAAAATAATTGTTGTTTCTGAATAACAGCAAAACCAAAATCCTCTTTGGTTTAAAAAACACTATGAAAGACTTCTTTTTCAAAAGTGAACCTTCTTTCTTTTGATTGTGTTTCATATTCTTCCCTAGTTGAACCTGTTTTTCTAAAAGCACCATGTTGCAGGCTGCTACTCTGCAAATACATGTGAACAACTGTGCTGGCAGTAACTAACTCCCTTTTAGTATGAGCTGGTTTCTCAACAGAAATAAAATTAAAGTCATTACCCTATGTAATATTTTTGCAATATCCCACATACATTTACCTCACAGTTCAGGTTTTAAAAAAAGTTTATAAAGCAAAACTCCACAAATAATACATTAGATTTACTAGATGTCTTGGGAAGTTTTACTGTCTTAATGATTGGTACATTACTTTCTTTTTAGGTATATTAATCTTCTGTGGTATAAAGAAATATTTTTTTAGAGCATTGAAACATTTATAGTAAAGTGTTCTTATTTTAATGTCACCAGAAGTATTTCCAGATATTTTAACTATATTTTCTGACAAAACATCTATTACAGAGAAAATCTATAGCAGTGTTATGCACAAAGAATGACTCCAGGTCTTGAAAGAAATACACTTTATTAGCAGCCCTGAAACTGAAAGTTGCAGTGAAATCACCTGCCCCTTTGCTGTTCTCTGAGTGGCCAGAACGCTGCAGAATGCAGCATCTGTATTTTAAAGTTATTGTGTAAATACAAAAATTGTATGTCTGGTTCTGTCCTTTTCTGAAGAATTACTATTTTCAAATTTGTGATTGTGAACTTGTGAAACCTAGCATATTTCATCTAGATGAAGGTGTAGCAGACCATAACAATAAGTTAACCATGGAGCTGCACAACCTCTGTATTTCTGTCTTTTTGTCATCTGAAATTGGCTGAAAATTCATCATCATCATCATCATAGTACTTTCCAAATGAAAAAAAAATCTTTCATTGAAATTAGTAATTTTTTCTTCTACAGATTTATTTAGGTTTTTGAGGTTATTGTATTTGCTTTTTTATTTCTGGTTTTGTTTTGCTATGGGATTTTAAAAGGAATATAACAAATGAGAGAATGGCATTTCGGAAACCTTTTTCATTTCCAGTTTAAATGGCTTTCTGAAAGGGAGATTTGAAGGCAAGAAAAAACAAGTAAAAATTAAATTGTGAAATTATAAAAACGAAAACACAGATGCAGTTATTTTGTGGTGGTGGTGAGCACACAGCTCTACTAGAAAACAGCATAAGAAGGTAAAGCTTGGGACTGTTGGTTGAACTTGCCCTGTATGTTTCTGTGGTTATAACTGAAAACCACAAAATCCAGTTAGCTCTTTAAGGCTGAAAAAAAATTTAACACATCCTTTAAAACAGGATTACAACAGTGTGTACACAACATGGGAGAGGGACGACATCTGCACGCTCTATGAGAGACTGAACACTCCTGCCACTTTTCTATCTCTTTCAGTCCAGATAAAGTTTTCAATGATGAATAAACTGTTCATCTCAAAAAGGCAATTAATCCTATAGGCAATGTGTTTGCTAGAAGCAAGCTTGAGAAGGCAGGATAGTTGTCTTTAGGAACTGCAGACATTTATCAATGCAGCTGGTGGCCTGTTTTACAGTTGGGCCAAGGTCAGAAGATACAGATCCTCAGAATCAAGGCCTTGATACCAGTGTCAGGTATCTCTCTTTGAACCTTTCTAAAATCTGAAGTTTACCTACTCAATCTTTCATGCATCCTTTATCACCGGTTTATTTACATTTAATTAGAAGTGTGCAAATAATGACCACTTCATTTTGGGAGCTATACTGAAAAATTTGAGGGGGGAAAAAGTCACAGGGACAATAGTAGTGGAAACAAGCTTTCAACCTCTCAGTGTATAAATTCTCTCTTTCTCTCATCTCATGGAACATGCTGATGTGCTATTACTCCATTTGTCTCCCTCTCTTTTTCTTCTAACTCCTAAATCACTTCGGTGTTTGTCTGGGCATGTAGCAGCTCATGCAGAGGCTGGCCAAGTCTATGTGTATGCTGCCTGTAGAATAGGAAACTGCTGGAATTACACTGTCTTGCTTTCAATAGGGACATGCAATTTAGTCTGCCTTCTTCAAATAACTCTCAATTAGCAGACACATTTGTAGATATTCATATCTTTAAATTTATATTTTAATGTAGTCATGGGGTGAAAAGCTATCAGAAGACCTAGAGTACAGGTGTCAATTGACAGTACAGTTACCTAAACCTAATTTACTTAGAAAATCAGAGTAGAATTGATGTGGGAGGACTCAGGATAGAAATTGGGACATATGAAAAGTTTCTTATGGGAAAATGAGCAAAAAATTCAATTAGCTTCAAAAGCATTCTCTTATGTTGTTCAGGTCAAGTTAAGTAGTTGAAAAAAATGTATGACTTCTGGGTTTCTAAGATGGTTTCACTTCCTATATTTTTTTCTGATTCAAAACAAATACATAGTTCTTGAACGAAAAGTAACAGTAATTCCTTTAGCAAATGTCTAAGGTACTCGATTTCCCTCTAATTTCTCATGTTTCCNTTGGGGGGGTTTTTTTTTTTTTGCTTTTTTTTTCCTTTTTCTTTTTTTTTTTTTTTTTTTTTTTTTTTTCTTTTTTTTTTCCCCCCCCAACAGATCTACTATTTATTCAATTTCCTTGTTGAACTTCTTCTAGCATTTAGGTTTGAAATATAAATGATATAATCATTTCAGGCATGACATTATCCTGGCATAGAGAATTTACATGAACACTTTTTGATGATTTAGGAGACATACTATATTTGTGATATAATGTCCTTTGACTTCTTCCTAATAAGAATAATTGTCTGCTTATTTTGGGAGTAGGTCTCTGAAATCTTCCAGTCTCTTGCTTCTAATGATTTGTCTTGATCTGTCCTCTTAACCCAACCTGCCTCTTCTGTTCTTCCACTGCTCATCTGTCTGTTGGCAGAGGCAGAGAGATATGAAAGGCAAGAAGATCGAATTAGCCATGACCATGGAAAGTAGGTCAGAAAGCAGTGATAGATTTCTAGTGTTTTTTGGTCTGAAAGTTATCCAACTGTAAAAACATTTAATAATAGTAATATTAGTTTTTGGACTAATTCATTTTTTGAGTCAGTCAAAAATCAACCCCCTAGTTTAATTACTGATTCTTTCACATTTTAATTTGTTTCCTTTGATTTGGAGAAATCATCAAAGCTGTACATAAATAGGGAAAAATACATATAGCTGGGATTTCCCCTCCTGTGCACCGATGACGTTATTCCCAATGATTGTTGTGGGTTTGTTACCTGTTAAACCAAATCCCTTCCTGTTTTTTCTTCTTAAGTGATTTTAAATATAAAAGAGTAATATTTCTTTTTCTATTCCTGAACTCGTATTACAATAGATGATTGTACAAAATTGAAAAGCACTCATTTAATGTGGAAAGGTGAAGATATTAATCTAGCCTTGAGTAGTTTCAATAACCCTTTTCTTTCTTAATGTGTTCTCTTTTTGCACTGAAAGACTTTAGCCAGTTTCAATAGCCCCGTGCTTATGCATGATCTTTCAGTAGGGAATTAGCAGGGTTGCTTAGGAAAACAGCACAAATAAATAACTCTCACAGTTGGAAGATGAGTAGCACACAGGGAATAATCATTAGGAAAAAAAAATCTAGCATCAAGTTAATAACTGCTAGAAGCAAAGACACTTTAAGCCATAACTTCGGTTATTCGAAAGAAACTGTGTCCCAAATTTTCCAGCAAATCTATTTAGGACTGGACAACTAAAACTTTAGTCAAGTACTGAAATAAATTCCATGATTTTCAGTGTTAGAAGAAGTAGATCAGGTTTTCTGTAGTGATTTACCAGTTCAGGCTTGATTTGTTTCTGCTGTCACAAGCGATATTTCCTTGGCACTGCAAGCTGTAAAATGGGTAAATTGCTGTCATTAAGTAATTGTACTCCCTTGGTGACCAAGGCAGCCGGTTTCTAACCCGCTCCAGTCCTGTGCCTACTTCCAGCTCTGTGTGACCTGCCTTGCCAGGTTCAGTGATGGGAGATTTGTCTGCTAGAATTTGAAAAAAAATCACTTGCTTTTCTCAGGATAAATAAACAGTCACTGATCTGCCCTGCATTCAAAAGGAGAGTGCGCACACATGGCAATTTCTGCCTCTTTCAAGTTCCCTTTGGAGACAGGGGGTGCTTGTGAGATATTTTAGTGACAGAGCAGCAAAGAAGTGGAAAGGATCCTGGGTTGTTCCTGGCAGGTTTGTGCTCTGTTCCTGAGCCTGTGTCCTCATTACCCAGAGAAGTGAGGCACAAGGGGTCTCTGTTGGGCACTTGCTTTGTCTGTCAGGTTGTTAGGAGAGTTTTGAGTGCTGTCTTTTACAGTAATTGAAAAGTTCCATTATGTATTTATTTCTTTATTAATTTTTTAATTTTTGAAAGCGATTAAATTATTTTCCTTTGAAGCAGTTTATGTTTGAAGAGTATTTTTTAGAGTGTGGTTAGAAAAGATGGGCATGCACTTTGGGTTGGGGCAGTCACTGCAAATGCTCTAAAGCACACCAAATCTTTCCCAAATGCTGCAAAAACAATTTAAATCAAAATGCAAAAATAGCAATGTAGGAGTGACTGCAGTCTTTAATCCACCTGTTTTTGTGGAATGTACAGAAATATTCCATACATTTACAATCTTGCACGAAGTTTGAGAGCAAGCAATGGTCTCTGTTGCAGGGAGGGTTTTGTTGGGCTGGCCCTGTGTGCCTGAGTGCCCTTTGCTTGTAGCACTCGCTCTGCAGCCATTATTAATATTTACAGAAGGTGGCACCTACAACTTTCAGACTTTATAGGAGGCAAAGTCTTTGTCTCAAATTTATGAGCAACCTCAGAGGAATTCACCAGTACCACACATCATCTAATAGTGCAACTAAGAAATACTGTTTCAGCTTTTCCCAGCTTGGTTAATTTGTAGAACTAGGTAGCACTTTTGTCTTTTCAGTTCCTGAAACAATAGTATTTTATCAATGTCATAAACACAGTGGATCAAACCCACAGCCAGACTTTGCCAATACCCAGTGACAAGTAGCATAGACTGAAGAACACTGTTCCAAAAAATCCAACAGGCAGCAGATGCAGAATTTTATTTTTTTTCCCCACGCATGAAATACCATTGTATTTTTATGCACAGGAAGTGGTTTGACCCAAAAGTTTAGGTCTTTACCTCAATCTTTCAGTTAAATGCCTTGGAGTATCTTTAATTGATATACATCAGAAACACTATCCCTCAATATATAATCCTTTTTTTAAAATTTTGTTAAGCTGTACCTGCTATTGTAATAAGCTCCATGGAAATGTCTGACACTATCCCATCAGTTTTGGTTTTGTCATTTTTCTGATCAAGAAACTCCCTTTTAATTTTGTGTCTTTTATTTCCTCTTGGGACGGGGGTGGTGGGAAGAGAAAGAAAAAACCACGTAGCCTGTAAATCTGAAGTGCTCTGGGAAAGAGAGAAACCATGGTTCATTATTACAGCGGAAGAGAGTATGTGACAGTTAGAAATCTGCTTGCCTGCTGTAACCCAAGAAATCCCTACAAATTCTGCAGCACAGTTTGGCTGTTTATGTTCTGCCTTACTAGAGCATCCTGTGCTCTCTGTTGCGAAATGCAAGGCTTCAAAATAGATTAAAAAGATTATCTCTAAAAATGCTTGTTTTGATTATATGACTGATGGCTCTCTAGCTGGGAGGTTTATTGCAAATGCTTTAAAATTTTTGTGAGAGACTGGAACCCTAGTAGTCTGAAATAATAATCTGCAAGTTACCAGTTATGCTCTTTTACAATACAGTATGTTTAGAGCAGCATGACTTTGCAGTGAATCTTCCCAGACCTGATCTAAAATATTTTAAACCTGTTTTTTTTTTTTGATACCTAAAAAAAGGGTAGGATAAAGAAGGAATTTGCATATATTTATATATGTATATGAAGCTGTCAAAAGCCTCACACAGATACAGAGTAGTGAATAAACTAGAGGAATGAGAAACCAGCTCCAAATCTGAAAATGTAATAAAGTATGTTTTTCCAACAGTTATCATAAAAATTTGGGCCTGTGTATGTGGATGGGAAAGGGTGAGAAAGGAAAGGAATAAAGATTTTATTGTCACTTCTAGGAATGAGTTGCGTAACTTCTTTGAGAGGAACACACTCTTCCCAGAACTGTGGTTATAAAACCTTGTATTATTACTTGTCCTGTACCTGTTTGATGGTCTTTTCATGCCACTGTCTTCAATGGCATAAAATAGAAAAGGGCGGATGTAAAACAGGATGATGTAACTGTCCTGCATGTTACGCAAGTTAATGGTTATATACTAGTTATACAAGCTCTAGATTAACAGTTTTATATAGTTCATTGCTGGACCCTGATTTGGCTTTCAAGAAAAGTCAATCTCAATCATCCTACAATGTGTCCCTTCAGAAGAGCAACTGACATCTTGTCAGCTTAGTTGAGGAGCTAAGAAAACTCAAACCAACTTTTGCCAACACTTTTCAAAGGGATTTGAATGGACAAGGAAGTCTCCATATGCCTTGTCCTACAGAGCTAGTCTTTCGAAAGTGAGTTTGGGGCTTCCCAAAAACCAGAAATACTTGGTTGATTTCAATTTGGGCTCCTGAAGATAAAGTACAATCAACTAGCTTTTGAACTTGATTTTATTTTTCTGAATTTTCTTTTAGTTTTATAAGTTTCTAGGATTTGTCTTGTTTGCTCTACCTACTGCCTTTTAGGCAGGATGAAAAATGTGTGTGTTCTACAAGGTGTCAAAGCTGTTATTTTGGACTAGTGGATTCCACATCACTGAGGAAAAGGATTAATCAGAATGCCAAATATCTATCAATATTTTGACTTTGGATTGCCATATATTTAAAGTGTTGGTTGTTAGTTTATAGAAAATATAGGTTATAAGGTATCAGATGTTTATACTGGATTTCCAAATACTCTTCCTTGCTCTGAACACAGTTTTGGAGAAAACGTTGTGCTTCAGAAGGGTGTGAGGACATTTAACATAAGCATGAACTTAGAATGACAGTAAAAGTTTTTCTAGTTCAGTGTTTAAAGGGTAACAAAAGTTCTCTGAGAGTAGTTTAATTGACTATTCAAGGTGTTGTAAAGTCTTACTGGAAGCCAGAAAGTGAGGTGTTTATTTTGGAATGTAGTAGTGACAACTTTTCTTCTATCCTCTTTTTCTATGAACAAAAGAACAGACAAAAATTTTCCTGGCCAAACCTTTTTAGAAATAAAGTAAAGAATTGGTACTGAGATAGGTTTGCAAGGTTATGCAAGCGGTGTCTGAAAAGATGCAAATCAGCAACATCTGGGCAGAGTAAAAGTTTCAGTGAAAATGCTCCACACAGGGAACATCTAAGCTGAATCAAGATGATCCAAGTTACTGAGACTCAACTCCTTCATGAGTTTGTAAAACTTCTGGTGTCAGGGTATGAAAGGGATGATTCTTTCCTGCAGTGAACAGTGAGATGAGGTGCCCTCAAATATTGTGTTAGTGCCCTGTTTGGGTTCAACATATTGGATTCAGAGATGCTCTCTTCTGTTGCTGCCACTCTCTGGGACTCATTGGAGGGTTGTTCTGCTGAATTTATCACACATTGTGTTCAGTTTCCATTGACCATGGTAAAAGTTACCTTTTCATGTGCAGAGTAGTCTGTGCTTATGTGTTTATTTTTGTGCCTGGCCTAAAGTCTTTGCCTGCACACAGGTTATGAGCAAAAGTCTTATCCCAAAAGTTAAAAGGCATGTTTCCCTTAACCTGCTTCCAGAACACCCCATTTGCTTCTAAAAGTAGGTGATAAGGAAACAATAATTCTAATTCTATTTGAGAAAATGTAATCTGTGAGGACCAAATATAGGCAGGCTAGGAATTGAAGCAATGCCTTATGTATTTTCATAGTGTGCTGATTAACATGAAGTAACATTTTCAGTGAGTAGTTGCCCATACTTTATTCTTCTTAAGAACCTTTACAGGTATATAGATTAAGTATACTATTATATCCACAGGCACGCANCAAGTGCCATCTAATGTCTAAATATATATTAAGAAATGACAAATGGAAATTAAATGTCTACATAAAGCAGTACACCACTTTTGAACATAAAAATGAGTGCCATTAGCAGCTGGAATTTGCAAATCATCTTTTAAATCTAGAACCACTTTTGCTGAGCTCAGAAACTGGCAATATATCATGGTGTAGCACAAAATCAGGCTACATTTAGACCTGTCTGACAGGTGTAAACCCACATTTTTACATAAAAGAGAAGGGGCTTTTTCTTGATACCATAACCTGATTTTTTTGTTGTTTTTTCTTAAGTGAAATGCTTGCAAATTTTCCTTTTGACTCGTAAATATTCTTTCACAAGCAGAGAAAGCCTGGGGTGGTTGAAGAGCTCAAGTTTTGCCTACAGATTTTAACTATGTTGTTACTAAAGGTGGTTCAAAAGTTCTACATTACCAAAAGCATTAAATGACCCTGGTAAGTCTAATAGAAGTAAGAAACCAAATTTTAAAAATTGTAACTTTTAAAAAAATGGTGGTAGCATCGTTTAAATGTATAACTCAGTAGGTGAATACTGTGGAAAATCCATTTAATAAAAAAGGAGTAGGTATGGAATAATTTTTCTTCTTTACTTGGGACAAAATCCTGTCTTGTAGCTAATTTGAATTGAATGTGCTGGTTCCTCTAGGCACCAGACTTGGTGGGCTTAGTCTGAATAGTAAGGAATTCCTTATTTTAGGGCTGAATCAAGATGCTATTAAGAATTCAGATCAATGTTTTATCTAGCAAGGGACAGAAAAAAGGTGTTCAGGTATATGACATTGGCACTAGCATAGGTAGGTCTGTAGATAACTGGTCTACATTTTGGTTTCTAAACCCACAAGGTTGGCCAAGTCATGCATTCAAGAATATGCTGCAGCTATGACACCCTGAAATCCTTATTTAGATTACATGAAAGCTACAAGTCTCATTTCATGGCATCAGTTTGAGAGCTAAGGGTTTAATCCTTTTGTACTGAAAGTTTGCAACTTGTGGCAAAACTGGCTGTGAGATTGTCAGCAATTTAGCTCCTGTGCAAGCAGTGTGTTGTGATTTGTATGTTAGGGGTGCAGTCTTGAATCTGACAGGGTTTTTTCTTATGTTTTTCAGATAGTCCTGAATAGCATTTTTCATCTGAGAGGGAAAACTCTGCTAGTCTGAGAAGTAGTACCTCTTAATTTCTTTGGGAACTAGTGGCCATTTGCAATGTGCAGGTTTGGGCACTCTATTCATTGTGAAAACAGTGATAAATAAAGGGTCCACCCCCCAAAACATGCACTGTAAAACGTTAAGGTTTTTCTTATTGAAATTCCATGTGTTTGCTGGAGGGTGGACCTGACCTACAAGGTGCTACAGGGCTCATGGGCTCTTCCAGAGGGCACTTCTCACTGTCCCAGTGTCTGCCTTGAATTCTAAATTTTATAGGAACCAGATTTGCTCGACCTTGCCTGGCCACAAAGACTGACTGAAGCAGCTCCTGGTTCACCTCCTGGGTCTCTCAGTTAAGGCTGTGCAGGCACTGAAGAGCGCTGAGTGCTCTGCTGCTTAATCATCACCAGCATCAGAGAGTCTGTTGTCCAGGAACTTGAATCAAGCTTGAATCTTTCCTTCATAGACATCTAATCAGTTCCTTAAACAAAACCCTACAAGCTATCATTTTCATCATGTGCCTTTAAAAATTATTAATTAATTTATTAACATGCAAAACATGTATACAAAATGTAGTCATTAGTAGCACCACATGTTCAGTACAAGCTATATATGTTTGAAAGCTATTTCTGGCATTTTCTAGGCTGCATCCGCACAGTGCCACAAACAGACTTTCACTTGTCCTTCAACAGACTATGGACATCTTTCCTGCCAGTCCTTCAGTTGCATAGCCATGATAATTAGACTTTGAATTTTTCATATCTTCATATCATTGTGTTTATCACCTTTGCCCTGTGTCACTTGAGTATTGATCTGGTCAACATGATTCTTTTTCTGTGTTGGATGTAGGCTGGTGGAGATAGGCACCTTTTGTTATATGTGTGTACAGCACTTAGCACAGTCTTCATGCTGGACTCCCAAAGTGTTTCAAAGCATCTGAAACTGGCAGCAGAATTTAACACTCCCACTTTGTATCCAGTTGGCATTATCAATCTGTTTCAATATGTGCCTGAGTGCTGTTTAAAGATCTGTAGTAATCAACAAATTTCTATCATTAGAGAGCTGAGACTGTGGCATTTAGTTTCAAAATAGTAGCATGAGCACACAACTTAAACAGGAATCATTTAGAAATAAGAACACGGTCTCTGATTTCTTTTCTAGAATATACTCACTATTAAGATTTGCATTAAAAAAAAATTGTAAGCTATGGTTTCTTTAAATTATAACACCTGGTAGTGTCATGCATTCACTGTGTTCAATTAAAAGTTTAGAATGACCAAATATCACCAGAAATAAGCACTATAAATAAATAAAACGTGTGGTTTTGCACAAAAAATTACTCACTCCTGCACTGCAAGTCACACAACACCTCCTTTTTCTGAATTTGGCATTTTTTCTGTTTCTACATCACAGTGAAAATCAAGGTCCTTATGACAACTAATTATTATTGTATGTACTATGATTAAATTATAGACAGCTTCCATTTTCTGCTTGACTGTCACTGCACATGGGAATAGAGATGTATTTAATAATTCAAGCATCAATTTTTGAAAATTGTGTGCCCCGATTCTGGTTTTTTTTTTTTTTTTTTTTTTCCCCTGTTATTGCAAAAAGAGCTCAGGTCACAAAATGATCTGTAGTTAAAAAAGAAAAAAATGTCAACGGAGAAAGAAGTCAAAGACAATGCACATGGCTGAATAAAGATGTCTAATAAGGTATCTGGAGTAAGGGTAATTTATGATATACATACAGGAAGAAAAAGAAAAACGGAGAGGAAAACAGGAAAAAAAAATGCTATAGCAATGAATTACAGCATTTAAAAACAATCCTGATTGCTAAAATATCTTATAAACCTGATGGTGTTCAAGACATGGGAATAAGCTCTACAGTGATTTTTAAATGCAGTACTTTTAAGAAAAATACATTTACTGGTCTAACCACAGTAGGATAGAAAGAAGAGAGTCTTCAGGTGCATATTTTTTCTATAAGACTATCACATCTTTCTCTATTTCAAAGCATTATTTCCCAGGAGTTGAATCTTTTCCATCAATTTGTCAAAATATTCCAGAAAGCAAACAATCTGACTTTTTGAAGAGCTATGTATGTGTCACAAAATAAGTGCTGCTACAAACATTCAATCTAAAATTGGATCTAATTTGGATCACCTTATATCACAATAATATAAAAAATATACAAAACTTTTTATAAATCATAGAATCATGGACTATCCTGAGTTGGAAGGGTCCCATGAGGATCATCAAAGTCCAACTCATCCGTGCACAGGACAGCTCCAAGTACCACGCTATGTGCAGTGTCCAAATGCTTCTTGAACCCTTGTCAGGATTGGTGCTGTGATAATTTCCCTGGGGAGCCTGTTCCAGCCACTCTCTAGGTGAAGATTTTCCCAACATCTAAATTAAACCTCCCTTGACTCAGCTCCATGCCATTCCCTTTGGTCATGTTTCCAGAGCAAAGAGATCAGCCTCTGCCCCTCCTCTTCCCCTCATCAGGAAGTTGCAGATTGTAGTGAGGTCTCCCCTCAGTCTCCTCCCATCTTGGAACCAACAGAGAGAATTTGGCTTTTACCTCCGAAGGTAAAACAAGAGGCTTTCCTTATGACAGACTGTGTTCCTTCGTATGTAAATGTAGTCATGTTTCTGAGCCAAGCACTGTGTTGGGTTTGCTTGACAAAGTGCCTCTGTGAGGAGGACACAACCCATCCCGTCTGTCTCCAACAAGCCTATAGCAGACCACAGTTCAGTCCCTTAGCCATGAATAGGGAGACTCTAGATAAACACATTTAAGAAAGATGGGATGGTTGTTCAAATTTTTTTGAGTCTTTGTTTCTCTAACCAAGTCTATTTCAATTGGCATGATATTAAAATAAAAATAATATTTCCCAAGTCAAGTTCTTTTTGCCCATGTTGTGTTAAGCAATGTCCCTGTCTTTTGGCTGGACCAGAAATACCTCTGTCTTATTTTCACCCTCTGGACTGTTGAAAAGAGGAGTGACAGAGCTGCTGGTGGGAGTTTGGTCTATGGCCAAGGGTTATCCACTGCAAAAACATTTATTTTCCTGAAGATAAGTGCACTGTAACTCAATTTTCCAGAAACTAGAATATGAGGGTACATATAATTACTAATTTTCTGGTTTTCTATATTTTTGCGTTTTAGTAAGAGAAATCCATCATAAGGCACTTTGTTACTGTATTTTGTTTTCTTCTAGAGTGGGAGCTCAGAAAGAGCTGAGCAAACATGTCTTCACATTGAGTCATCCAGCTCTTAAAAATGTTTTCATTCTAGTCCTGTTTTTTATTTTTTTCTATCTGCTGCATTGCAGAGTTCAGTTCCTATGTGTGAAAAGAATATTTGATCTACCTTTTTTATTTATTATCTATTATTATTTTATTAGCATTCTGTTTTGCAAAGAATCATACTAGGAACAACAGAAAAAAAAAAAAACCAAAACCCAAAACCTAAAAAGATAAAACTGTGTTCTGAGGATTGCAAACATCTGCAAGATGGCACAGCAATTTCCTGAAGAGCAATTAGCCAATATGAACGACTCAGTATGGTCAGTGCAAGAAGATACCTTCCTTGCTTCTTAATTGCTGAAAGTCTTTAAAAGGCTTTCCCTTTCCACCTTTTTCATTATTATAACCATTACTAAATGTGATTACTTGAAATAAATACGTGGCTGCTCAGCAGGAGTTTTGAATAGGAGCGTAGCCGGATCCAGTGCCCGGTGCAGGCTCTGTCCCCTGCCTGCCGCAGGCTATGGAGAGGCACGTCCGTCGTGCATCGCTCTCTAAAACCCCCTTGGCTGCTTTCCCAGAGTGCCCTCCATTCACTTCTGAGTTCTGAATGGTTTTCAATTAATGTAACAAGACTAATTAACTGTATAAGAGTAGGGGTTTTCATAGCGTTACTGACAATGCATCTATTTAATAGTATCTTAGAAATTCAGTGCTTCTCATTCTAAAGGAAAAGAACACAAAGCCAGTGGTTTACTGGGGGTCAAAATAAGGAACATGAATTTCTTTCTTTGCCTCTGAACCTGAACAAAGTAGAAAGTTACTAGAAAAAAAGGAGTCTAATCAGAATGAGACACCTTTTTAACTGGGTCTCCAACAATCTTACTGGACAGTCTCTGCTGAAAGTGGTGTCATACAGCCTTGTTTTTTTAATTCCATGGCTGAAGATTATCCCTGTACTTGTACCAATCACTCAAGAATAACTATTAAAAGTAGCCATCATGTATAGAAACCCACTATACCCTAACCTCTTTTTCCTTGCAGTGTATTATCTTTGTGATCAAGTATCAATACCATGCAGTGTTAATGAAAATTTTCCTGTATCATTTTACTTAAACTCTGTTTTAGGGAGCACCCTATATGTTCAGAGATCATTTGAACCTCTATCACTCAAGCCTTATGTTGAAGTTGTCACCCAGTGTGCCAGTTAATGTCTCTCTTTATTGGGGTGGGTGGACACATCACTTGAGGCAAGAAAGTGAAGTATGATCTGGATTATATGAGCTATTAAACACTATCAGATGGAGACAATATGATATCAATATATGACATTGCAATGTGTATGTGATCCAATTCAGGACTTCTTACTATTGTATTTATACATACTGCTGGGTTAGAAGAGACTTATTTTTATTATGACAGCTGGTTGCTAATAAGTGAACCGATCTTCAGTGATTTTTTTTTTGGGTCTATTGTAAGAATGTTCATTATTTTTTTCATATGAAACTTAAATGGAGTAGTAAAAGAAGGAATGAGAAGATGAAAGAAGACAGTAACACTTGTTTCTTCTTATTGAATATTAAACATCAACATCTCAAAGGCACTTTGCTTTGAGAAAAGGAAGAAAATTTATTATTATGGAATAATATGTATATTTCTAAAACTATTAGTCTTAACTTGCACTATTATGTTATACAACTATTTTTATGGTGAAAAAATTCTACTTAATACATGAGTATTTTCAGTCTGCAAACAAAGAATGATACCCAAATTATAAGTATCCCCTACAGTCCAGATGTTTTTAAATGTGAGAAGGGAAATTCTACCAGGAATCTAGACACATATAAATTACAGTTCTCTCTGTAGGTTTTTTGTTTTGGGTTTTAGGTTTTGGTTTTGGTTTTTTTTTTTCAGTTGAGCTGAATCTTAAATTTTGTGGTCAGCAGCTAAGAAGTAAAGTGTGGCAATGGAGTTTTCAATTGTTTCTTTGTTATTATGCAGGCTCCTCTTGACAGTTTTCTACTTTTCGGAAACAGCATTAGAAGTCACTAGGGAGTCACTTCAGCCTCTTAGAGGAGAGAGATATCTTTGACTCTAATACAAAGCCAGGGCTCTTCAGGATCTGATCTGAAGTTTATGAAATTAAATAGAAAGATTCCCTCTGATTTTACTGAGGTTTGAGTCAGACCTTTAAGTGGTGCTCTGTAATCCCATGTGTTTTTAGTGGTTTTTATCTGAAGGAAAAGGCCCTGACTGTTTCTTGATGGGAATCATAGGTACAAAACAAGCAGAAAACATTACTGTTCTGGTTCTCCTCTTTGTGCTGAAGTAAATATTCTGCAAGATCCTAGGCAATGAAATGGTGAACAAAGGTAGGATCAGAGATTGTTTAAGGACAATAAACTGGCCAATATCTACCAAAGGGCAGAACTCCTACTGATAATCAATAATGAATCAAAGCAAATCAATAAATCACCTCTGAAGTATAGCAAATAGCTCATTAGGAGCCACCTACTGAAACTGGTTATCTGATTAAAGATATATATGTAATGTATTGTATAGAGAACAAGGCTGTTAGTGATGCTTCTTTCACACACAATATATAAATACTTCTATTTTCTTTCATAGAAAAAACCAGAATCATTCATTGCTGACCTATGTAATTATTTTTCATTATTGTTTTAGAAAATCAGTTAGACAAATATCAACAAATGTATTTTGCAATCTGTTACTATAAGTTAAAAAACATTGGCACAAGAGGCAAAAATTAGAGAAGTTGTAACAGCAGCTTTTCCAATACTGCCTTCAAATACACAGCAAGCCATCAGCAGCACAAGCAAGTGACTGTTTTGGGACAAGAATGGAAAATACGAACAAAAAAAGGTAGATATTTATGCTCTTGTCTTTACAAAATCATTCAATTTTTCATATCACTCCTGTCTATGTACTTGTTTTCTATCTTTCTCCCATCTGTATGTGGCAAAACCTGTACCATTTTTTTAATATAAAAATGAAATCCTTTCAACTCTAGCTTAACATTTTACTAAATTTCCAAAAATCCCTATGATATAAAATCCTATAATTACCAAACTTGTTTTTAGGACATTTGATCTTTTTAATACCAATGCTATAGTAGATAATTTCCTTCCTTCCTTCCTTCCTTCCTTCCTTCCTTCCT
>VWZN01010076.1:90582-101470 GCA_013396955.1 Regulus satrapa | reverse complement strand
CTCCCTCTTTTTATACCCTCAAAGTCACTTACATGTTAAGTTCTCAAATACTATATAAATATTTAGAAAAGTATTCAATCTGTGAAACAGCATGTGCTTCCTTACATGAACCACAGACTTTTTCTAGATTTCACATTAATATATATTTAGGCAGTTTCCCAGTCATTACACGCTTCAGAGAATCTTAGAGTCACAGAAGAGCAGAAATTGGAAAGGACTTCTGGAGATCTAATTCAACTCCCTTCCTCAGAGCAGGTTTCCCCACTCTGAGGCCACTTGATTTTTTAATATCTCCAAGGATAGAAACCCTGCAGTCTCTCTGGGCAGCCTGTTCCACTATTCAACCACCCTCACAGTAAAAATATGTTTTCTTATGTTCGTTATTCATTATTTATCCTGCTTAGCTAAGGCCTGCCTTACTTCAGTGTCTGCACAGCTTTCAAACACAGACAGGCTCTGCAACAGCAATAGAAAAAAATCTACTGAGATGTTTCAGGACAGATGTACAATAATAAAGATCACTGAAAGCTACTAGTAAAAAGTAGTCTTCTTTAAACATAAATTAATTTCTATATTTAAATAGAAATTTCAACTCTCAAGTATTTAGGTATCATATAAAATATTTCAGACTAAGAAAAAAAGCAAGATCAAACCATTAGCTCATATACCACATTATTTTTTAATTTAGTGTCTATTACATAAGGGTGAAGAAATGCTGTACAAAACTTTACTGGTTATATTCGTATTACAGCATTTCCATTATACTTACAGAAAGATACACATAAGTCTTACTGGCCTTGTTTTTGTTTGCTAACATTATGCCTCAAATGAGTAACTGCTTTCTTTGTAACGTCCATGCAACAAAACTCTAGAAAGGAAGCATCCTTGCAAGTGAAAGTTCATAATTCCAAATCCCTATCCCAAGAACAGTAACTGCATTTGTTCTGTTCAAATTCCAGGTTTACCTGAAGATCCCTCTGACTTGATAACAAACTCTTCTTTTCATCATATCATAATTTAAATCATACTCATTCATAGTTATTTTGCTTGATTTCCAGTGAGACTTTACTTGGTTTAAGTTTTGTTTTCTTTTTTTTTGGTTGAGGAGAGAATTTGGATTTTTTTTTTCTCTCCAAATTTGAGAGGTTTGTACTCCATTTTAGACCCCCTCACACTCTTGCCTACTGACACAAACACATGAATGCTCTCAAAAGGGTTACTAAGGAAACCAGAAACTATGGTAACGTAGACTAGAAGCACTCTTATTTGTCCAAGGAGATGGAAAGGAAAATTCAGGCAATGCACGCTGCAGTCACACTGAAGG
The DNA here is from genome assembly GCA_013396955.1 of Regulus satrapa. Taxonomy (NCBI): domain Eukaryota; kingdom Metazoa; phylum Chordata; class Aves; order Passeriformes; family Regulidae; genus Regulus; species Regulus satrapa. Next base: position 100,146 of record VWZN01010076.1, on the reverse strand, counting down.
TCCTGATCTTTCCTTTCCTCTTCAGCTGCTTCAGACCTTCTGTTTCTCATATTTCTCTTCCAGCAAGACTATCAAAACAGAATTTTGACTTAGATAAAAGGAGAGAAAAATCACTACAGTAACGTAAATGAGCGTAAAGGGGGAGTGGGGCTGTAAATGCATTTAGACAGTATTGCTACACCAAAATGGTAATGTATTTAGTTTTTTCTTTTACCATTAGGTCAAATATCCCTCTAATTTCTATAATTCTTCTACTATTAACATAGCTTCTTGGTCAGCAGTGCACCACATTGCCTGCCTTTGCTCTGAGCAATAAGGTGTTGTGTCAGCAATACTCTTCACAGAACCTCTTGTCAAAGCTGTCACTCTGCAGATGCTTATATTCACTTTAAGTTCTGCTGTCATAATAGTCTCATGGAGTAAGAGCTACTGAGGGCTATCAAATGCTCTGTGATTGCTAAGTAGTGGTGCTTCATTAGAACTAAAAGGAGCTCACAAGCTCATTGAACTGGTCCAGAGATATTTCATTTGTGCCTTGTAGAAACAATTCTTTTTACTGCTGAACTAAGGAACAAAGCATTCTCTAATTGTAGGGCATGCAACACAATTCAGTAATGGATAATGGAAAAATTACAGATGTCATAATAAAGAGATTAATCTTGACCATGTTTATTGCTTTAAAGTTTTGAGAAAAGTGTTGTTTATACTGCAGGATAAGGCCATGCATTTAGAAACAGGGAAACGCAAGTTGCTGAGGCTGAATACATTTGTCTGTCTTTGCTAGTGATCTGATTCAGTGAGCTGACAGGATATTGAACCAAAACACAAGCACAAATGGATTTACTGAAATCAGTGATATTATTCCCATGAAGTAATTTGAATCAGAGTTACAGGATTGGACTAGGATTGAGCCCTGTGTTAGTAAAAAGGACAAATTCTGTCAGAAAAAATTTGCTACAGTTTTCAACATAAATGCTTAATTGGTAGTGGTGCAAGAAATTGCTCGCCACAAGTATTTTTCTAAGTGAAGCATCCAGAGAAGAATGTGGCTTTCTTACTTAAAAAAGCAAGTAGATTTGTAAATGCTCATGCTCTTTATATACTTATAAAGAATGTCATGAAACAGACTAATTATGCTATTTATATATATGTGTTACCAGGTAGATGTGGTCATCAATAGCAAACTGATTAATATAAAACAGTTGCTGAAAAACACCTTCTGAGCAGAACTGACATTTTGTGCATATGAGCTAGAAAGACGATAGATGATGTGAAATCCCTCCCATTTAGCATATCCACTTCAGAGGTAGCCAGGATTTTGTTGCTATGAGAGAGGGAGGAAGCCAACCTGTGCTGGCTGAATGGTACACAGAGCTTTTTAGTCCCACAAGCAAAACCATGAGAGGTGGGGGGGTGCGGAAGTCTGATATTAATAGTTTAAAGGAGTTAATTAAATGGAGGAGTCACATCATAAAATGGCACGAAGTCCTCTTTGCTATCTGCATGAGTTATGACCTGAGGCTGGTAGTACATGTTTTGTTAGATTAGCAAATATTTACAAAGTAAACTGTGATTTAGGGGACGTGAAATGTGTAAATTAAATATTAAAAGCATTCCTGAAATTTTACTGTTATAATTTTGTAATTAATATTTTAATAGAAAGATTGACCATATCAGATGTGAAACTGTTTTACATAATCACAATTTAGATGAATGTTATTTTTCCTTTGACAATCAACTCCAATCACTCCGGAGTTGATCGGACGATCACTCCGATTGCATTCACAAATTAAAACTCTTATTTATGCAACTCTGAGACACAGATTACAAAGATATTGCTTGATCTTTGGGCTGGAAGCACTACAGAAACCCCACAGAAACACCACGAAGCCCATGGGTCTTAATGGAAACAACATTAAAGGCAGACAGCAGAACGTGGAGGAAGAAAATTAAAAGAAGGGGCAATTCTCTCCTTCAGAATCCAAATATACCAAAGAAGGAAGGAAGTCTCCTTTGAGAATGCCAGAGAGGTAGAAAACCTCCTTTGCCATGCAGCAGATCTGAGAGAGAGAGATACGAGGAATGGAAGCCCGAAGGGAAACAAAGTGCCCTTTCCTTGCCTGGTCACAAACCCGCAGGCAAAGCTGTGGAAAAGTGGCTAATGGTCTGCTTGGTGACTTCTCAGGCTGGACTTACCTGTCCTCTTCCCTGAAAGTGGAAGGGAAGAGACAAGATACAGATACAGGTAGAGATACATGGCCTTCCTCAGTTTTCTTCTTTATTGACCCCCAGACTGTTATATTCTGTCTTCTGCAGCAACATGACAGGACCTGGCCTAATTTTTAAATTTTTTTTTTTACTGATTATGACCAATGTTAACTAAACCTCCTCGTTCTGTCACTGTCAGTGTTATCCTACTGTGCTTTTGTTCTGTCATATGTAGTAGTTATATTTCTCAGGGCAATTTGTTACAGTATCTAATCAGAAAAACAGAGGGATAATAACTTACTGCTGGAGGCTTCCTTTTGTTGCCATGCACTCAGTACTCTAAACTTTCAGGAGCAGCAGAGAGTGATTATTTGTAGGGACACATTATATCCTTGAGAAGAAAGGCAATGCTTTTCTGATCTAATTCAGCCTATTATTACAGCATTACCACACAGTCAAAACAATTTTGGCTCTATGAACAAAAATAAATTTATGCCAAGACACCCCCCCCNNNATAAATTTATGCCAAGACCCCCCCCCCCCACCCCCCCAAACTGTTTGATTTCTTATTTTGATTGTATCAGTCCAGTTTAAGACCATGTCCTTTGATGTCTTATTGATTTATATCAATATTTTAAACCAAGTCTATTCCCCAACTAATTGACTTCATAGGCAGCCCATTTCAGTTTTTCAATGCATGGATTTCATTTTCTATATTTAGCCCTTTTGATTTTTCAATATGAAACTGCAAACTAAGTGAAATAAAAACTGATATTGAGGATGTTTAGACCTTTTCTATTTCTAGCATACAGAAAATCTCATCTCTTTCCTGACAAATGGCAGGAATATTTAAGAGCTCAAACAGTTTATGACTCTTAAAAGGATCTTTGATAACTATTGATATTCATGTGCCCAAACATGTTGTTTTTTTTTTTTTTTTAATTTTAAATTCTCTATTGCTTTTGGCTACAGCTACAGAACATGATGAATCTACTGGCCAGTCAACTGTGAATCACTCAAATTTCTAAGCATCTAAAATTTTACCTGTTTTCAGGCAGATTAATTCTTCTTAATATGCCTACTAGACAGACTAAAGTTTATCCATTGAATTAGATTATCTCTTGAATATCTGCTGTTAGTGATCTAGTAGTCTGTTAAATTTGTTCTAGGAACACTCATTCTTCATCTGAGCCCAGGAATCCATCCCAGATGGGTTAAGTCTGTGTCTTTTTCTTTAAGCAGAGAATATGCAAGTCAGAGTTTTCAGCAGGTCTGCTTGCCAAAGAATTCTATTTAATCAACTAGTGTGACTTTCTGTATGTCAAAGGCTGTTGTGTCACATACTTATCTCTCCTATAATCCAAATACTTAAGTTAGCAAAAATCATTCCAAATGTTGGGAGACTAAACAGTGCCATGTTCGTTGTCCTGGCTGATCTGTTGCAAACAGCAGCAGAAGTTTACACTTTCCAAATCTAGTGATAGAGATATAATCCTTTGAGCTGAATACTTCATTTGTATTTGGTAAGAAAGTGGGTTGTAAAGCAGCAAAGAAAGCTGATTGACCTGTCCTTTTGACCTCTCTAGGTAAACTTCCCTGTTGGCCAATTTCCTAAGTCCTTAAAAACACCCCAAAAAACCAAAAAAGCAAAAAAAAAATCCCCAAACAAACAAAAAACCAAAACAAAATAAAAAAATCACCTCTCCTTCTGAATGTATCTCTCATCTCTGTGTTACTGAGAAAAGGAAGGGATTTTTTTCCTAATGTAATCAAGGGACTCACTGAATCCCTGCAGCATGAGTTTTGATTAATTAAATACTACGTGAACGCCAAAACAGCATTACTCCTCTCCAGTCCCCTTTAAAATTGTCAGGTGAGGATTTACCAGGAGCTAAAGTGACCCTAACCCCTCAATTGGGTCACTCTCCCTATTGATTGTTCTCATCCCAAGTCCATGCACAATGCTTTGAAAGGTAGCCTGTACTGCAAACCCCTGCTTCCACATTCCTGAAAATGGGAGCGATTGTACAGCTGGGCATGGGAGCCCTTCTGTGCCACAGTGGGTGATTGGCAGCCTGCAATCCCTGATTCACCCTTTAGCTTGCTCCTGTCTGACATTAGAAGAGCATCCTAGTCCTTAGAATGATCCTAGACTATTCCAGTGAGCTTTTCAGCTAGTTGCTGTGGGGATCTGGGATATAAGTTGTTCAGCTTTAACTGCAATCATTAATTTTAGCAAATTCTCCTTCACATCTCTCTTTGTCAACAGATGGTAAATTTTACTGCATCCTTAACATCATATGGGATGTAACATCTCCTTCTGCTTCATTATAAATACAGAATAGAAATAAATAGTGATAGTTTTGGCAAATATGCATCACTACTTGTAACTTTAATATATGTATTTAGCAACAAACATAGTAATGGACTTTGTTTTTCTGGTGTTTTGGCCATTGTCAGCTCTGGATTATTCTGGACAAATGTGGCTAGGAAGCTCTAGGCTAGTGTAAAAATCTCAGTGTTGTGAATATTGCGAATCCGGCTGACAAGGAAAAGAAATTTCTAATTACTTGTAATATACTTTGGACTCTATAAATCTTGTTAAACTCCAAAGGTCAGCATTGGCTTTTCCAGGTACATTGGATATCTTTTGATCCTATCCCTGGCTAACCTGGGTGCTGGGCTTAAACCTGCTCACATCCTGCCATTCACACACAGCTGTGCCCATCTAAAGCTCTCCTGGAATGGGGGTGCTTCAAAATGCAATCCTGAGGCACTGAGATTATTCCCTGGAGCAAATTAGGGCTGCTGAGTTTACAGCCTTAGTTTTTGTTCACATGAAAGAAATTGAATTGTTTCTGGATGCGTTTTCCTCGGATTAGTGCATCCCTGTTTTGTTGTTTCTGAGATTCAGCCAGCAAGCAAGCAAGTTCTGCATCAACAGCAATAACAATTCACAATCTGTGTAAATGTCAGTTGACTGTGTGCTTAAATAAGTAGTTCTATTGCAGGGGAACTACAGAAGTCCAGTTTTTTATGCATTTGTATCTCGCAGTTAACTGACATTTTAACCATATTTTACTAAACCACAGCATGGATCTTACCTTTCTTTGACATCAAATGACATAAGTAGAATTTGTTTAATAATTTTTACAATATGAAGTACAAAAGTTTATAATTGTTGGTAATTCTTAGTATGAAGTCAGCCTTTTTCAACAGCTGCAATCTATATTATGCTTACAAGGATCTATAATCAAAGGCTGAGAAAATGTCCAGAAAATATGACAACAAAACTCGTTTTTATTGTTACCCACATCCTCATAACAATAGAGTCTGGAATGGGAATGATTAAAAGAGTTTGCAGATGGAGGAAAGCACAGCATAATTAAGCTTAGATTTTGTTTCCATGATTTCCTGGTGTGAGAGGAGAAGACATGTCATTTATTTATAACTCTAAATAACTAATTGAAATAAAAGAAGCCTGCAAGAGCAGAGAAGCATTAGAACAAGATAATACAGTTTGTGTGTTACACTTGGCAAAGTTGTGTCATTTCTTTGAAATTTAATTGATAGCTGTAATCAAGCAGGTGAAAACAGATATGTGTGGGGCCTTTACCATACCATCTATTAGGTCGTTCAGTTTTTATTAAACATGTAAGAACAAAACTGTGTACAATGTCCACTTTTATTAAAAGAAAAAATAATAGACTTTCCATGAGATTATAATTTTTGATATAAACCAACAGGTGAAGAAAGAGTAAAAAGTTTGTACTGTTCTGCAAATGTTGAACAAGCTCTTACCTCAGTATGAGCTCTCAGAAAGATGCTTTAAAAATAGGAACGAGAAATGAAATTATAATGAACATTGGTATATTCTGTTTTTGTAGAAGATCTGTTAATAGAGTGTCTGAGTCTTCTCACACTTATAAATCTGTTTTACAGCCTGTGAAGTGACACCAAACTTTTTTCTTGCTTTTCTCTGTCTAAGAAGGAACATAGTTCTTGAGAGTTATTAATCTGCACAAATTTTGTTACTGAAGTTGTATTTAAAATTAATGAAAAATAACCATTGGATAGATGCAATCTGGGATAAAGCTCCCTCAACTGTGCTGAAAATGTATTTTAAAATATATTTGCCTTTTTTCTCAGTACAGATATTTTTCCCCTTACAAATCCTTAGATACTCCATAGAATTAGATTCTCCCTCCATTAAGGAACAGAAATTATTAAAGTAGAGGTCAAAACCTGCCAAAGTCAATGCTTGTGAGAAGGATGTGGGACAATGTGTGGGATGATGTGGGATTTTCAGTCCATCAATATGATGAATTTTATTTTCCCTTGGAAAAAAACATGAAATATTTACAAGCTTGTGTCAAATTTTAGAGTCTTGAAGTGAATGTTTAATAATGCTCCCTTACAACTTTTAATATGATATTTAAAAAAAAAAAAAAAAAAGCATAACCCATATTCAGGCACCTGAAAAAATAAAACCCCCCCTGTTACTGATCAGTGCCTCCAAGAAAATCATCTTGTTGCTGCATGGATTATTTTGCATCCTTTATTCTGATGCTGGATTTTAGTCATCTGTGTCTGAAAGCTGTGGTATCATAACAGAACTTTCAGTAATAGACACTTTTGAGAATGTCTTCTGAGTTCAGATCACAACCTCTTTTCCTCTGCTTCCCACTTGAATTACTGCTTAAATTCACATAAGCCACTGTTGTACCTCTAGCACAGTACAGAGAACTCCATGTAAGCACTAACAAATACAGGCACAAAAGGGAATCTACTAAAGACATTTAATAAAAATGGAAAATATCTGACTATAAAGAGTGTTGGGGAAAAACTATAATAACTTGTTAAAGCAAATTTAAGAGAATGGGTGGAGCAAGAAACTCTAAGCACTGATAGAGGTTTTAAAATCAAATGCAGTAGCATGAATTCACCATAGAAAAACAATATTTTGAATGTTTTTATAGTGGATAAACTTGCCTAAACTTGAAGTTTATTAATTTGGCTTATTTAAGGAAAGAGTTGTTAAAAAAATAAGGATTTTTAATAAATTAGAGAATTATCAGAAAATCTTCAGAGTTATGATTTTGTGTCAGGTAAAAGACTTATTTTCTTAGAAGCTCACCCTTTATCAGTGATGCAATGGAGATTAAAAAAAATAGAGAAACAGTCTGTGAAATCCAAGAAAAGCAAAGGAGAGAGAAAAATGAGCTTCAATCTAGAGCATAGAAAATTGTTACTAAAATAGGAATTGCAGAAAAGCCATGTCTGCCAGTAAAAAGGCTAATAGAAATTTAGTTTTTTCAAAATTACATCGGGAACAAAGGAGATTCTACTAATGGGGTGGGCAATTATGAAATTTGAGCTAGCTAAAATTAAGATAATGTCTCAGGAAATGTTAAACAGATATTCCTGTCTCCTGTTTGGAAAGGCTGATGTATAGGAGTTACATAAGGACAAAGAAGAACTTTCTAGCCTGCTCATAGAAAAAGACCCGATACCACTGCTGATGTCAATAACTGGAGTACAGACTCTGAGTAGAGCTGGCTAAGATATCTGGTGGGCTAGTGTTAAACTTATTAAATGTTTTAATACTAGGGAAGCTCCATAGAGTCAAAAACCAACCCCATTTGTATCAGTATTTCAAAAGGGTAAAGGACATTCCAATTATCCTGAAAACAAAACCAAGTGAAATAATGTGAAACGTGCTATCTTATAAAACCACTGAAGAATAATAATATGGTTTATCATCATTAATATGACCTAAAGGAAACAGAAATTTCAAACAGGCTCAACAGATTATCAGATCCTTGCCAATGGTGAATCATCACCACATGGTGGGTTTCCTAGGGAGGTACTGCTCAGATTCCTATTAGGCTCAATGTTTTTTCAGCATTTCATCAATGATGTGAGGAAGAAAATATGAAATATGAGATGATAAATTGTGCAGATGAAATGTAAATAATCCTGAAGGTTTGATAGTCATTTAGAGAAATCTGGCTTGCTTGATTAGCTGGAACTAGGAGCTCCTATTCAATTCAAGGAGTGCTCCTATTCAGGTGTACTGTTTGTAATAGTGTTCATTAGTGAACTGAGACTTTAGGCAGGACTTTAGGAGACTTAAGCCTATAAATGGAGAATTTAGCTGATAGTTTCAGTCTTGTGTCTGTTACTGTGTGAGTTTTGACCCTAACAGAATCTACATTTACATATTTATAAGTTCAGCCTGATAAGTGTTTTCCCTTTCATAGATGTCCAGACCTTTTGGCCCTGCTTTTCTTTCACTTTCATGCATACAAATACTTCTCATAAGGATCTTAGAAAGATATGTATGATTAAATGTACCTGCATGCACACACACATGCAACTCCCGAAATTTCAGTGTGTTGACTATAGGATGTAATGGGAATAGCAATGCAAGAGTCACCCAAAAGGTGCGTTGAACATACATGGGTGTACATGGTATTTTTCTGAAAGGTGGCTGAAAACTTATATGCAATGGATTTCTTACATCAGGAAAAATTTACCTTACTCTTCTCACAGAAAATATCCCAGATTTGCATATTTTATATTCAGCATAATTATGGCATTATTTGTTCTTTGATTCCAAACTGATGAACCTCTTCCAATATTCATCCTTTCCCTAGGAATAGGATGAAAATTTGTTCTCCGTTATCTATGTTCTACAGTCTGATGAGAAAAATATCCACCTAGAAAGTCACCTCAAACTGTTCCTCAGTTCCTTTTTCTTCAGTAGACATACTTTTACATTTCCATATATTCTAATAGATACTCCTCCTGCAGTACTGCAAATTCCATCTTTTTCAATTTATTTTCTCTTATGCACAGTTTTTGTTAACCTGGTCTGTATTTTATTCCTAAGTGATATCAGTATAAAATTTAAACTACTAGGCTTTTCTTTTTTTTTTTTTTTTTTTTTTTCCCCCCAAATGACATAACTGCTCTTGGCACCACGCTGCCAGGACAGTGATTGAGAACCAAAGCACATTTTGTAACGAGGCTCTTCGTGTTTGCTGCTGCAGTTCTGTGCCTTGTGCCTATGAAGCGATCTTGAAACTAAGGGGTTTTCTTCTCTTTGCCTTACATATTCTTTCAAGTATTGAATCATGATTTCATTTGCATTGTTTTGATGAAGTAGCTTTAGTGGAACTCTTGAGGACTCATTTGAAGTGTCTCTGTCTGCTTCCATGTTCATTGCTTGCAGTGATGAAGCTGCAATGGAAGGTTCCATTGCTTGGTTTGGGTGACTTTGACTGGCAAGTTCTAATTAGTATTTAAGGATAAATCTCATTCCACAGATTTTTCTTCCCAGATCACAATTAT
>VWZN01010076.1:60137-90517 GCA_013396955.1 Regulus satrapa | reverse complement strand
TTTTTTTTTTTTTTTTTTTTAGCAGAAGCTCAATCTCCCAAAATTTTGATATTAGATTTTCAGGTTTATAATTTTTTATTTTTTAGAGTTGTTACCTTATTCTTTGAACTATTACATAAAACATACCAATTGTATTTAATTTTTAATTTAATAGTGCAGAACTTCTTGCATTTCAAAATCACAACTTCATAGTTATCCTTCTCTGCCTTAATTAGCTGAAATCTGTTAAAAACCAGTACATTAGAAAAATTTCTCATAAAATTACAGCTGTTCTTGATTATTCCTGTTAGCTAGTCATTGTCTAATATTTTGAGAAGTTTTTTGAAAAACACTCTTAGTTTTAGACATGGACAGAAGGTAATTGAGGTTATTTCCTTAGAATTCTGTGGCAGAAAATGTGAACTACAAGAAATGTGACCTTTATTTTTAGAAATATCATATATGTACCAATACAAGTTTATAATAAAAAGAAAAAAAAAACAAAACCAGACAGTAGACAATTCAAATACTGAAAGATGAATTACTAAATTTTTCCAAAGGTTGAATGTTAGGAGCAAATTAACATGAGGTTCATGCTCATAAAGACAAACTCTTTATCAGGTTACAGAAAACAGTGTTTGCATAGATTTAAAATAAACACAGAATCTTAGTTTTAATTTGGAAGCAATCTGTGTTTTTTTAAAGCTTGGGGTTTTTTTTTTCAACTGTATCAGTAGATGTAATAGAAGATACATCCTTGCTTCACTTCAGTTCACTGCATCCTCCATACTGGCTATTTAAGGCATTCCATGTTGGAAGCTACTGTGGCAGAAGCTGGCGCTGAGACATCGTGCAGGCCTTGAGAGACAAGCGGATGTTATAGCCTGAGGCAGGGTAGGGCAGAGTGGTGTGGGGCTCCCAGTGGTTTCCCTTCTTGCTGCAAGGGATTCTCAGCTGCAGAAAGGATGGATGTCTAGAGAGGGTCTGGATCACTGAAGGGTTCTCTGCTTGGGCCTAAAGACTTGAAAATTTCCAGTGAAGGGAGGAAAAACTGGAAATAATAGCAGAGATACGGGAGCTCCTGGGATGTTTTTAGAAGACTGAAAAGTACGACATTGCTCTGCTGCAGATTGTATATGCAATTGCTATCACTGGTTGTTCAGAGTCTCTGGAGATTCAGTGCATATGAACTTGTGTGTTCCACCTTGAAATACTGCCAGATTCATCTCTGAGTTCACGGTAGTTGTAATGTTGCCCAAGGCTCATATGGGAATGTGAATTGTGTGTCAGGCTATCTAATTAGTGGTCTTATTGCTTCAGAAAAGCTTTATGTGGGTGGTGTTCCACAAACTACGAGGTAGAGGTAAAAAATTGGAATAATCTATTAATATCTGTGAAAAGATTGACCTGATCCTGCATTGAAGCTGTGGAGAAAATTCAAAGACTTTATATTAAGGACATTGTCTGATATATTTTACAAAACAGTAGCCGCAGAACTCAGGGAATTAAGTGTATTACCTAATGTTCTTTATGATCCTGGGATGGAAAAGTTAGAAAATATTAATTTACTCTCTGCCGTTTATGAAAAATATTTTCTGACAATTTCAGATTAATAATACAGAGACAAAAAAGTTTTTAAACTCCAAACACTATGTCTTGTCTTGTGATAAAACTGCAAGTGTGCCTGTAACTTCTCACCACATGGACTTCAGACAATTAGGAAAATCATTGCTCAAAGAATTATTCAGAGCTGTGCATCTCTGGTGTCTAAACTAATCTGAATTAATGGTCTAAAGTCAGAGAAGGTGAAACAGAACCATTTCTGATATATATTTTCGTTAGGAGAAGTTCAAAGTCTACAGAACATCAGTTAGCTTATGGAGTTATCAGTGGAAAAATCTAAAAATTACATCAAGGTTGGCATATTGATGAGAGACCAGCACACAACTGTCTTGTTGAATTGTAAAGGTGATGCTTTCTTTGGATCTGTAATAGAGTACTTAATGACTAATTTTATTAAAAACTGTTTTTGTGGTAAAAATGAGTAGGCAAGGGTGTGAAGAGATATGTAATTTCTGTAAAAGACAAGTAGGAGGAGAAAAAGAAAACTGTATGTAGCTTACCGGAGAAGATGAGAGAATGTAATTAGCCAGTGGTGTTTTCTGAGGTCTGTAAGTTTGCTCAAAGCTTTTATAATAGTTAAAATAAAATTCTCAGAAAGCTATTTTCCACCTGAAACAGGAGAGTTGGTTGTTTTATTTTGTTGCTATGTATTCATGTCTGCAGAAATAATAGCCTTTGTGAACACTTAAGAAGAATGCGACTGTTTCAGGATTCTTTGGAAGTCAGCTTTGTTTGAAGGACTTCCAAAGTATTGACTTTTGAAGGATTTGGCTTTAAAGTTAAAAAAATAAAAAAGAAAAAAAAAAAAAAAAAAAATTATAATGTTAGATGTTTTTAGCGTTGCATTTTAAGGAACATTTAATACCAAACTATTGAGTGTCTATATTATGAGACATATTTCCTTCATCAAAAATCATTTGCAAGTGAAGATTTCTGGAACTATACAGTTATTGATGTAATTTCACTTAGAGAAGGTTGATTGCTCTATTCTCAAGGATTGCACAAATTTGTGGAGAAGACTTTCCCCTCTAAGTGCATTATCATGTTTATGATATACGCTTACACTTATTTTTCCCTTATATATTTTATGTTACAATTGAGTCAAACGTGAAACTTGTAGTTACAAATTCCACATATTTCTGCTAAAAGTAGTTCTCTTAAAGATGATATTAATTAATTATTTGCAAAGATATTTAATAGGTAAGAAGAAATTTCCATCTTTAAGGAATCTAATAATACTGTTTATAGTATAAACTTAATATGGTGTTACAAATCTTTGAGAATACATCAAACCAAATATCCTGCTTGACACTGATAACATTTGCTCTAGACATACATATATACCTTTTACTAGTTTATGATCATTACTCTAACATATTTCCTATATTTACAAACAAAATGAAAAGCATAAAGTTCACACAAATTTAGCTTAAGGGGTGAAAAAAGATGAGCCCTCTCTGGCAGGATGTTCTCTCTAGGATGCAGCAGAAGCTTTCTTTGTGTAGAGTTAGCACATATTTTTTCATTTGATGGATGGAGGAGACTGTGCCCTGGAAGAAGTCTTACATCAAGAAAGGCTTCCCTGGAATGTCAGCACATTTTTCCTTATACTTGTATATTCTATACAAAAACCTTACCAAGTTATCTTGTACTGGACAGCATGCTATCAGTTTCCAACTGTATTGAGGGAGGATGTTACAAAATGAAAAATAATCAGAAATTAATTGTTAAAATACATTTGGACCAGTACTTTTTAATTTTGCCAAGAATTAGGTGAAACAGCTACATATGTAGCAGGTAAATATGTTTCACCTGCTTATACACATGATATATGTATACATCATGTGTGTATGTATATATATATATATATATGTATACACACACACATTACATTTATATACATGCTATTTTATTTTTTTTTAATTTCCAGAGGACATAATTGAATAGATTTCAGGATATAGAAAATCCAGTAAATCTTGAATTCCAAGGCTGAGATTTAATTAAGTAAATAAATTTTTTCTTTTTTTCCATTGATCCACCAGATTAGTGATTGGTTTGCCATGATCAACTAAAGATTTATAGATCACTACTTAAATGAATGCTACAGGCTTTTATCATGGAACAAGCATATTCTCACTAGATTATGTAGCTCTCTGCATAACAGCAGCTTTCACTGAAGTGAATTTACCATAGTTTATATTCATGTGCAAAGTAAAATTTCTTTGAAGTGTGTAATTATTAATATGTTTGAAGTTAAGCAGTTATTTATATAAATTGCTGGATAAGGGCTAGCCTGTTCAACATTTTGGAGAATCAAATTTGAATGTCCTGAATCAACTGCTACTGATTCAATTTCCATGGATGTGAAATCTGTCCCTGTGGACTGCAGGAAAAAGAAAAAAAAAAAAAAAAAAAGAAGCAGCTCTGATAGTGGTAATTAAGACCTCCTTCACTGATGAATGCTTTAGCCTTAAAACTGATTACTGTAGGAGGAGCCACCTCTTCCATGAAAGCAAGATGTGAGAAGTACAGAACAAAAGAGAAAGTGCACAGAAATATAAGTCGGAAATAGTCTTCTGCATCATCAGGTCTAATTATTTGTAATTCTCAGAAATCACACCAGGTTTGAAGGTTCCGCAGTATCATCTGTGCCACACAGATGTATTTATACATCTCATGGGGCATTAAATATTTCTGCATTCCATTAAAAACATAAGCTCTTTAATAAAAGTCTTAGCTATAATTTTCCACAGGAAGAGATCAAAAGACATTGTGGCCATTGTCAGTGCACTAGCAGGATGTTTATTAAATAACCTTTCCAGATCATCCCGAAAAAAGCCACTCCATATGAACATATACCCCAGTGACTCTTGACTCTCTGATACAAGAAAACTCTTCCTTAGTACTACTTCTAGTGATCTTTCTAAGATTAATAATTACTGTAAATGCTGCATTTATTATTTCAGATTAAATTCACAAAGTGGATTTAAGGCAGCTTGCAGTTTTACATATGCACTGATGGATGTATTTTTATCTCTGCAAGCCTGTTGTTTTGAATCATGTAATAATTATCCTTACTTAGCAACTTCATTAGCATGTTCACAAGACAAGTACATTAATCATCAGAAGGCTGGGGTCCACTGAGGTACTCACACAGGTGCTCTATGTACTAGTCAATTGTGTTTCTAAGCCTTGGGATATTGCATTCACTTCAGCAAGCTGCATCCTTTCAGAAAGAACTGGCAGATCAATTGTTTCCAGAGCTGTGAAGCAGCAAGGTCAGGCCCGGGTTAAAAAAAAAAAAAAAAATTAGTTATTGTAACCTCTGTTGACTGAAAAATACTTGAAGCATGAAAATAGTATTCTTTATAATTGCTTTTGTAAAGTAGTCATACAAAGAAACTGGAGAGCTTTATATGGCGGAGGCAGAGCAATGAGAGTCAGGGAAAGCTGAGCTGTTCTGAGCACTGCAGTACAGTGGAGCTTCCTGGGGTGCTTTGGTAGTCCTTCACCAGGTCAAGGAGACAGAGCTGCAAGGTTTTTCTCTAAAGTATGGATTTTCATTTAGAGTAGAAAGGAAATTTTTTTGGTGCCATTTTTGGAGTGTGACATTTGTTTTATTCAAGAATGGAATGCAATATAAAAATCTCAGAGTCTTCACAATGAAAAATGAGGAAAATAGTCAGCTCAAGTCAATTGAAATACTTTATTTAATATCTTCAAATATTTATTCTCTATTTGACTGGTTTATTTAAAGTTTTGGCTTTTTATTACCTAAACTTAATTTTAGTTCAGGAAAAATAATTTTAAAATTTCAAAGCATCATGATGAAATATTTTGGTATTCGCTGAACTCTTTGCCTGTCATTTTACAGGTTTTCCAAGGTCAGTTCTTTCCTGATTCAAATGAATAGGTATTTTCTGATGAAATATATATATAACTGAATACATATAATGGAAAGATTGCAATTACTGCGTTCAAAGGTTCTTTTTTACAAAAAGGCCAAAACTACAAATATTTGATACATGTCTTGCTTGTATTCTAGTATCTGTAAATAAAGCAGAATACTTTTGTCATCAGCTGAATTTTGGGACTTTCTACTGAATATATTTTGTTTCTTGGAAAGCTTCATTTTTTTATCATGTTTCTAGTAGGATTTAGCTTAGGTTGTCTGTGTTTTCTACAGACCTCTAATGCAACCACTGGATATGAATTTAGTGTCTATAATGTTTTCAATATAGAATAAAAAAAAAGATACAGGAAAAAAATCCTTAAAACTGCTTAGGCAGTGGTCTGTTATTAAAGTGTTTCAGAGACAGTGTTGCTGATATTTGTGTTCTTTTATTCTTAAGAAAGAGCCACAGTTGGGTACCAGAAAGACCAAGGGTAAATTATTCCATCATTTAAGCTTTTTAGGCATTACTGCAGCTAAATAGTTGCCACTGCTGCTCTGGCATCCTGAAGCAGCTCTGCTGTGACTCACAGAACTCCTAACGAGGTTATCCGGCTCTTTGCTCATGATGTCCCTGCGAGTCACTGCCAGTCCCGCCCCGCAGGACCCCCGCCCCGCCGCTTCCAGGGTGATGTCCAGCTGAGACGGGGCAGCTGGGCACGGCACGAATGCCAGCCAGCACTCGCAGCACAGTGCCTTCAGGTTTACCTTACTGTGCCTGAGAACGCATTTTGGCTCAGATTGCCCACGATAATATATTAGGGTGACAGATGAAGGCAGAGAAAAAGTGAAAGGCCAGCAGAACTCGCAGCGCACCAAGACTTAGGCCTGGGTACCTTGCTGCACATTCAGAGATGTGGGTGGGAATATGTGGTCAGAAACAAGGGAGGAATTGGCAATGAAATACAGCAGGAACAGTAAGGTAGCTCTTTTGAAAAAATATTCTCAGTTAATACCGAGAGTTAATGTAGCAAAGTGAAGGAATTTATTGTAAGTGAAAACAACTCAAGTTCACATCTCAGAGAGTTGTGATGGTATCTTACTACACCAGAGTTCTTAATAAAATATGAGAAAATGCTTCAGTTTTGAAACTCAATGAGTCCTTCTGGTGAAGAAATTCCTATTTGAGTAAAAGAAATACAGCTTGAAATAGTGCAAATATTATCATGCCTAAATAAAAATTTTAATGCTCAATCCAGCTAACAGATCTTGGTGGGATTTTTCAGGCAGTGTAGCAAAGAACAAGTTCTGGTAATAACCATCATGCCCTCACACTGAGCCTGTATTCTCAATGAGTTTAAGTACAGCTAGATGACATGGTGCTGAACATGGCTTGTCCTTTGCTATATCAGCTGCAGAATCAGCATAATATTTGCAACAGTTAAAAATGGAATAGGATGAAAATGTCCTGTGTAAGCAGGACTCTTGAGCTACGGTGTAAATAAAGAGCTTTTATTACTACTTTACTGTACTCTCACACATAATAGAAAAACTGTTACAATATCCATGTTTAGCTCACATTTCTAAAATAATTTGGAAAAATCATGTGAGAGATGCAAAAAATTCTTCTTTTGGCTTTGCTCTTGAATGAAAGAATATATCATTAAGTGACCAAAAAATTAAAACTCATTGGTCCATTTCTTAAGAAA
The DNA here is from genome assembly GCA_013396955.1 of Regulus satrapa. NCBI lineage: Eukaryota > Metazoa > Chordata > Aves > Passeriformes > Regulidae > Regulus > Regulus satrapa. The sequence goes on along the minus strand of VWZN01010076.1, from coordinate 83,314 downwards.
TATTCTGTCAGATTTTCCTGTTCAAAGAGCAAACACATCCATGGGGCTGAGTTTTTCATATTCACACTTTGCTGACTTCTACATTAAAAAAGTAGCTTCCTCTTTCTTTGTGAATATTTAATAACATTATACAGTAGTTAAATGTGAGACTGTGAAGAAATAAATTGTGCATGGAAAATATTTTAGAGGTCATTTAATGAAAGAGTATTAAGGAAGTAACTATGAACTCAAATGAATTTATGAGTTTTTCCTCTAAATGCTAATGTAATAGTATGGGAAATGTTTATGTAATTTTTGAAGAATGATAAAATATTCTAAGTTGGTTCCAGTACACTGGGCAATGGAAATACATTAATAGCAGTGAGATCTCCTGCAAATAAAATTGACCAACATTCATTTTAATCTATGATTATGGATCATAAAATCCATAAAAATGACTATGCAGACTTGGTTTTTTAAATAATTGGTAAGTTTTAGTGACCCAATTTCTAATGACATCAGAAAAGCCCATCAAGAAGTACTTGCTTTACAAAATCAGAATAAACATTTCAGCCCACTAAAATCTGTTCAAGATCATAGGAATCACAGCATTAACACCCTAATCAGAAAGCTGGCTCAGGAATTTTTCTCTTTTTTTTTTTTTCCTCACAATTTTTAAGCTCTAGCTGTCTTTTCTTTTCCTCTTCTCCTCCCAAAGGGGTAAACCATAGCTGCACATTTCTTCTTATATGTGAAGACTCTCATACTGCTCCATCATCTCTCAGCAGCCTTTTTGTCTTTTTGTTTTCTGCTCCCAGTCTCAAAATAGAACTGGTCTAACTCTTCTGGTACTGCTCTCAGTACTGAGATAACTCTATATATGACTTTTTTTACATCTCAGCTCAAGATTTCCACCTTTTTTTGGTACATGTTTGATCTTCCAATTCTGTATTTGTGGTCTTCGTTTAGGCCCCTTTGAATAGATACAGATAGTTTGTTTTCATTGCTCATGCTTCAAAAGTGGAACAGCAGCACCAAAGCAGCTCATTTGCATGTAACATCATTACTGACACCCCCTATTGGGGGTGCTTTAGCATAGAGAGGTGGTATCTCAATGTACTCTACGCGTTTCTGCTCCTCAAGCAGCTATTCAGGCTCCCTTTGTGAAGTTCTGTTTTTAGGGAGCTGTCAGGGTGTTTTACATGTGTGTTGGGGTTAGCTATGGCTCTCTGGACAGACACTTTTCCATGTTCCCTTACAGGAGGGAAGATGCATCTATCAGAGTTCATATGTGGTGGACTTCCTCCTCATCCAGGCAGCAGGACAGGGATAACCCATGTAGAGCCTTCCAGACTGTAGCAACAAAGAAATGAGCTACTGCATTACTCAATGTTTTGATGTTAAAGCAATTGTTCCTTCCCAGGAGTTCAGAGCCTCATTCCTCTTTTTGGGGCCAACCTACTCTGTAGTGCTCACATCAGGCACTGATGCCCTAGGCCCTGCCTCATCCTTCTCCTCACTTCTCCTGGAATTTGCCAAATTGCCCACATTGTCTGTGTTCATACTGGGAGTCATATACAGTCACTTTGGAGCCCTTAAGTACCGTTTGACTCCCGTGATGTGCTGTGGTGACCCTCTTTTCCCCATCAGCATAACTATTCTGTGTCTCCACAAACGTAATCAATGTGCTGCTGCTTCACCTTTCCCCCCCAATCCCCCCCAGCTTCCACAAAGCCCTTTGAAGATCTGCAGGCAGTGAGATCTCCAAATCAGAATAAGTGGTGGGTGTTCTGAGTCTGAACCCTGTGTTTTAAAGAGAGCAGCAGGTACTCACAAGCAGGAGGAAAGTTCAGACAGAAGGTACCTATGGCTTAGGCAGGCTATCTGCCAATGTTAATATGCAGAAGCAAGGCGTAAACTGAAAGGTCCAAGGGTCGCTAGTTTTCTTGTTCCAGGGTGTTATCCCTGTTCAAAACAAGACCTAACATTTCACAGGAGTCTGTACTCCGGATAACTCCAGGTATTCAGGAGCGAGCCTTCTCTAGCTGTGTGAACACAAAGGAGCTTCTGTGTCATTCCTCTACATCACATAATCTTTGATGCTTTGTTCTTTCCTTACACTCTGTGTTATGAATGAAATCTTTCCCGTTTCAGCCTGATAATTCATAAGGCTTTTAGGGTTTTGATTTCCTCTTTGGGATCATCTGCCAATGAGAGCAGATCTATCAAAGCTTAGCTAAGCAATAGGATTGAGCTAGGCTAAACTCAAGTGAGAGAGTGAGGGCCCTTCAAAACTATAGTGCTTCTCAAGCTGCATCTATCTTTAGCAGCCCCTCATCAGCAGTAAGCCAACTCCAGGAAAAGCAAGGGAGGATTTCAGAGATTTTCTTGTAGCTCTAACTTTTGATAAGACTGATCCAGTGATTTTTTTGAGAGGGGTCAACAGATACTATGAGATGGATGTGACAGGGTCTGCAGAATTCAGGCAATACAGTATGAGGGTAGGTGCTGGGTGTAAGGCAGACTCCTGGTCAGAGGCACATGTGCTTTCCCAGGTGTCCTATAATAGTGAGCTGTGAATGAGTTAGCCATCAAGTGAAGATTCTCATATAGATGGTGTTTTTTCTTGACCCCGAGAGACACCAAAGGCCTATAATCTGGTAGTGTGTGTGTATGTGTATGTGTGTATCTGTTGCCAGGTTTGCCACTCCCAAGTATGGATAAAAGAAAATTAGCATCCCTGAGTAAGGCTTTTCCTTCAACCTACTATGACCAACAGAAATTATGGGAAATTTTATCTCGTTAGACCAGAGGGAAGGAAAGGTATAGCAGCTCTCTACTCCTGAACATAATGTGGCCCAGCATGGATCTTCACATTTAGAACTAGTGACTCTCTGAAGAAGTTGATTTGGGCTCAAGAAGAAGAATAATAAGGAAGATGAGGAACAAGAACAGTGAATGACTACTCTGATTCCTTCATTTAGCTCATACCTACTGCTCTTTCCTGTCCTCTGCCTGCACAGGTGTAATTGGCTGTGAGAACTGGGTCAGAAATGGCTTTATGGCTCTGCAAGTCTGTGTGTTGCTATTCTAGTTTAAAGCTTAGCAATAAATAATTAAATTTATTGATTAATTTAGTTAATTATTAAACCTATTTAATTTGTCAATACTTTTGAATTTAATTTTGTTTCTCTCTTAAAATATTTGTCTTAAAGAAAATCTTTCTATTCTCTGTAAGGTTTTTTGTTTGTTTTGTATTGGTTTTTTTGTTGTTGTTAGTTTGATGTTTTGTTTGGCTTTTTTGCTTTTTTTTTTTTTTTTTTTTTTTTTTTTTGATGTGGGTGATTGACAGATACAACATTAGAAGTGTCTTAGCAGTTTTGTTGACTGGGATCCCTGTCAGTGTATGCCCCTATATTGAGTGTTTCACTTCAGAACATTAATAACTTGTGCTTTCAAGAATTAAATGTCATATTCAGACTTCATTTAATTTCTTTTCTTATTGGTTTCCTTTGAACAAAAGGAACTGTTGTAATGGTCCAAGCTCAGAGTGATAGAGACCAGAGGACATTATTTTCCCCCTTTGGATTACTTTTTGACAGCCTTTCTGGCTTTTTTTTCAGATTGTTCAATATATCATTTTCCTCACGAGAGAAAGCAGTTATTAAGTTTTACTTGCCAATGGTGCAGAAAATGACACAAATGTTTTGCTTACGGAGCATTCTTAAAATTCTTCCCAAGCACTAGGCATCCATAAAAACAGGATATTTCTTTTGATGAACACCAGGAGTTAATTTTTTTTCCATTAAAATGCATCTATTTCAGGTACAAATAATTTAGAACAGTGTCATTAGTCAAATAGATGAGAGATACTATTGATCAGAGAGTCACATGTATTAAACATTCTGGTGACAATAGGAGCCCAAGCTTGTTGCAGAGTCTTGTTGGCAAGCTCATTTTAAAAAAAGTCATTATTACAAATTGCTTCAGCTAGTCAGATCATACAAAATCTACTTGTACTGTAATATTCCAGATGCTTGATTACTGTTCTTCAGTGTAGTGAGTTGCCAATTTCTTCCTCTTGAGAATGTGTGACAGATTGCAGTACAATCTGTTGATGGTCTTGATTGTAGCTAAAGTACATCATTGTCACCCATGCTAAAAAGCTGGTACATTTACTGTAAATATATAATTTTGGGAAATGTATGCTAGTGTTTTGTGTTCCAGCAATTGCAAATGGTACATGACAATATACTTGATCTGGTGAGGAGGAAAATCAGAGGCAGAGGAAAACAAAGCGGATAATTAGAGCAGCAAAATATAATAACACTAATTCTATGAACAATATAGGTTGAATTGTCTTTGGTGTGTGTGCTGGTGTTTGGGTTTTTGGGGAAAAGGGGAGAAAAAGAAAGAGAAAACTGTACTTGTGTCAGTCCTACTCCATTTTCTGCTCTGAAAAGTTTGGCACAACAGCCATCCCAGCACAAGGTTGTAAATGGTAAATGTTACAGCCAACTCAATGACTGGCAATAAGTCAAGAAATATGGATTGTTTGTTCCCTCTTTTCCCCTGTGGAGAAAGATCAGGGATAGAAAGGCTTTTTTGTTTGTTATTCTGCTGACATCATAATTTCTTCCTGCATCTTGTTCTCTCCACTTCCCTTCCCAGCATAATCTTTCTTTGAAATTCATTAAGGTGCAGCTCAGGGAAGCATTTAAACATTATGCACATTCGCACTCAGCAAATGACCCAGGTATGAAAACACAGATTACTTGGTCTGGTTCTCTCACCCTCTCAGAGCTGCATATGTTATGGCTTCTTCTCCAACCACTTAGGTCATGAGGCTGAAGACCTAAACCTGTCCCAGCTTTGAGTACTGTTATCACATCACACCCTGGTAGCTCTTATATCTTAACTTAGGCTTTCAGAACCTAGTCCCTTCATCAAAAGGGAGTTCCTTTCCCCTGCCTGTCTTTGGCCCCTTCCCCTTGACTGGAAATTTCTATTATGCAGCTGCATAGTCAGTTGGCTTCAGTTCATACATCAGAACACTGCCCTGCAAAACCACATCTGATTGTTTTGGCCCCATCACATATGGCTGCACAGCCCAGATCCAAGAAAATGTTTAGGAACATACAGGAATGTTTTAGGAACACCTGCAGACAGGCAGGTGTTTTGGAAGTAGGGCTACTTACTGCAGGATTGTCAGCTCAGGTAGGCTCCATAGAGCTGCAAAACAAAATTGTGCCATCAGATTTCCCAAAAGAGACAGTAGTACTTCCTTTCTGCGCACATTTCTTCTGTGTGCAGAAGCAATCCTTGTGCCCACTTCCTTTGGGTACAACATGACCCAAAGTCATGAGGTACATGAGATAACAATTGGTGAAGCCATTCAGTGGGAACAAGATCAACCTTTAGGTAAGCATGTTGCTCAGGTCATGTCCTATCTTCTCTTGTGCTGAATAGTGCAACCTGCTGGGAAGCCAAGCATTTCCATGTTGTGAAACAAGTAAAACCAATAATTGAAAGGTGGCAAAATTGGTAGGTTACTGTACTGGAAAATACTATTTACATGATACTTTCAGTCTTAGGAGGACTAGGAGTATATTTCATTTTTCCTGGCTAGAATTCTAGAATAGTACATAATTAAATGGGCGATTTAAAATATTGCCTATATTTTAGTAAATATCTATTTATTTAGTAAATAGTATCTATGTATTTAGTAAATCTGCTAATTTACTACCAACAAGTATTCAAATTCATGAATAAATTCACCAGCTTATAGGCTTCCTCCTTTTTGAACAGGACCTGAATATGAACAAGAATATGAACAAGTCCTATCTGTAGACTGGTACCACAGAGAGGACTGGTCCTGAGAGGAAGTATTCGCTGCATATGAAAATTGGAAAAAGTATAGATATATACTGATGTATTTATATCAGTAGATATAGATATATGATTGACTTTTTCTGGTACCAGATGGTGCTGAAAGAAGTTCAAAGAGGATTATGTGGAGATCAAGAAACAGATTTATGTCTAAAGATACAGACTCAGTAACATAGACTCTCACTTTAAGGTAATATATTGATGATAGTTTAAATATCATTTAGTTAATATTCTGTGGTGCCCAGTACTCATGCATACAGGTAGGCCTGTTTGTGCAAAAATTTTTAGGCCAATGATCTTTGTCTATTTTTATTTTTATAACAGCTATTTGCTTTGAATTCCTCACAAGATGGGCTAATGATGGTGTTATTACAATTTCACAGGATGAAAAGGGAAAGCTGAGGGAGAGTCAAACCATTTTCTTCAGTGTATCCATAAGAGGTTATCTCTAATACTCCAAGGAAATAGTGGAATAACTTGCCCTTGGATTCTTTTCAAAGCTTAGTCTGTTCTGACACCATGATTAGATCCATCTGGCTTCTATGTATGCATTTCTGTTCAGACTGTGGGGAGTTTGCAGGCCCTGGCTGCTTTTTGCAGGGAGCAGCCCCTCCTTTGGCTGCATCTGCTCATGGGGTTTTCCTGAAAGAGATCTCATACAACTCATGAATATATTTCTCTATAAAAGATAATGTCAGCATGGAAAAATTTTAAAGTGCTCTGAGCCGCCATAGGAAAATTTTAAGGAATTCTCCCAGCTGAATGCTGTTGAGCCAGACCAACCAATTTCCCAATTTTTCTTCAACCAATTTTTCTTGTAGGTTGCTGACCTGGTTGTGGAGTGATCTCTGTAACAATGTGGAATCCAGCCATGGAGAGGGCTGCTTAGAAGTGTGATGAACCCTAAGAATTACAGTGGCACAGCTCCCACAGTGATGATAAAATGTAATGCTGAATAAAGGGTGTCTGAAGTAACCCTTTATGTGAGCATGTAATATCACTTACAAAATCGGAAAAATTGCTTTTCTTGTATAAAATATTTATTTTAAAACCCTGCATACAAACATTTTGGCTTTGCTATGATCTTTCATTATTTCCAAGTAAGAAAACAAAATTAATGACACATTTTGTATATGTGCATATTCATGTGCATGAAGAATTTTCTGTAAAATGAATCATATTTTATTATGTGTAAATATATGTCATAGTCTCTTATACCAAGACCATTCTTTTGTCCTCCAAAAAATTGAAGTTTCCCTTTAAAGTTTAAGAAATGAGAACCATGGTAGTAAGTCATTGAGTAATATACACCTGTTCTCACTTGTTTAAATTACATTTCCTCTTTACACTGTGGCTCAGCAGTATCAGGAGACTATTTTTGCCCGGGAGAATGCAATCTTTCCATGCAAAAAGCTCTTGATCTTTTTCTTTTCTACACTCCAGTTGCTGGCACCAGTGTTTCATCTATTTGGTGCTAAAATGAACAGAAAGCAAATGCACATAGTTTCAGTATGGAGATATCTTTCCTCTAGCATCTTTAGCTTGGTTTATTTTCATTAAGCAAAGCTTTTCCTGTCAGCAATACATGTGCCTTCATGTCCTTCACCTGAAAGAGAGAGTAAGAAATGAAGAAAGTTCTATGCCGATTCAAAACCAAAAATGTTACAAACACTGCTGCCTTTCAAACAAAGATCATGAGATTTACTTAGTGCTTGTAAGCACATACAAAATAGTTGCATCTTTATTATTGCACATTGTTACACAGATGCATACGCAAAAATTCACTCATTTCCCTTGCAACATGACAGCTTTTAATACGGGTGTTATTTAAAAGAAATAAGAATAGACCTGGTGCTGTTTGATGCTAAAACCTTTCTTCTGCTATTAGCACCAATGAAAGTCCATGCCGCATATTAGCTAACAGAATTAGTTCAATTTCTTTTTTATTCTTGAGCTTTTATGAGGTTTTTATGGATGTTCATTTAAGAATGCACATCCACATAATGGACTGAGTTTGTAAACTTATTTTTCAGAAAAGCAATGGCTTTTCTGCTCTTATTGACCCAATGATGTGATTTGGGATCCAACATATCTGAAAATCAGATTCACATAAATTATTACACTTTAAATTGTAGCACAATATTCTGAAATCTGGATTAGCTCTTAAATCTCAGGCAGGTAAACTCAAAGATTATTCTATGACTACTAAAAATAAAAATATTGTCAACATATGTATTCTATTAAAACTAGATTTTGTCACATTTAAATTATTTTTCCAGAAAAATTCTAGAAATCTCTCCACATCAGAGATGATTAAAAGAATTTAAAAATACCAAGGTGATGATCTGCCACAACACCTTAGCTGTGCACGTACATAAGCTATTCAATTAACAGATTACCAGTAGAATAGAGAACTGTACATCATAATGTTGAAAAATTTCAGTTACTTGCCACAAGAAATATACTGTATCAGTCAGAACAAAAAGAATGCAAGAAGGTACCAAAAGTAATGTTCATAATTTACTGATCATGTGCTAAAAGATTAAATATTGAATTATAAGGTTGTATCAAATTTAAAGGTTTTATAGTAATAACTTAATGAAAGAAATCTGGAGCTTATAAGAACACAATTTTAATACAATAATAGGTCTGGACTGTCATACATCACTTTTTATTTCAGATTCTTGTTAATGATGAATATAAATACTTTCAAGTATTGCCACATGCACTATTTAATTGTCAATAATTCGTAAATTATTCTCTTTGCATAGGCACTATATTGGTGTTTTAGTTACTTGTTTTTAATCAAAATTAATGCAAAATTTGGCATATGTAGAAACCCTAGCATAATACAGAGTTGATTTTTTACATAAAAAATTAAATCTCTCTTTACTTTGTGAGATAAAGGGCCTTTAACAGCAGGAATGTTATCAGCTGCTAGTGACCAACTGTCTTCTCCTCGATAATTAAAGAAACGAGTAAATGTACCCAAATTTGGCCTTTTTGACCTCTACAGTTTTGCAGACCCTGTACTGACTGTAGATACTATTGAAAGACACTGGCAGTGTGCCAGGAACATTTCTCTCAGTCTTAAATAAATACCATAGAATTGTAATCAACATATTGTGTGAAGATCCTGCTGAGCTATATTTATTTTCATAATGAGCATTTTTAAGCATTTGAAGTAGAAATCAAAATTATAAAATCTGTTTATAAAGGATCAAAACCAACTAAAATAGTCCAATATTTGGCTTTGAAGGTTTGCTTTTGTAAACAACTGTGGTCAAAATGAGCTTTCAAGATAACGTTATTAATTCTTTCATTCTGCTAAATCTTCACGGGGTTTTGAATCAGTGGTCTAGTGACTAATGGTTCCAATTGCCTGAACTATTTCACTGTCTCTTTTATACTTGGAGACAGTCTTTGCAGCACCAGTCCCTAGGGAATGGGCATGAACTGAGTTTTAGCCTTATTTTCTGAAGACGATCCAGACTTATTTATTCCTGGGTGGAGTTCCCATTTACAATTGCTCTGGAGCCTGGTGATGCAAGAAAGTTTGTGGGATTAAGAATACTGTAGTGAGTATATATATATATATATATGTCTTTATTTTCAAAACATGTCCTGTTTGTAACATTTTTGAAAGATTGGTGAATAAACAGAACAACTTGAAATGAGACTAACTGACCAGCTGGCCTAAAAGATTTATCACCAGGAGGTTCATTAGCATCTCCATTTCAGTATTGCATCCAGTTCCCTCATATTGTTGCAGCTACAAAAAAAACCCCACAGCACACTTGAGACTTAATTCCTCAAACAGAGCTCACTGTGTGTGGTGTTAAGTGACCTCAGCAAGCATATAGTCCAGATTTTTAAACAAATGTATAGATCTCAAGATAATGAAAAATGTCATGCTTTCTAGCAGGCATTGGCAATTACTGTGTAAGTGCTTTGGAAAATTCTTTAAAGCATGCATCTGTGCTGAATGCATCTTCACCTAAGTAAATAACTAATCATACCTATATGAGCTACTATGAACTCCTGAAAATCAAAGGCAAAATAAACATTAAGAGCAGCATTTGAACAGGCTGCAAATTAGAGACGCCTCTGCAAATCCAAGGGGTATAGAGCTGAGATACTCAGAAGAGGAGATTCGAACATGGTGGTGTAGTTATATCTGGTATATCTCCCTGCTTTCATCAGCTCATGGCTTGCTGTTCTCCCTGGGGCAGACAGCTTGTCACCTCAATTTAGGAGACAGCAAGGTGTCAGTAAGATTTGGCTCACTGAGACTTGCCCTTGTCGATTCAGTCCTTGCTTTGGGGACTCTGTGCTTAAATGCTCATTAAGAAGATTTTACACGTTTTTTTTTTTCTCTGCTTCATATCTGTTACGAAATTACAATACTGTTTGGGATTTAGTTCACTAAGTTAGCTATCATTTGTGAAGCTCTCCCTCCCCCCCACCCACACTTTCTTTCCACAGCTATTTAGACATGCTATTTTCCTTCATTGGCAGCAGACATTCTAAGGTCCCAAATTAATAGCGTTTAAAATGTTTTGTCATCTCACATATCCCTGTGAGTTTCTTTTATTCAGTTGGATGTTGACAGAATTGGTTAGAATTGGTTAAACCCTCGCTTCTTGATGTCATGTTTATTAGATTATAATACTTCTACTTGGTGATTTTGAACAAAGGCTGCTGAAGTCAGCAGAAAGAATCCAATCCCTCTGAGAAAATGAATATTCAGAAAATGGTGTCTAACCAAAGATATATCATTAATTTGTCAGAAGTGGAGTCAACATGCATTATCTGCTGTACTTAGGCCAAAGATGCTGTTTGAAATTTACCTGAGTAATAAAGGGAAGAAGATCTTGCTAGGAAAGTAAATAATTCCAAGTATTAGACTGGGAAGATTCCTACCTATCTAAGCTATCTAAATTTTTTTCCCTAAATAAAGAAATCGCAAAATTCCAGGAAAAAACACTGAAAACAATGGTAAAAATCTACTGTTTTCAAGTCAGCACTTCTTTTGGGTGACACTGTGCAGTATTCATAAAGGAAGTCTCCCTTTCCAGAAAGGCTGTGATGGGAATTAGTTTGGGCCCTCTCTGCTGACTGACATGGTTTTATGATCCTGTTATTAGTATTTTTTAGAGTGATGCCTCTGCCCTAATTAAGGTGCAAATGAGACCATATGCCAAAGTCAGTGGTATGGTTTTTATTTATTAGTAAATGAGAGAGATATATATAGAGAAACAAACAGAAAAGAAAGAAATAGAGAGAATAGAAAAAAATAAATAGAGGAAAGAGAGTAACAGAGACAGATTATGTAGAAAATATCACCCCTCTGTGGATCCCAGTGGCATCCCAGTGGATTCTCTTCATTTGGTCTTCTTACTGGTGAGGGTCTCCCCAAAAAATACAGTCTCATGGATTAACATGTGTCAAATCCAGGTGAGAACACACAGGTACCTCTCCTGGAGTGGGGGCAAGTTTGACACAGTCTCTTGTAACAGTCGCTGCATCTGTTGCATTACTGAGCATCACATGCAGTACTCTAGTGCAAGGTCTCAAGAATGAGTCTGGAGAGCTCTTTGAGGATCTTTGATGGGTTATGACACCTCCTCAGTACCCCTCACATGAATGTCCCATGGATGTGGCCTTTTGGGGGTGGAGGTTTAACAGCTGAGCCAGTTTGTGTAATGCAGGATGGGTGTTTGCTGCTTCTGAGCAGAGGTTATGGCACACACCCAAAACTCTCCTCTTTTCCCTCTGGTTGGCAGAGGCAGGACTCTGTGCAAACCCAGCCTAAGCTGATGAGCCTGTGGGCTTTGTTCTCACCCACTCTGAACCCATCCAGAGCTGATTTTCAGGGCAACTGTTGGTTTTGGCTTGTGGACATATTCTTCTCCCTCAGCCTTGTTTATTTCTCCCTTGACCTGAGATAACTGAACAATGGTGTCCCCTTTACCTCAGGTTCCCTTTGCCTTAACTCTCTGTCCAAAGCTCTAGTCAGGAGGCATCTTCAGGGCAGGGTGAGTTTTGGTGGTTGCAGCTTCTTAGTACAGTTTTGCTGTCATGGGCAGAAGGACCTTCATAATATTGTTTAAGCATAATATTTCAGTCTCTGACTCACTGACACCAGCATCAGCCACATGGCACTGGCTCTGTGGAGGAAGCCCATGTCTCTCCTTCTCCTTCATCTCACACCTGCCTATATAACACATGCTCCTTCCCCTACTTCCACCATGTGCCTGGACATAGAGACAGCCCTTTCTGCACGAATGTTCCTCTCCAAATCCCTGTGGGTGCTGTTGGTGCACTGGTGTGTCACTCCTCTGTGTGCCACACGCCTCTGTCCCCTCTGTTTGCAGGGTGGAGAGAGGTAACTCATGCTGCTTTTTGCTGCTGTTGAGACACAGCAGGTACTCTTAAGTCCTATGTTGGCAAAATCTGCCCCCTGCCTTGCCTTTGCCTTGGATGAGGTATCAGTGGGGTTTGCACTAGTCCTTTGCAAGTACCTCCACAAGAACCATTTTCTTGGGGAAAAAAGGGATTGTCTTGGAGATGGAAAAGTTTTTCAGGAAAAATTTCACTTGTAGCAATATGCTGGTTAAATCCTGCCTAAGCAAACAATAAAAAAGCAGATCAAAGGAAGCCCAAAGCAATGGAACAACTTAATTCAAAGTCTGAAGTTCAGTCCCTATTTAAATGTAGAATTATTTTTCTTAAGGTGAAGATAACTGACTGCAGGATCATCTAGTAAAAAAGTAATGTATTCTCCCTTACCTGTAGTTTCAAAATCAGGATTTGATGTCCTTCTAAAGCACATTCTAGCTAAAGCATAAATTACACAAACATTGAATCTGTAATCAAATTTGGAAGATTATTGCAAAACCTCTCTGTGGGTTTCTCAAAAACTACAGGTCTGTAATTTATGCAGCATTGCACAGACACAATTTTAAAGGAGAGAATAACCTTCCCTATGAATATCAAATCTGGCTGACAACCTCAGTGCTAACCTACATATCCTGATGGGATCACTTGCATTTTACAAAAGGACACCCTAAAAGAAATTCCTAAAAGCACTCTCAACCATGTACACAAAAAAAGTTTTTCATAGTAGTGCATCTTTCCTATCCTAAAAGTATATGTTTATGAAAATATGCTCTGATTTAATTTAGTAAAATAAAGCATTTATCAAAAATCCAGAAGCATGTTTGTCTTTCTAGGTGAAAATAATGTTAGCAGCTTTTAAATTACATACAGTATATATAGCACATTCTTTAGACCTCAGGAATAGAGAGGAACAGCAGCTTTGTGTGTGGGCACAAAAGCTGACATTCCACTATCAGGCTTGCTTGAAATTGCTATTTTCTTCTAAATGTTGATGTTTCAGCTTGTTGAATATTATTTGTTGGAATTATGAGAATTCTCTGAAGAGCAAAACAATATTCATTACCAAAAAGGCGGTATAAGTAGGACTGCACTTTCTTCCAAACTTTGAACTTTAAATCTCTAACATCAATCTACCTAGCCATGATCTATACCCAAATTTCCTAGAGCTGTAGGATTTCTGACTGTTAAAGATTTGAAACAGAATCTTTTAATTATTATCATTGTTTAATGTCAAAGTTATTTCCATTTTGCCATAATCAAATGTCTCAATTCTATTGACTTAATTTGTCTTTCTATACCACTAAACTACTTTTTTTTTTCCTTCAGAATGCTCACTGCTTCACGTTTTCAGAAATTGCCCAGGAATAATACTTGGCAATTGATATTTACACTGTTTTTCTGATTATTTTATGGTCACTTTAACTGAAATAAACCATCAGCTCTATGCAGTTTGGCCAGGTCTTGTCTCTTTTTCAAGTTTCATTTTTACTGAAGCATTTACAAATCCAGGCTACTCATCCCTAAGATGGGTTTTAAATTATTACATGTTTACTAGTTCTTCCATTATTTAAAATAATAATATTTATTTAACCTATTCATGTGATACAGTCCCCCATGACTTAGTTTAACTGAGCTAATGTATAATTAGTGTTTCTCTCCATCCCCATGTTTTCTACCTTAACCAGATGGGTATTCTGCTCATACTTTATGTTCTAGAGAAATAAGAGATTATTAGAATTAGAACTATTTTATTGCTTTGTGTATTCTTCAGAAATTCCACTTATTTTAAAATCAGAATTACAGAATCATTTAAAAAAAAATCCTAAATTTTCCATGCTCAAAAGTATTTTGGTTTGTGTAAAATTTCTTTAGTCTTTCTTAAGCCTACGATATCTTCCTGAAGCAGAACACTTTCAGTAGTTATGTGGTTTTCTGTTTCTAAGGCACTCAAGATGTGTTACTAGTACAAAGCTGGGATTGTGTCTACCTAAGAGTTCCTAAGGAGAAGAAAGAAAATGGCAGATGTATGACTCAGTTGCGAAGGGGATTTTTCAAGAAAGTTAAATTCACTGCAAACGCGATTTTTTTCCTGGTGAAACTGTGAACTTATTCTGTGGACCAAACCACTTGCTTATATTTGTATAATTCTCTCTGTAGGAACCTGTGGAGCTATTTTAGAACTTTTCAAATGAACTTGATACCACAAAATGCTAGTTTCTTTTCAAAATTTTGAAAGTTTTTAGCTTTTGATTAAACTGTCCTAGTACTGCTCCTGTGTTCACAGCAGCTTGTTTTCCCTTTGGATGGGAGAGTGAGTGCTGGCTGTAATGACTGATCTTATTTCCTTTATCTCTTACTTTCTCTACCTCAAGTATCTAAACTGCTATCAACAATTAAAGGGAATTTGCAATTCCCTGGATAATGTAAATATTTGTAGTTTGCAACTATAGAGACTTTTCACTCTCCTGGCCCTGAAGAAAACCAGCAGCTGAGAACTAATAAATACTGTTTCTAGTGCCTTGCAGTATCCTTCCAACTGCCAATTTCCTTTTAACTCTTTTTCTGATACTTCCCCACAAAGACAGTCTACAATATATCAATAGGGTTCGGTGTGAGTGAGATGAGGTCTCTCTGTCAAGCAAATCATTCTCTCTTAATAAACAAAAGAAGCATAATTCTCAGACCTGAGGGAGTGTGACTTCCAACAGAAAGGCAGATAAGTATTTGCTATTCATTTTGGACTCCTTTAAGGGTCATTCTAAGTCCTTGTACATCTCAGAGTATCTTGCTCTTAAATTACTAGCCAGTGAAAGCTGCTTCAGTGCCTGAAGTAGCAGCTGAGTAAGACAAAGGCACTGCATTGAAGCCAGATATAAGACCCATCATTCTTGGCATTGTGTCAAAACACAGAGTTCTAATTTATTCAGCGATTAATTCCCACCTCCAGGAGAAATCAAACTGCTGCAGCTGAGCATGACCACTGGCTATTAGGGCAGACCAGCACACATTTCACATCTGAATACCCACATCCATGCCTTCAGAACTAAAAAATTTGTCTGAGTTCCCCCTTGTAGGGCTACCATTAGCTTGTCAGCTGGCTTCGGAAAGAGAAATCCCAACACTCCACATGGTCTCATGTGCCACCCTTGGGAGTCCAGAGGCAAAGCTGCACTTAATACTGACTCCAGTGGCCCCTTTCCATAGAGGTAAATATGCTGCAGAGGGCAGAGTGGAAACCTTTTAGCAGCTGATGAGAAAGTGCTTGTTGAAGCAATTGCTTTTAAGTATTCCCAGATGAGAACATTCTCAGAGCTGCAACATGCACCTGGTGGGACTTAGGGCTGGAGGTGGGAAAGCTTCTCTGGCATTAGTAGCAGGGACTGTGTGACCACAAGGTTTCACATTGTGTGGGGGTGAAAGACAATAATGATGATGGACAAAGGACCCGTGAGAAATCACCAAATTCTCAACAAAGGTAAACCTCCTATTACTTTTGAATGTATGCAATGTGTTACACCCTTGAGAGCTTGAAAAGAGCTTAAAACTGTTTTTCTTTGATGTAGACTCCTCTGTATATTTCAAATCCATTACAACAAAAGTCAATCAATATTTTATCTGAAATTTAGACTTATTAAGTAGCTTATTGGAATTAATGTAATTTTAAAATTGAAATTAAGTTAATTAAAAATTTAAAAAAATTTCAGACTAGTTGCTGTGATTGGAATCTTGGGATGGAGTATTCTGACTCACACCAGAGAAATAACCCTCTTATAATGAATTTTTATTTTACAATTTTTTCTTCAAAGTTAAGCAAAATCAACAGATATTTATTTCAGGGAGGTGAAAAAAAAAGCATCAAATCATGAACTGGTGTGTTATTTAAGGCCTTTATTGTGGGAAGGTGGAGAAGTGGATCAGAATCTTTGTTAATTGCAAGGACCTGTGGGGAGTTTCAATCCCCATTTCCCTCAAAGGTAGTTCATTCAGTTGTGACTAAATTTCTGTTCATATTGAGAGCATTTCTAATTCCTTATTTTGATCACTACCTCACTGAATTTTAGGATATTTGCTTTTAATAGTTGCTTTCAATGTTTTTAGCCTCATCAGTATGAAAAGCTAGTTATTAGGGTATTACCCATCATCTGTGAATACATCTATCAACAGGTTCGTTTCTACCTTAATTTGCTGCTTGATTTTGATAACTTACTACTCTTCTGGTTTAATATAATTAATTTTGTTCATTGCCCATTTATGTAGGTTAAGATCTCTAGGCCTATTATGCAAATTTCAATTTTAACACATAGACTTATTAGCTCACAGCTTGTACTGAGAAAATGCTTTGAAAATTGATGTATTTTCAGATGTTAACCAGATATCACACTGGAATACTGACAGTTATTTACTCATTAAATCTAAAGAAGAGGAGAGGAAGAATCTAGTGATGAAGAGAGTGATTGCTCATATTAAGTAAAAAATCTTAGTAAAGGTTTAATTTAGCCAACTAGGAGGGCATTATATTTAATCCCATTTAGGGGCATATGTTTTTCAAGAAAAAGGCAATATATTTGAAAGAACAAAGAATTCAGACTTTTGAAGGTGTTGTTGAGGGATGTGGTGGATTGACCCTGGCTGGACATTGCCTTCCCTCCAAACTGCTCTGTCACTCCGCTTCTTACATGGGCAGGGGTCAGAAATATGATAGCTGCAAGGGTGGGCAGAACTGACTCAGCTTGGGGAAATTAATCAAATTTCTCTCTAATAAAATCAGAATAGGATGATGAGAAATAAAACCAAATCCTAAAACACCTTCCTCTCATCTCTCCTTTCTTTCAAGGATTGACTTTGCTTTGGATTTCTCTACCTCATCCCAGTGAGTTGCACAGAGGAACAGGGGTTGCAGTCTCTTCATCAAACATTCTCTGCTGCTCCTTCCTCCTCAGTTTTTTCCCTTGGAACCCCTTTGGGGTTCCATCCACAGGAGACAGTCCTCCTTGAACTTCTCCACTATGGGACCTTCCAATGGGCTGCAGTTCTTTATGAACTGCAGTAGTATAAGTTCTTTCTATGGGGTGTAGGCCTTTACTACTGCTCCAGTGTGGATCCTCTGTGGGCTCGCATGTCTGGCCAGCAGACCTGCTCCAGCACAGGCTTTTTTCTCCGTGAGCCCACATGTCCTGCCAGGGTCGTGTTCTGGCTTCCCATGGTGGAGGGGACGCTTCCTGTATTTCCCAGTGCAGCATCATCCAGATACATCCACCTGCTCACCAGAGCAAGTCCTCTGTGGATTGCAGGGGCACAGCTGCTTTACTGTGGGCTGCAGAGGAATCTCAGCTCTGTCCTTCTGCACTGACCTTGGTGTCTGCAGGGTCCGTCCTCTCACATGTTCTCACTTCTCACTGCAGCTGTGCAGCTGTTTCCCTCCCCAGCCCCATTATCCTAGCAGCCTTGCCCTCATTGCTGATGGGCTCAGCCTTGGCAGGCAGCAGATCTGCCTTGGAGGCTGAGGGTACCTCACAGAAGCCAGCTGGCAGCATCACCTCTGCCTCCCCAGCCTCCTGTCCCCTCATGCCCACCACTACCAAGACCTTGGCTTGCAAGTGCAATATGTGGGGAAGAGTCGATAGTAATATGGGGATGTTTAGCCTGTTGAAAGGAGGACTGTGGAGTGATATAGTAACAAACTTCTATATGTAAGGGCTGCTGCAAGGAAAGGGTTTTCTGTGCTCTGTCCCCATGGTGGCAGAAACAAGATGAATATTAAGAAAGAGAGAATTAGGTGGGGTATTAGAATAAACTTGCCAAGGCTCTGAAATACTCGAATGGAAGTAAGTCTTTATCACTAGATTTTAAGAGGGAAGGGAAGGGAAGGGAGAGAGCAGGCTGGACAAACTGGTCAGGTGTGATAGATAATTGATTCTGGCAGAAGTCATACACACTTTTTAAATGTCTGAGACTTCTCAAATCCATGATTAGATGTTTTGATTACAGTACAGTGCTGATGCTATACTGTTCCTTTCCTTGGGATTTCATACATGCAGGAAAATTTTAAGAGCCTGGCCTGGTCTCTGGTGGGCTGGCTTTTCTCCTTAGTAGCGGGTACAGTGCTGGATTTCTTGCATTTAGCATGAGAATAATGTTGGTAAACAATGATGTTTTGTGTTGCTGCTGAGAATTGTTTACTCTGAGTTAGGGATTTTTCAGTGTCTCTTGCTCTTGCAGTGAGGAGCTGCGCAGAAGGCTGGCACAGAGTGTAGCCAGATCAGGATGTCCCAAACTGGCCAAAGGGATGTTCCACACCACAGAGCACCACACCCAGTGTATGGGCATTGGCTGAAAGAGGCTGATTGCCGTTCAAGGACAGGCTTGGGCAGTGAGTGGGAGGCAACTGTGCTGTGGATCACACTCATTTCTGACACGACTCGTTTCTGTTGGAGTTTGTTGCTCTCTCTCCCTCTCTTTATAATTACAGTCATACCAATTATAATATCTTTGGCATATTATTATTAATCATAACAACAAAATTTTGTTTCAGTTATTAAATTGGTCTTATCTTAATCCATAAGATTTATCTCTTCTTTCTAATTCTCCTCCCCACAAGGTTGGGGTAAGTCAGTAAGTGGTTGTGTGGTACTTAGTTGCCTAATTTATTCCAGTGAACCTTTAAACTAGAACTTACTTTTTAGGTACTAAATGCCCAACAATAAACCTTATTGTCTTTGGTGAAAATAGAATAGAAACATTTCTTAAGGAGAAATTAATATTAATAGAATATTAGCAACAGAATCTAAGTCAAATCACAGCACTGTTTTGCCTCCTAATTAATTTAACTGCCTTACAGTAGGATTTTTTTTTCCAAGGCTCTTACATTATTCTAATTCTTTTGATAGATCTTCAATTATGATTGTAATTATAGGATAATTTACATTTCACTTAAGAAAATCATTTAAGTGTGATCAATGTAAGTATAGGCAATTCAGAAGTTCAAGTAATTATTTAAGATGCCAGTGTGTTAAATAAGCATCTGTCTTGATTTGGACAGTATGTCAATTAAAACGTAGCCCAAGTATTACTTAGTAAAAGTTACAGCATTTGTTTTAATTCTGTCAGATGTTGTAAGTATAGGAAGTAAGTTTTTTTTTCTGCTTTAAGCTTTCAGAAACCTGAATAGCTCAGGAGTGGGGATACATGAATGCATGCTCCCCAAACTGAAAATAAAGATATCATTCTATGCCATGATGGAGGGAAGGGGTGGTAGTGTAAATGAAATCTGTCATCACGGGGTGATTTATTTCTAAATGGAGCAGGAAACCTTCCTGGCCCACAGAACTGCCATTTAATTTGCACCTGATTGAGCCAGCAAGGATGGAGCCAGCCAAAAATCACTAAAATATGTTTGCATAAGAAGAAAGAATTAAAAAGTGCTTCCAATATTTGAGTGAAACCTTAAAGCTACCAGTAATAAGCACTGTTTGTCTATTGCCATGGTAATACAATGACATTCCCACCTCTGTGTTGCCATTTTCCATTATGACAACTGTAATGTGACAAACACCTTTTTATTTTGCAGGAAAAATAGCAAAAGGAAAGAGAGTGAAACCTATAGCACTACTGTTCACATGTTTCAATTCTAAAGGAATGTGCAAAAATATGCATTGCATCTTCATTTTGGCTTTGTGAATAAACTGTAAAACTGTTCTCTATAAATAGAAACATTTATATTGGTGGAAAAATCTTGAAGAACAAAATATCTTGCTCCCTCCATTTAAAAAAAATAAGGGGGCAAAATAGAGAAAAATTAACAAAACACACAGTTTCCTCTTGGATCCTGTGGCCTATTTGAAGTACTGAAGTACAAATTTCCTTAGAAATTCTCAGAAGTGCAGATGGTAGAGGTGGAAAAGTCTTATGAGAACACCTAAAGCATTACCTTAACAGCATAAAAAAGGTTTTGTGTTGTCAGGATGTTTTCCTAGAGAAAGTTATGTTCATAGTTAGCTTTCTTCCCTTCTTATGTTAGACCTGAATTTAATCTCTAAACAGGTGTTTATTTCCTTAAAGTTGTTGTAGATGACACCTTCTGTCCTAAGCTAAGGTGTACTCCAGACTCTTCTTATAAAGATGATTTTCTGATTTCAGTAACTTTATTTGAACAAAACTTCCTCTTGAGAACAGGTAGATTTTGGGGGAGAATAATTTTTTTCTAGAGAAACCACATATAAAGAAATTTTGTAACTAATCTTCACTTTAGCTTTTGTATGTATCAGTTGAATTCAGTTATGTAAATTAGTACAAGTTCACTAAACACAGCCAATTTTTTATCTTCAGCACTGGAATATGTTGGAAACTGGATGTTTACTAGAAACATTTTTTTTTTTTTTTTTCCAGTGGGCTTCCAGCAGCCTTCAAGTTGCTAGCCTATCAGAAAATGTACGGATCATAACAAAGGAGATGATGTTTCTTCTCCTGTTCTCATCCACAGGGAATATCTCCTTTACAAATGTTTTTGTTTCCTGTATGTAAAATGCAGATAATGGTAATCCTTTGTAAAGAGCTTTGAAATCTATATTTGAAACATGCTGTTCATAGCAATAGCCTGCAGGCTATTACAACTTTCAAATGGACTGCCACCCTGATAGGAAGAGGAGGTGGTGTTTAATCCTCAAGACTGTAGAGCAAAGCTTCATTCAGCCTTGGCTCCCCCTACCACCGGCTTTTCAGGCATGTGCAAAGATTCTCTTTTTCTTTGAGAAGGCATGGTCTGAGATGCTGGGCAGTGAGAGGGCCAATCTGGTTCTCAGTTTAGTGGTGTTAACAATAAATATTGTGATTGTTTTAAAAATAATTGTACTGACTCTTAAGAGGGCTGCCAGAATTTGGGCTGGGCTTTTTCAGTGATTGTATTCTATAAAGGACATTACAAAAAGGTTATATTTCCTCTCTACCCACTACCTAAATATAAACTGATTATACATTGAAAACTAAATAATGTCATTTAGCATCAATTTTTTACACTTTTACTGTGTTTTTACTGTAATTAGAATATTCTGACTCTTGTCTCTAAAAATTATTGTCTTTTCTCTTGCTAATGTTTCTGAGGGAAGAATGCAGGGGGTCCTTAAGTCTGAGCAAGATATTGATGTTATTCCCTAAGCCTCTGAATAAACAGCAGTGATTCTTGGCTGCACGAGTATTTACAATTTTATTTAATTTTTATTTTTCAGTGGGAAAATTATTTCATTTGTATCTAACTTGAACACATCTGAGATTCCAGTCTCTTTATGGTTCATTTGGATATCAGAAAAGCTGGAGGAAGAATTAAATGTTCACTTGGGTGTCTTTTCTTTTGCTTCTGTCATTCCCTGAGGACCACCTTCTATACTGGCTGCCTGTGAGTTGCAATTTCAAAGGGTTATAATGGATTGAAACAGAATCACTTTTTTTTCCATAGTGGTGGTGGTGGTGGTGTTGTTGTTGTTTGTTTGTTTGTTTGGTGATGGGATATTAGGGAGAGATTGCTGAAGAAATTGCTGTTTGAGTCTTTCTGCTTTTGATACTCCTTTCCTGCAAAGTAGAAGTGCTGCAGAAAGAGGAGGATGGTGCCTAGTAGGCCTAATATGAATTTAAAAGTACACATGAAAGCTTGAAGTAGATCCTTCTTCTCCCCTGCCCAGCCATGTCAGTTTTAATGGTGTTCTTTAAATGACTGGAGAACTGGTTACCGATGGAGATGACTCTCCACATGCACAGTAAGAGACTGTGCACACAAGGGAGATGGTGCTGCCTCTCAGATTTTCTAGGCTCTCCCTGGATGCCAGTAGCCCAGGAAAACCTAATGTAATGGCAGAAAGCTGGTAGAGGTGGAATGGTATGAAATTCTAGAAAGCAGGGCTTGATTCTTATCCTGCAGTTTTTGATATAAATCTCCTCTAGCCTAGCCAAAATATGAGCTAGCAGTGTACTTTATTTTTGAGGTCTGGACTCATGCTTTGTGACAGTTCAACACTTCTGACTATGCAATATAATTATTGGTCATAAAACCGAGTGGAAATCAGAAAAGGACTGCTTGCTATAAATAGCTGTGTCACTTTTCATGTGCTGAGATGTATTGGCAAGATGTAGCTTAGGCTGTTTTGCTTTCATTTATTCTCCTCTCTGTGAGTCCTGTGAGTGCTATTCACTTTGTAGCTGATTAGGGTGTTTCTTTCCCTCTTTCTTATTTTTACTTCTGGCCTGCAGATTTAGGAAAAGAAGTGCTCCTTCTATTGAATTTCATACCACAGCACTTTTCTCTAGTGATTTATTTGAAACCAGTTTTTCAATTTGTGGCCCATATAGGATGCAAGAAAATTATGTGTACAATGGTTGTGTTTAGATAAAAACCATAAGTCTGAAAACACACTCATATACAAAATGGAGAAGAACTCTAAAAGAAAATATCCTGAAATTTTCAGGGAGAGAAACTGGCTATACATTATTTTGTGCTGAACCTACCTTGAAACACTGTTTTCCTTTACTGGGAAGCAGGACAGACAGGTGGAAAGGTAATGTTGCTTGGTTTTAATAAAAGTAATTTTTCCACTTTAAGATTCATTTTTAATATAAACATCTGGAATTGCAACATCTCTCATATTTCTATACCAAACTGTCAGACAAAATTTATCAGAATGACANGAGAAGACAAGGCTCTGGGGAGACTTCACTGCCACCTTTCAGAACATAAAGGGGCTTTATTAAAGAGAAAGAACAACCTTTTACATGGGCAGATGTTGGTACAACAAGAGGAATGGCTTTAAACTAAAAGAGGGTAGATTCAGGTTAGATATTAGGTAGAAATTATTTACTGTGAGAGTAGTAAGGCACAGGGACAGGTTGCCCAGAGAAGCTGTGGATGCCCCATCCCTGGAATT